>VWZO01003675.1:46251-133786 GCA_013396975.1 Bucco capensis
TCTATCCACCTAGTTATGCCATCATAAAAGGCCATCAGATTAGTCAAGCAGGACTTCCCCTTACGGAATCCATGTTGACTACTCATGATAAGCCTCCTTTCCTCCAAATGCTTGGCAATGGTGGCAAGAACAAGCTGTTCCATCACCTTTCCAGAGATGGAGGTGAGGCTGACTGGCCTATAGTTACCCAGGTCATCTTTCTTGCCATTTTTGGATTGGGATAATAATTCTGAAGACAGAATAGTAGGAAGCGCTGTTAAAAGACAGGTTGGCTAACAAAGAAGATACAGAAATAGCAGTTAAACCACGCACCAGAAGAATACTCAAAACAAATCAAATAAAGACAAAGATCTTTAAAATGTCTCTCTCAAACCATTAGTTTCCCTTTTTCTGAGCAGGCCTTGAGGTCCATCCAAACCACAGAAAGAAGCAGCAAACCCTGCATCCTGTACTGAATTATAATGGGAGAACATCAGAGAGAGAAATTATGTGAAGTGGTGGGCAAAGCGCTACCCCAGAAGTGGAGTAAAAATTCTCCAGCTTTGGTTTGTGTTGATGTTTTGGGGGTTGTATCAAATCAGGACAGCAACATCACCCTGCAAACATTGGTGCAACATCAGGACTTCCTTCTGCACAGCTTCACAACTTTGTTTCGTGGAAACAGTTCTCCACTTCTTTGTATAAAGATTGACATCCTTTGGTCCTTCTAGACAGACCTAGGAACTTCTAATGGAGTAATACAGCAAATACTATAGTAGTACAGCATACATTTAACTCCTCTATGTGTACCACCCTGAAAACACAAAGTAATGTGTGTGTGTGTCCCAACCCATTGTGCAGTATCCAACAGTGGTGTTCTCACAGTGGCTATGACTACTAGCTACAAAGGAAGCATTCCAGACTCACTCAGGTATTGCTATAGGGATTACAAAGGCCAGTACTATTTTTTTTTTAATGTAATTGATTTGGAGGACTAAATGGTTATTGTCTCATCTTTTAATATTTTCCCATTCATTTTGCTTCATATCTTCCATACTGGAAGTGCATAGGCCAGGTAGATTGATCTAATCGCTTCTTGGAATCATTCAGCTTTGACTTTAGACCTTTCTACAATTTGGCTAAAAGGCAAGAGCAGGAAAAGAGGTTTCACTGTAAAATATGATATGTCTAAAAATGCCTGTTTGCATTGGACAATTCTCTTTTAAGTCTGGCAGCCAACTTTTTTAAGCTTATTCTGACACACTTTGTTCTCCCCAGAATGCATTCACATTTAGGAACATGGTGTTTATTTTTGACAATAACCTCAAATAATGTCAAGAAGAGCAGTACTTGCTATGGTCTTTTTTTTTTTTTTCTTTTTTTTCTTTCTTGTCTCTCACACTTGTCTGGAACTGAAGAGCTGAGAAAGAGAAATGGAAATTTGCAACTGAAAATAAATTAGAGCAGAAATAAATCAGGACCACTTTCATTATCAAACATCAGCACATAGAGTAAGGTTTGAAAAGCTGAATCTCAGAATAATCAGAAGATGCTCTTTCTCATCCCATTGTGTAAATGTATATTCACCAAAAAGTTTTTCCAATAGGAGGAAGAGATGAAATCCAGTTAACATGCAATCCTGCAAAATGCTGAGCATTCCTGCTTTGATCCAGCAAAGCATTTAAACAGGTGTCTAATGTTATGCACAAGTAATCTCACAGAATCCTATAACCAAGTCACATGTTTAAAATTAAGCATGTGTTTTAGGCCCAGGGTGACAAGGCTCAGCACCTTGTATGATTAAGTGACTAGTAAGCTGAAGAGGTTGTGTATGTCATGTCCTTAATTGCCTGCTGACTTCATCAGCACTTACATCTTAGTGAGGTTGTATTTGCTAGTGTACAGTATAAAGGTGACCTTTAATTCCAGAATTAATACAACTTTAGGATTCCCTTTCCTATTTGGAACTATATGTCCTTCAGTTGACAAGGTAATGAAAAAAATAATACCCAACTTGGTCACAATTCTGGAAGGATCAGTGATTAACTGACATTTTTTTGTATTCCTGATAAAAGATGAACCTCTGGAATACTACTCTAAAGACATAATGTTCTGTTTTCACACTGATAGATCCAAATATGTCCTCTCCCATGTCAACAGTGCTGCTAAGGATCAAATATATACCAGTAGTCACAGATAGGTGTCAAATGTCGGAGCTCAGCTAAGGTAGCAGTCTTATATGTGGTACTAAGCCTGCAGCAGGCTATAAAACAAAATACCCTCAGGATGAATTCAAACTAATTGAAGTCAAGGCCACAATGAATGGCTGTCTTTAAAAAGGCAATATTTTCCAACAGAGTTTTTAAATTTTTTTCCTGTGGAATGTTGGGATATTTAATCACAATCGACAAAACAAAAACTCCAGTTACAGCCTTTGTGTTGGTTTTGTTGGGTTGTATCAAATCAGGACTGGTGGAATCAAGCTTTATTAACTGAGTAGTAAATAAGTTATTTTGGGAAGAGAAATGTATTTTTTGTGGGTTTGGTAGGTCCAGTTTTGCCTTCAAATACAACTCTGTAGCTGCATCAGTGAAAGATGCATGTGGATATCTAATAATTATTTACATGTGCACATATAATAATAGGTAGACACAGGCTAATTTGTAATCAGTATAGCAGTATCTTTGGGGAAAAGCATACTAAAGCATCTATTTTCAAAAATGTTCACAGGTCAATATCCTGCAGATAATTTTTAGTTATTAATTAACATGCCATTTTAGGCAGTGGAATACTAAATTGTATTTAGATGCGAGACATACTAATCACAAATCTTCTACCTAGTCACCAACTCAGCTAAATCTCAGTCAAAGTTTCTGACAATAAACTCATGTAGTATATTACCTTATCTCACAAAACAGGTTTTTCCAGCATCTCCTTTACTAGAAGGAAGTTCACTGCTCTACATGTGATAATACATTATTGCTTATCCAACTTCAGTCTGTCAGAAAAAAATACATACAGTCTATTGACAACTGCAGTAGTTAGAATACTTCTGATTTTTACATAGGGGTTTTATTATTGTTGAATATGATCTGTTTTTCATAAATTATGGCCATTGGTAAATTCATATGATGAAGTATTACTTAGTACTATCAATATTTACTAAGTTTGTAATTAATTCTTCCTCTGAATTTCCACAAAATCGAATTTCAAGTGTTTTCAACTTGTATCAAGAAATGTGTAACCTAGAACTTTTTAAGGTCGATAAACTGATGAAACTCTATAAGCATCTATGTCTCCTTGGATCAAGACAGGTGAAATAGGAAAATACATAAGGTATTTATCACCCACAATTAAAAAGACAACATTTTATGTGCTAGAGAACCCTACAGTCACATTAAAATTCTATAATAAAGAATCATCAGTACTTCAGTGGTCTGAGTGTGGTCCTGGAGAAGTGGTGTGGTATTCATTTTAATTTAAAACAAGAAAAATGAAATTAGACTTTCAGAGATGCTTATACTCACACCCATAGATGCAACAGGTTCACGACTAACTTGTTTTCCTAGAAGGAAACTCACCTTCCTTATTGGATAAAAAGTTCATAAAACACTTTTGTTTGCGGAAAGATTCAGCTATTTAGAGACAGGTAATCATGAGCAAATTATTTACTAACTGCAACATAGGTATAGGACAATGAAAGTTTGTCAAGGGCAGGTTAACATTAACGTAAATAAACACTGTTTTAATAGACAGTATTTAGTCACTATACATCATTCATTGTGCATCAGGCTAGTGCCCTTTCAGTGACAGGCACTGTCAGCTAATAAGGATGTATTAAATCCTGACTGATGTGTCAATACAACACACATCTCTGTACATTGCAAGAAACACAAAGTAATAGATTTAACCAGTTTTTTTTATCACTATCAATAAAGTGAATGACATAATCTAGATCATGTTAACCTTTCTT
Source organism: Bucco capensis (assembly GCA_013396975.1). NCBI lineage: Eukaryota > Metazoa > Chordata > Aves > Piciformes > Bucconidae > Bucco > Bucco capensis. The sequence continues at coordinate 50,204 of VWZO01003675.1, forward strand.
TTTCAGAAAAGGGGGTTTCCACTACCTTTTTTCCCTGATGGTACAGTAACTGCTTTCTAACACCAGCTAAAACATACAGCCAGCCTTCTTCAGTGGTTTATGTTCCCTTTTGAGAAATAATTCTTGCCTTCTAGACTCTTAATAAATTTAGCATTGGCCACTTTGAAACATGGAATGTCATCTCTTTAGGCTCCTCTGGATTAATATCAGGTTTCAGGAAATACTAAAGGTAGAGCTATTTCTTATTGGGATAATCAGATCAGATTTGCTTTCCCTTCTTCAGCTTGCTCCCATATTACCTGGTTCTCACCTTAGACCAATACTTCTGCAGCACAAAAACATCTTCTCTTATCATCTAAGTATCATAAAAGTATCCCAGTTCTGTATCTTGTTAAACCATCCTAGATAAAGGGTGAGATCCTTAGGAACTCAAGATAGTGAGGATAAAATGTCCCATACTGAGGATAAGCTATGTGTTAGGAGTCACTGTTTTTCAATGCTGCTACAATGTGAGAGAAGACAGTTCTAGACTTGGCCCTACTGGGCGAGAGGATACACCAGGCAACATCCAAACAGGGACTCCACAATAGAAACAAAGACTGAAAGCAAAAAGTACTCAAGTCAGAAGTTTTTTGAGTAGCTGGTTACAAAAGAAATGCATGGTGCAGGCTCAGTTATATTCAATCTGTTTTTACCAGTTAACTGTTTGAATATCCAGACTGGCTTCCTATTAAACTCAGAGCTGTTGGATGTGGGTCAGTGCACATACATTTCCTGTTCTATTTTCCTCATGATGCCCAATATCTCTTGTATAACGCATACATGCTCTTGAAAACTAGACAGAGGCATTTAAGTCTCTTCTAAACCAGGCAATGTAACTATTACTAGAAAGTACTACAGATGGCTGACTAGTTGAACCATGGAAAGCATTATCACACCATTTCTCAATTTAGAGCTCATTATTCATTTGAGTTCAATCCCACTTCATTACTGTTATAATTCCATATGAAATTAAAATGAATTTCACATTTACAAAACTGCAGTCTTCTGTACTACACTTCATTTCCAGCCAGTCCTACCAGACCACTGAAAATACTTATTTAGTTACTTGATTATTTTCTGAGGGTTTGGGATTGTAGCTTAATTATTAGAGTGGAAGCCCTAAAGCCAAGATGCACATGCAGCCTTGGCTCTGTGACCTTGAGTAAGTCACATGTACTCCACGGGTTTCATGTTTACCTCTGTGCAAAGGGGATTGTGGGGGTTAATATTTCTACAGCACTTTTAGGGCTTTAGATGAAAGGCACTGTAAAAGCTCAAAGCATGACTTATTAATAATATTATATATACATAGCTTTCCAGTTTATGTCTCAAGTATCCAGCATGGGGATTTGTATTTGTGCAAAGCTGTGAGTCTTCTCCAATAAAACAGACCACAGCAGCTACTTGTTTAAAGTTCTTTTGCACCAGATTAACTGAATGCCTGAGAGAATGATACTAGGTCACCTTCTTAAATGGCCTGAATACCAGCAGAAGATTAAGAAATGGTGGGAGCAGCTATATTTTGTTACACTGAAAGCATTACAAGCAAAGTGTATATGAGCAAAGTGACATTCAGTGACAGATTGAATTGCATTATGATAAACTAAAAATGGCAGAGAGACTCAGTCCTTCGCAATAATAACTCTTGAAGATTTTCCATTTTGATAATCATTTGATTGACAGGGGGGTTGCTACAATAAGTAAATGGCTATGACTTTTAGTTTGGGAAAAAGCCACCTTGTGATCTATCATGGTTTCACCTTTACAATAATGGTGTTACAATCTGCAGCTCTGCTGCTTTTCATGAATCCCAGATCATTCCTTAAAAAAATTCTTTAACCCTGAAATTTCCCAGCAGTGGCACAACAGCAGCTGTAACCAAATACTCACCATAGCAGCTCATACACGATATAGGAACACGGCCTTTCATCTGGCCAGGACACTTGCAGTAGCACCCTACAACTAACTATTGCTGTGACTTTATTTAACATCATGTATGTTAAAATATAGTTGAAGTTCTGAGGTTTTAAGGGCTTTAATAACCACCATTTCTGCAGCTTGTCTTCCCTCCTGAACTATCGTAATTCAGAATCTTTGTGGGTTACTTTAATTGCATTTAGAGAAACACAGATGAGAGAGCAGTCCTTTGTGCTGTATTAGTATAGATGAAACAAGGAAAGGAATGGAAAATATCCAGGAGCAGACAAAGCTGCTAGTGGCAGTTTTAGAAGTAGAGAAATAAACAGAAGACAATATAGTCCAAAGAAAGACAGGCTGAGAACACAAACACTTCACTACTGAGTTGTTGTGTTCATACAGCAGGTTACTTTTCCATATTTTTTGGCTGGTTTCCTGCATGAGAAAAAATATTTGCAAGGTATAATCTCAAAGGTTTCTCTAGTCAAGGTTAAACAAGTACCAGTTTGTTGATAATGTATGATTTTGAGTGATGTGTCTAACTGATATAGCATAAGTGATAATACTGGATTTGCACTCTATAAAATGTCTAATGTGCTTATGTGTGTGTATTTTATGGGATTTATAATGAAAGACATGAATGCAATTAAATCTTCACTTAGAGTGTGGCAGGTTTCATATGTTACATGATCAGTTTCCAGCATTATATTTCATCCTGAGTGGCAGCTATTTTTATTTTTTTTAACTTGGCTTTTGTGAAAGAAAGGTGAGGGGTGAGAATAAACTTTATAACTAGCCGATATCAGTGTAGAAAGGGAAATGTTTTTTTCTCCAGGCCTAGTAACATCCAGCTGAGAAGGAAATCTATTTTGTTAATATACCATGAGCTAAGTCAGTCAGTCACTGGCTGCTAGAAACCAGGTCACAGTGGTCTACAGCAATCCTGCTGCTGGATTGTATTCTCTAACTGAGAATGTGCATGGACAAAGGTATGAATTGCATCAGCAGCAACAGCTGGGTGAAATAAGATTTAACTGCTTATTGGGACCAGATGGCAGGCTGTTAGATATAGTCTGAAGCTGCCCTGGAGGAGTAGGAAGAGGCTTGAGAGATGCTGCAGCAGGCAGGAACTGAAAGCATTAGTGTAAAGACTTAGTATGATGAACATGTTGAGACACTCATTCCTAATGTCTCCCTACTTCTATTATAAATTTTAAGGGCCGTGAGCAGAGGAGAAAGACACAAATTAGAGAAACAGATGGAGAGTCAGTGAGGCATAGAAATACAGGTGCTATAGGAACAGATGGAGTAAGGGATAAAAAAGGAAGGGGAAGAGTGCTAAGTCTGAGAGTCAGTGGACTCTGGCTGTCTCTGGATGCACAGAATTCTGCAGGTGTACAGAAGTTCACTCTTGGAGGGGTATTCAGAAATTACATCAATTTTTTTTTCAGATAGCTCACTCCTTTCCCTTAGGGACATGAGTTTCTTCTCTCCACCACATGCATTAAAACAAATTGACTTGTCCTTGAATACCCCTGACCACCAGAAATTTTTTAAACAGTTATCATGGGGCAGAGCAGAGCTAAATATCACTAACTAAAAGACCTTATCTCTTTAGTATCATGGCAATGCCTTTTTACCCAACTCTAGACCACTTCAGTTTAAGGAGCAATGTTAAACACAATGGCAAAACTGAAATGCTCTTGCTTTCAATCCCAAGGCTGATAGTATCACTGTTCTAAAAGATGGTGCCAGTAGAGGTATACAGTTTGGTTAACTACCTGATAAACTTAGACTGCATTCACCAAATGCCAGATCCAGCATTACCTTCCCAGTATACAGCAAAGCACAATCTCACATAATGACATCAATTTCCCTTTTGAAGTAAAAGGACAAAAGACAACTGTGATTTATTCCCAAACTGTTTGATGACTTAGAAAATCGTGAGGTAACTCTTCAATCCAAAATTACAGTACATTTCCTCTCTAGCATTGCTGATTTAGCACAGGGAAATGCCATTGTGAATGACAACGTTCTGTAGCAGAACTGGCTCTGTGAAACCTGCAAGGTTTAGCCTAACAGAAGTCCTCCCTGGGAGCAGTCTGGAGTTGAGAAGTAGGTTGGCTGGAAATCTCTTGATTGACAGATTCAAAATTTATACCCAGCATGCCCAAGCTTAGCTAGGGAGGCAGCTTCTCATCAGCAGCTGGGCACAGGGTTGAGGCCTTTAATGTCTAAGAACAGCTTCTGTGATTAACCATTTGACTCTGATTAAAATGCACACATGCCTGCCATCCTCAGGGCTCACTTTTGAAATGCCCTCTTCGGGGCAATTTACATTTGTAAGTGGGGCATGGCATCTCCTTCCATTTACGCTTTCTTCCATTACCTTTTGGAAAATAAGGACTTAGTATTCCAGGCATTACTTGCTGGGTATCTTTGATCGCAAAGCTCTCAGGTTCTCTATTTTTGAAGAGAGTCTCTGGTTCTTTCCTGCAGCAGCATGTCTAATTGAAAAATAGAACTCCTAGGGAAGATTATTTATCATTTTGTCATTAAATCCAGAAGTTAGAAGGGAAAAATATCTGTTAGGTCTACTAGTTTGCCTTCTTTCAAGAACAAGACATCTCCCTTTCACACATTTTACGATGTAAGATTTACAGGACCTTGGCTTGGCTGAGAGCATCCCCTGTGGGAGGAATGGGTTCCATTTTGAAAGATTACTTCTAGAGCTCCAACACTGGAGTCTGGGTTCACAGTTTCAGCTTCCATGTGTTGTCCACAGCAACACCTTCATACAAACTCCAGATACCACGCTAAACACTGATATTAAACAATGTCAACGCTCAAGCCTTTTCTGACAAGGGACATCCTCATGCATGCCATCACCCTTATTTTCTGCGTGGTTTTTAGGTTACTCTGTGTAACTCCTTGCTTGGTCTTCAATTCCTTGATTCAGTTTTCTTATTTCAGTTTAGTTAGCTTTAATTATCACTGATTTACATCTGTGTTTCATCATAAAATCAAAATATCACAAAAGCCTGCCAGCTGGCTGAGGAATAAAGTTGAACGCTTATTAGATTTTGAAGGCAATAAACTACCATTTTAGTGGATTTATGCAAGTCATGAAGCCCTCCTAGAATAAGATGCCTCAAACTATTAGCTTTAGGAACACTGCAGGATAAGCATACATTAAGCAGATTAAAAACAAACAGGAGGGGGCAAAAGACAATAGCAGCCATTTAAGGAAGGATCACAAGATCTGTTGGAGAGTCAACACTGAATGTGGAATCACTCTTGCGCAAAATTGAGCGTCTGAGCCTGCTGCAGTGAGACTCAGAACAGTAGCAAGAAGAAAACTGTCACTGACTACCTTGCTTACTTCAATGTAAGCAACCACCAGGGCCACAGAGCTCTCCTGTTCTGAAGAAGCCTTTCTAGCAAAGCATCTGAAAGACATTTTTATATAGAGATAGTAAAATGACAGGTCCTGACAATCTGCACAACTGTTGCTTGTACAGTTGCAAAATCATTTTTTTCTTGGCTAATACATTTAAAGGAAATTATTCTTTGACTTATGCAATACATGCAAGAGCCAAAATCTTTGACAAGAAATTGACATTCAATATGAACTCAATTATCAGAAAAATTTCCTGTAGACAGGAGAAAAGAGACTTCTCCATCTAACTTGTTTTTAAAGAGTGCTTTGGCCTGATTCCAGATCCTTGCTCTGGTGTGATCCAAGAAGCAAAGGGAGTATACTCACAGGAACAAAATGGCTCTGAAATTTTTTGCACTTGAGAAGAAATACACACAAGAAAATGTATCAAGTCTACATTCACTAGGATGACAGATGAACACAAGGTCTTGCTGACATTGGCAGCCACACAGGGGCAATCTGTATATAAGGACAATGTGTTCTTGAGCAATTCCTCCTAATGCCTAATGAAGCAGGCGTACAGATTAGTTCCTTTAATATCTCTGGAACGAAGTCTTGTCTTTTTTTTTGCTTATGAACTGAGCACTGCAGAGTCATTGGAAGACAATACTGAATAATAATAATAATACAATAATAATAACTTGTTAGCAGGTTAATGACAACCCCTGAAATAGATCCCTGAAATATTCCTATCCATGTAAAATTTTTCAGCCCATAACTGATTAAGTAGCTTAATAAAAGGCTCAAAAAAGTCCATATCATAAGAATTTTGCCATTTTCCATGAGAATGAAATTACAGAGGGGAAATAATACAGACTGTAAAAATAGTCCAAAAACTATTATAATTGAGGCATGCATATAAAACACTGAAACATTAAAATGTACATCTACTACTTTTAGGAAGGGACAATCACTAGAAAACCTTATTTCATTTCAGGCCTGTCCATTCAAGAAAATGGTGGTTTTATTTTAGGAGGTAAAATTACTAATATATTGTAATAAATGAAAACAATGACAAACTAAACATTATTTACTTAAGAATTGGTTGAATTTATCAAAGCTTATATGTCATCAGAAACAATGCAATCCTGCATTAATGGATGTGGGGCAAATCACTTCTGTTATGGTACTATGACTGCACTGTGAACTGTAAGTCCTGTTGAATAACCCCAAGAAGAACAATGCAATATGAAATAAATGGCTTTTGAATATCTCCTACCCTGCTTTCAATGGTAGAATGAAGCAGGTTCATGGGAACTCCTGACAACAAATTGAAGGAAAGTTAGGGCAGGTTTTTTCCCCTCAAAAGTTTCTATTAACCTTACACTTTTTATCCTATCAATCTATAGCTGAAATCTTTCCAGATTGAACACTGCACTCTTCTAACTATAGTTTTAGGAACAAATGCTACACTTTTCTGGCCAAGTGAACTCATGAAGTGTAAATTGCTGGCATGGAAAGTGCTGTTTCATACTTAATTGTACTCACTTCCTTTAAAACAAGAAATGCTTCTTTTAAAACAACAAAAAAATACTATTTCCCTTCTGGCCTTTCTCTATGTGTGTACATCCCTGATACACAAAGAGAGAGGTGAGGATTTCTTCCTAGAATCTTGACTGAAAAGATGCATTAAACAGATCTATAAAGATAGCATATCTCAATACATTATATGTTTGCATTATTATGGGACTTGGATGTCCACATCAGGATCAGTCTCACTGAACTGAGTGCTGTAATGCTTTTTATCTACTATCCATTAAAAAAGCTCTATTTTGCATCTTCTTTTCTTTTTACAAGGCTATTTAATAAATTGGATACCTTGAAAATAATGCTTGATTGACCTGATGAAGTAAAGTCATATAGGTTTGTAACTGTAACATTTTCTATTTGCATTTGTCCTTGCAGTATCTGAGACTTTCATAAACAGTTAAAGTACAGGCTCTAATTTGTCTGCAGTATTTGTAGTCATTTATAGACCAACAATGAGTTTAAAATGAACCTGATCTGGTAGCATTATTTTCACTAGTGGCAATAAAAGTGACACTTGAAAAGATAGTTCTGCCTTTTAAATAATTAATTGAATAAGGAAGAATAATCAACCTCATTGTACAGACCAAGAACACAGCCAGAGAGCTGACATTACACGTCCAAAGCCTCCCTGTTAGGCAAAATTAAAACCAGCAGAAGAACAAATGAGCCTATGTACAATTGCAATGTCTGTGCAATTCTGTTCAACAGAGTCTAGAGTCTGGAGATAAGTCACAGAAGGGAAAGACTATCAGGAGTATGCTCACTTAAAAACTTTCTGGAATTCAATTCCACCTAGCAAATATGTACTGTAGTAATGCAGTAGATCTTCTGTGTTTGCTACTAACAGTGAAAACAATGGTTCTCTTTCAGCAGTATAGACTAAAACTTGGCATATCTTTTCATAATGTGCAGCAGAACCAGCTCAGCTGTACTAAGGTTATTCTTTCCACAGCTCATGAATCAGCCATTCATATTTTCGTAATGTCATGTGAATTTAAAGACTGTCATTTTAGTCATTATTTTTAGCAGCTATTTCCTTTTCAATACCTATTGCATCCAATTCAAAACTTCCCTTGTTACAGTTTTGCTGAAGACAATTTTTTTGTGCCTCCTTCCACTTAATAAAAATCATTGGCTTAGTTTGATCCTTCAACCACATTTCTGAATGAATAGGAGAGCTCCCCTTGGGATGATCTCTGTTAACACTACAATGACTTAAATGGTGTTATTCATGTGCTTCTTGGCATTAAGAGAGGCATTATCATGTGCTCAGGGCAGTCATATGGGTAACAAGATCAACTAGGTACTTCAATCTATGTGACATGAATAGGCTTCACCAAAATGAGAGAAATGCCAGAGTTATAAAAGGCAGAGCATAGATGTCATGTTTATTTTGTGCTTCAGGCCTGTTAGCTCTAATTAGCTGTCAAGCCAATTAGTCTGCACAGACATGCCAAGATCCTCTGTGTAAGACCAACTCAAGTACACGAGCCAGCAACTGGGGAAGCCCATGGCCGCTTGCTGCTGCCTGTCCCTTTCACCTCCTCAGCGCAGCAGCAGGAACAGTAACCTAAACGCTCGTTATTGCCAGTGGGTGAGGAAAGGATACAGCATATATAGCAATGACAACTTGCATTTCACGTAATGCAGAGAGAGCCCTTGCTGAGTCAGCCTCAATGATCTGCAAATTGCTATCTATTGTGTTTCCTTTTATTACCTCCTATTTATTGCAAGACATCTTAGTAACTAAAGGGAAGGGATGGAATTTGCCCTGCATTTATTCTTCAGCTGAGAACCAGAACAGGGTTTATATTTCCCTTAAACACTCAAAACAAGGATTAAGTGTGACTTGAGTGCTGTTGGCCCAGCCAGTTCTTTTACAGAGAGGTGTGAAATTCATCTAGTCTGATCATAGCAAAAATATTTTAGTCTCCTTTTCCAACTGGTATTAAAACTAACTTCTGCAGAATTAACCTTTTACAGGAACAGCTGCAATAGCAGTAGGTGGGGAGACAGGAGGAGAACCCTTGACTTTTACAAGCTGTTTTAAGCTCTTCTGAGGCTTAGAACTTTTTTAGGGTGATTATGTTTGTCCCATTTTTAAAGCTGCTCTGGTTTTTGGCCTTTATTAGATTTTTGTATTGTGTGTTTTGGTTTATTTATATGTATTATGACTGTATTTCAATTATATTCCCCTTCCTGAAAAAATAAAATGCTAAAAGTAAAATAATTAGTTATTATTAATTAGCTAATTATTATGCTAAGTATAACATCTTTCTAAATAAGACTGTTGTATTCAATTATCCTAAAATAGATGAGCTAGTCATATCTTTTGCAGGGTATGAGAGTACAAATATGCCTTTTCAAGCAGTGTTTAATCCCTAAAGTTAAGAAAACAGTGTTGGAGGGTAGGTGTTGAAGCTGTCATTTAATATTTCAGGTAAAATCAGAACAGTAACATAGGTAGCCCTGAAGATGAAAAGTAACCACCTCAAGATGACTAAAGGGCAAGTTGCTATGACAGTGGTTTCTGAACAGAGTGAAAAATAAAAAATACCCACTAGCTTATCAGAAGGAAAGTATGACACAAAAGTTGAGGTCATGCTGAAATTAGACCCCCTACATCAAAGCTTTCAATCAGGCTGCCTGCGCTAGAGCTTTCAATAAATCTCTAACAGGGCTTTTGTGAATCCAAGCCTTACTGTGACCCCCAACATCTGCAGAAAGGTATGAGAAACATTCTCTCACTCACAGTTGGAAAATAATGAGACAGCTAGGTAACCCACACAAAACAACAGAATCAAGTGCAAACTAAGCAGTTAAGAATGCCAATCTCAGTTCCATTAATAGACATCCAGTTTGAACATCTTTCTTTGTGCCACATTGACATATTTTACAATGTCTAAGAGGTACACACACACACACCGTTCTACAGCCGTTACTGAAGCAAGGCAACTTTCCATGGCTCCTCTAACATCTCACCAGCGTGGCACGCCTGGTATGCATCACTCTGAGCATGTGAGCTGCTCATTGCCACAGCAAAAGTTTTCCCTTGGAGGATAATTCCCATGGTGAGACTTCTCTGCAAAGCCCATTCTGTAAGATACAGCTGTTACAGCAGATGACAGAATCTGAAAACAAACTGAGACAAGCCCGGCTTTGATATGTGGAACTGCTGTTTTAGAAATGCCAAGAGATTTACGTTACAGCCTGGCTATAGAGGTGGAGTCCCTGTGAGATTTCAAGGTCTGCATTTGGCACATGGTGTATACTAATTCAAGGAGACACAGCTGGGAGCAAGTGGCTGTTTGGATGTACAATGTATACAGCATCTGTGTTTTTAATGAAAGTAAGTTGTGTCACCAAAAAGATCAGTTTATGAAGGTAAACAACATGCAGTCTCTGTGGCCCATCTGAAACAGGGACAGAGGCTCTACAGATTTAACATTAAAGATTACCATAAGGTTTCCCAGAGTGACTTTGGATGACTTCACTTCAGGATGCCAAATCTGAGACACTGTTAGAGATTCCTCCAGCAAATTCATAGAATCAGAGAATTGTCAGGGTTGGAAGGGACCTTAAAGATCATCTAGTTCCAACCCCCCTGCCATGGGCAGGGACACCTCCCACTAGAGCAGCTTGCTCCCAGCCCCAGCCAGCCTGGCCTGCAAAACTGCCAGGGATGGGGCTGCCACCACCTCTCTGGGCAACCTGGGCCAGTGTCTCACCACCCTCACGGGGAAGAATTTCCTCCTAACATCCAACCTAAATCTCCCCTCCTCAAGCTTGTGTCCATTCTCCCTAGTCCTAGTGCTGCCTGACAGCCTAAAAAGTCCTCCCCCAGCCAGAACTAAATTCTTCTGAAATCAGTTCAAAGGGTCTTGCACTAAATGTCCAAAATAAGAAACAGGCCCAAGTGAGTGGTCATTTCTACATTTCTTGACTTTCATCATTACTGACTTGTGCATTTACTTTTTGGGGTGAAAAGAAGTCAACACATTTCTACTAGAAGAATATCCAATTGAGGCACTGGGCCATGAACATGTTCCCTACAGGCAATTTCTTCTGTCTTCTTCAGCCACACAGAATTAAATTTTGTAATAATAGGCATAATGACAGTAATATGTCTTAGCTGATTGAGTTAGAAAAAAATAATTCTGAAATGGCAACATGTTATTCCAAGGAAGTGAGAGCATAAACTATAGCCTGTCTGCTGAAAAATACGAACTCATGTAGTGAAGAGTATTATGCTCTACCACATGAAAACCATATATAATTATTACATTAAGACATGGGGGTTATTTATAAGAGTTATGCTTATGCTTAGTTTGTCATCAATTCTTTGTTGCAACTTATCTTTAAATTGTGTAGAAGCTCAAATTAAACTTAATATAAAATGAAGATAAATATCCATTTCGAATATGTCATGAAATATTTAGAATTTATCCACCAACAAAACTTCTACCACATTTTAAATGGCATATGGCAAATATTCACCTCTCTACCAACTACCTTCGAACAATTTTTTAGACATGTAACATTTTCTATTGTAATTTCTAGAAATCAATTGATTTTGACAAGAAATTTGTTGTTCTCTAAATTTTGCTTAGCTAAAAAGATATGTACATGTAAGACAGAAGTTTTGAGTATTGCCAGCAATACATTGATTTCTTTTTTGTCTGAGAAAAGAAAAATAGAGGCTTGTTTGTAAAGGCTGGGTTTTTTCTGTGTGGTTATCTATGCTTCAGGGTATGGAAACACTGTAATATTTTGAGTAGCCATTGACTATGCAGTTGAACTAGGATAAATATTTGATTATATTTTGCTCTTTCTTTTTAATGGGGAAAAACAAGCACACCCAAAAAAGCCAAACTAACCCCAGAGTTATCCTGTGGCTGAATTTTACCATATACATAGTTTTTCTACACTAAATAGTTATTACATTGAAGGCATTTTTTTCCCTAGAAACATGTCATCTCATGACAACCTCTTCAGGAAGCAATTTATTTTATTGCAGGTTTCTATGTAATAAAATAATATAATATGTAATCATTATGTTTTCTAAGAAAATAATGTATGTTGTATATATAGTGTAATTCTGTGAGTTTTTCTCAGACATCCATTTTTTTAATCAGCAGTGGAAAAGTCATACCTGACATCAGCCTTTCAAATGGAGAATACCCAAAAAGTATTCTGACCTCTTTGTAGATGGCATAAGAAAAATAGCAATGTTTATCCAAATAGCATATTATTCTCGTTCTGCCCTTGAACAGCATTAGAAACTGTCATTTTCTCATGTCTTGTTGTCTTTGGATCTTCTGCTCTTCCCAGAGTCAACTCCAAAATGTAGACAGTAAATCATTTGTACTCTTTTAAGATCTCATAGCTCTGCTATCCTGCTTCTAAACAGAGAAAAGCAGTTAATGAGTAAAACAGGTATTTGTGCTTCTTGCAAGTGGCCTACTAGATCTGTCATTTGAGCATTAGTGATTTCTTTGAGAAAGGGAGACTGAAAACTGTCTTCACAGCTTTTTGGAAGTTTAACCAAGATGAAAAGATAAAATTTTCACCCGAGCTTAGACTCCAACATCTCCTACTGAAAACAAGTGCTCCTAGAATTGGGATTAGACTATTTTTAAAATTTTTCTCCAAATAACTTCATTCATATGAATTAGATACCTTCAGCTCTGCTATTAGTCAAAAGCATAAACACACAGTAACCAACTGTAATATCAAGTTGCAAAAAGGAATTTTTGTCTTAGATACGTTCTGTAAGTGCTAGTTAATTTTTATAGTAGTATAATGAGTTTAAACCCTTCTGGTGAGGCACTGTTTCTCTTGCAGCATGTTTTAGTCAAAAATGCAACCAAATGACTATCAGTAATGCTAACACCAGAAGGAAAATAAACTTTTTTAGCAGTTTTGTTTAAGTCATGAAAAACTGTCCCATCTTTTTCATGAGAAGAGGGCATATACTTCATCACTATGCATAATGCTTACAAGAAAAACACAGACATTTGTTGATTTCATCAACATTCATTTGCCTCTAAACTTACCAAACCTAAAATGTTACAGAGTCTTAGACAAACTCTTAGCCTAATACACATTTTAGCACTGCTTTAGATTGAAACAAATGGTTAAAAAAAAAGAGAACATTTTGCATTTAAGAGGTAACTGTCTCTGTGAAGTCATCCATCAGACTAGAAGCAGCTTGTGCCAAATGAAATGCTGAACAAGGTTTCCCACGTCCAGAGAATAGGATATAATGCAGTCCAAACCACAGTCCTTAATAAGCTAGCCAACACGTAACAAATGCTTTTGCTTATTTTAGACAGTTTTCTTGATCCATTGATTTAATTTCCTTTAAACATTGATTAGTTTTATTACCTAATAGGAATGGAAATCACATCCTGGATTCTTCTTCTGGCTTTCAATTTTTGCTAGCCTAACACTCCAGATCTTTGCTACGTGATGAGTTTTGCTGCTGATTTAGCCCATGCAGTTTCACAGTCAAGACAAAAACAAAGCTTTTGATGAATTATACTTGGTGTATAACAAATTCTTTCCATGCAGGTTTAGGGATTGCACTTCCCTGCTAGTCCTTGTGTGTTAAGTAGTAGGTGATCCACAGTGAACACATGACGTAAGCACTGGTGACAGAGAATAAGGGTGGCCCTCAAAATTTTGATCCATTACTCTCCACTTGTGCATCATTCTGCCTGATGAGCAAGCCTCTGAGGAGGAACAGCAGACCTCCTCACATGCTGTTATCATTTATTCTACCTTCCATGCCACGCTTAGGAAAAGATGTAGCTGTAGCACTGGCGCATGATGCAACCACATGGGATAAAGAAGAGGCAACCCCAGTCTGGCTTCAGCTGGCCAGAGTCACCCCACTCTCTCAGGCAAGGAACTTACCCCTGGCTACTTTATCTGTTTACAGTCTGCTTCCTCTTCCCTGCATGTCTTCAACCAAAGGAGAGATGTTTTTTGCCAGGCAGGCAATTACTGCTTTCAGCTGCATGGTTCTCTCCCAGCTATTGACTGCATTATCTTCAAAACAGGATACTGTCAAAAAATTTATGTATAGAGTTAAGCTCAGTCTTCCATTTGCAACATAAGCCATAACATCCAGAGACCATGTCTCAGGTTAATGACAAAGAGCTCCACTTAGGGAAATTGCTCAAAAGATGCTCCTTAGGACTTTATTTGATAGCCTGTATCACAAAACCAGAGTATTTATCTTAATCACTGCCTAGAAAGAATGGTTCCCTATTGTAAACATAAAGCATTTCCCCATTTCTTCAAGAGAATTTGGGAATTAATTCTCCCTTACCTCCCTTCCTTCTATAATCAATGTTAGAAACAGCTTCTGAAGCAGACAAACTATATTGCCTGTGTTAATTTGCTCAACTGGTTGTCAAGAAAAGCTGTTCTCAGCTGGTAATGTATTACTGTATCCAGAAGGCAGAAAATCTGACCAGATAGCAGACAGAAGGTACTGCTTTTTAAAGGCACCTGCTTCTCAAAAGACATTTTGACAGCTTAAAGCTTTAGAAATCTCAGTAACACAGTTATAACTGACTTATGTGGTTCCCATTACTTGATATACTACAGAATAAAATTTAACAGCAGATGATGAAGTATAGTGCTGAGCAGAAAAGACAACCCATGTGCTGTAGGAAGAACCTGGAGCATTTTGGCTGACTCAGTTACTAACTCCATCCTATTACAAGCTTTATAATCAGAGGCCAGTTGTTACACAGGCAAAATGTGCATGGAGTCTGATGGCCACTTTCTAGTAAATGACCAAAGCCCCAGATTTACAAGCTTGAAGTGATGACTTCACATGTAAATTTTCATACTGATCCCAGTAACAACAATGATGTCCAGTTATTTAAGAAAAAACTGTAAGTTATTAGCATTATTGGTATGAATGGTTTAATTCATGCCTGCCTTTTTAAGTATTACTGCAGTATAGAAAAAAACCCCACCTTCTAAAATACAGTTTTCAAGCAAATGTCTTTCTAGAGTGAGTTGCAACACATGCAAACATGCTGTTGGATTTCTGTAGTAAATGAGCTCTTTAGTTTAACTACTGAAAAGATACAGCTTTGGTAGCCCTGGAGAGATATTTTCTACAAAAGAGACAGTTATCTCTGAGACCATTTCACTCAAGGTGCTCTTTTGAGATAGGCAACAAGGATTTTGTTTTGTTTTGTTTTTCGTAAAGTTTAACCACAAAGCCAACTCATGGAGCACCTCAGCCTTTTCAACTACTGAGTCAGTGATGCCAAATCTTTAGAAATAACAGTTATGCCAGAGTTGAAGCAATGATTGATAGTGACAGTTTCCACACCTCATCACCAAATCCCTTCAGGTCAGCAATGCAAGCTTATATCCTGAACCATCTGCTGGAGGAGAGAAGTCTATTCACTTACAAGCCCTCACTTATTGTCCCACTCCAAAGGAAGGGGGCACCTGAAGATAGGAGCCAGCACTGAAGTTCTCTGGAAAGCTACAAACCCCTCCATGTTCATGTCAAAGGTGATGAGAGAGTAAAGCTGCTGTAGGAACTGTGTGCCATGGTCATACCCAGTCTTGAATTTTTACTGCATACTTGCAGAGGCCAGCTCAGCTCTGGTGCACTGCCTGCTCTTCCAGAAGGGAAGGCTTTAATCCTGTTATCCTGTGGAGCCAGCTACTTTCTGGCAAGAGTCATTACAGTGTTATTTGTGATTAGCAATCTCTTCCTCCACTGAGCCTGCATGCCCTCCCCTTAAGGCAAAACAAAGATTTTCTCTCTCAGGATTTCCTATGTCATAGAAAAATAGAGCTGAACCCCCATACTGGGTCATTTTGTACATCTGGGTTATGTTCTGTGCAGCATGTTGGAGCTCTTTGCACAATGCAATTTCAAACTCTAAAGCATCTGCTCCTCAAGTAATGGATCTAATTGAAGGAAAAAAAAAGTTTCTCCTTTAATCTTTACCAAGACATATAAGTACATTCCTCCTCTACAAAATAGCAGATAATGGCTCTCTCTTTTCAGAGGTACATTTGATTATTCATTTTCTATGATTTCTGAGATGTAATATTTGATTTCTAGGTCCCTGTTAGAAACAGCAGTTAAGATCATTAGACATTTTCATTTAATAAGGAAGGCTAAAAAGGGATAGCACTAATGGAAACCCTGTCACATCCTATCCATCTTAAAAAAATATGTCTCTCATAGTAAACACAGAGCCTTTAAACCACAAGATGCCTCACTGCCCTTGGGTTTCCTTTTGGCAGAGCAAACTGAAGTCATTCAGATTCTACAGACACTATTCACAGTACCTTAAAAAGTGAAATCTCAGCCTTGGAACACCTGCCAAGATAAGAGAACAAAATAATACAAGGGAATACTGTGTAAAGGGATTCCAAAGCCTCAAATCCCTGAGAGACCTATTATTAGCTGACAGATTTAGATTTTATTTCTGCTAAAAAATTTCAGACATTAGGGACACTTCATCATTAGCAACAGAGCAGAAAATAAAATGTAATGACTTTTACCATAGATCCTATTTGAAACAAAACAGATATTTTCAACCAACACTGTTCTCAATTTAGAAGCACAAATCAATATAGTCAAGACAGACTACTGGAGAGTTTGCCAATTTATGTCTCAGAGGAAAAGCAAAAATTTTAACCTTTCCTAATAATAGTAATTTCTCATGAAGTAGATATGGTGGTCAAGAAGGCCTCACAAAATTAACTGGGTTGAACCATGAGAGGAGACAGACTATGGCATGACTATGGTATGACTAAAGGTTCTTCTGTACGTGACTGGAATGCTTGGGTGGAGAGGGAATGTTTCAATGAAACTGGCAGAAAGTAAGACATTCATTTCAGGCTTTTTCTTTTTACTTTTCTACTTAATTTAATCTTCCCCTCACAGAAAAGAAGCATGGAGAAAAAGAAAGAAAACAGCTGTAAAAACCTAAGTGCCACAAATATTTAAGTTCAAAAATGCTGAAAAAAATTTCAGGGGAAAACCAAAACAAAACCCACATCAAAAATCAGAGTTTGAGAAAAACTGTATCCCCTCTGTAGCTCTACTTATATGGAACTCAGAAATATTTTCTAACATTTACAGTGACTATTCATGTGAAAAGCACCTACATCATGAGCTTCCTTTCTCACCAGTAAGAAGGGAGCTGCTGAGAATAATAGAAGGATGACTATAGGAGAGTAGTCCATGGGTAGCAGGACTAGCAAAGCTTTCTTTTGTAGTCTCTCCTTCAGCCAGAGCACTAGCAGGTAGCTTGATCTGTAGAAATTACATTTTCTTGAAGAATTGTTTTTCAATTCTGTCCAATGAGGATGGAATAGGACAACCATTTCAAAAGCAATTGAAGAGAGAGAGCAATTGCAGGAAACAGACACAGGCAGCATAGTAAGTCATTTTTCTTCAGGAAACAAGACTATAAAAACCTAGGTGGATGGTGAATGACAGTATGTTTTCTGCAAACCAGAAGGCTGTGAGACACCTAGACCTGCTTATATGTGGAGCTTTCAAATGAAAACGCACTGGGAAAACTTTGAAGGCTGATGAAATATTTTCCAAAATACTTACCTAAAATTTTCTAAAAGAGTTCCCATGATTCTGACACTCCATTGTGCTGACAGGCAACTAGAAGTTGAATATATGGAAAAACCCAGTAATTTCATTGTTTAACAGCAACTATTCAGTAGTCAAAAGCAAGGACACACAGGTAAGGAACCGAGCTACAGGAGTCATAGACTCAAGCTTGTGTTCTCTTCCTGAGACTGATGTTGTCCTCTAGTAAGATCTTCAACAAACACCACTTTACATGCCTCTTTCTCTGTCCCTTTAACCTTCTTTACCATGCTAAGGTTACAGGCATACTTTGGGATTTGTGCTCTATTTGCTCTCTCTTATACTTTTTTCTAATTAGGGAAGGTTTTTAAGAGAGAGTTACATCTCTGTAAATCTTGAACTCTTCCTTAGATTTCTATGTTTTAGTTAAAAAAAAATGTACAGGCTTAAAGACTTTACAACTAGTTACTTTATATGAAAGTAAAAGCAATGAGAAATTCAAAAGCAGACTTCAAGCAGTGGTCATACTCTGGTTGCACCTGGCAATAGCTAAGAATAACAGCAATTGCCAACAGTCTTTGAAAAATACCTGTAAGTTTTTCCTCCTTCAATCCTATAAAACTTGTATTTTATTTTCTATTGTCTGCATTTTTACTTCTTTGGTTTTCACACGCCTCAAAATACAAGAAAGAAATTTAAGAGATTTCTTATTTCTTCTTTTTTTCTCTTTCGCTAAAAAATTATGAAAAACTAAGGAGAAGCAAGAGGGGTTTTATTTACTTTTGGGTTAGGCCCAAAAGTAGCTCTCTGGCCTTCTGCTTGGGAGCTACATCTTAAGTCAGGTAACAGGATTGTCTTGTTCTTTTCCCTCATATTTTCATTTGTAAGGTACTCCTCAAGTCTTACCTGCTATTCTTTTTTTTTTCTATCTAGTGCTTTCTTCCCTTCTCTGCCATTCTCACAAAGAGAGGAAAGGATGCTGATTTATCCAGAACAGTTATCAAACAGGTCCAAATCTAGGCATCAGTATGGTGAAGCTGAATGAAAAAGGCTACAGTCTTCTTTAAAAAGGAGATAATAGCTGAAAGGTAATGAAGGATACTTCACTGGTAATAAGAAACCACTCCTGAGAACTCATACATATAACAACAGCTAAAGGATAGAGAGCCCTATACTGGATATAGGACAGGACTATAGCATAGCTCAGTCTTTGATGTGTCACTTCAATCAAACCTCACTTAAGGAAATAAAGTGCTTAAATGACTGCACAAACGTTGCTAGCATCATGGAATAAAGAGAGGAGAGGGTCTGAAAATAGAGACTGTGGAAGGAGCTGGTTGAGCAAAACAGCCAGGGCACAGGAATTCAAGGCAGGATGCCAGGTTGGCATAAGTCCTTTCCTACAAGGGTTTATATCAGCCATATCATCAGATGTTATTTAAAACAAACAAAACCAAACCAAACCAACCCACAAACAACAACAACCCCAAACCAACAACAACAAAACCATCACAGAGAAAGGGGCAGCCTCTACAATATAGACCACTCTGTGGCCAAGATCGTACAATGATGTGGATCCTGTATAATGTAATGTTCTTGCTCTTTCTTTCGGCTTGATTTGCTAAAGAAATGAATAATTGGACTATGAAAGATGGCAGAAGGATATTAAAGGCTATTAGCAAGTGAAATGAGCTGTCTGCTGATGTAGTTCTAATCCTGTGTAGTGAAAATCTATGTAATTCCTATGGGACTACAGGATAATTAGTCTTCAGTGCTGCTGGAAGTCTATGGTGTGTGAGAAATCAGGCAAACTTTCAGTAAGCTTTCTTCTTCTAGGCACATAAACATGTTGCAGTTCTACATGTATAGATATATGTTGCTAGGTTAAAAGGCAGTCCAAAGGCAGACATAAATAATGTGGCAACCCAGATAGCTTCCTGTACTGCTGATTATTATCCTGGCTCTGGCCTGAGCTCCACTTACCACATTCTCCTAGGAAAAGCTCTGGAGACCTGCTGGCAGATTGTGCTGCACACAGCTTATCCAAATCAAAAGGAGAAAAGTTGAAGTTCTCACAAAAGCACCAAAAATGAATGAACATTGAGGGCTCTACTTGGCATAAGTCTAGCAAAGCTTACCCTCTCACTCTGCCACTACAGCAGAGCTTAGTTTTGAGATCAAGCTGACTCACACAATGAAGTAGAATAGGAAACACAATGGTAGAATCTGTGCTTCCCCTTTCACAGCTCTGAATATGGTGAGGCAGGGGAGCTGTGCCTTGACCCAACAGTATCCAGACTCAAGGTCTTGTCTTCCTTCTATTCTGAGGCCAAGGCAGCAGGAAGCCCCCAATCCTCCACAAAATTGGAATTGCATTTAGCAGCTTTTTGTAACAACTGTTTTAGTCCTCCATAAACTTCTGAGCAGGTTAAAAAAAAACCTGCAAAATGAGACTAGTGAATAAAATGACATTTTTTCTATAGTATTATTTTATTTCTAGCTTCTTTAGCCTGGGGAATTGCTCTTTGCCAGAGGACACACACTCTTCAACTCCTGTTCTGTACTGTGACAGTAACACTTACATAGACCAAAATAAAAGTTCATATTTTCTAGACTGTGGCAAAATCTATGTGAGAAGTGTTCCTGCTGACAGATTCTGTTGCTACACCAGCAAAGGAGATCACACAGCTCTTCACATTCTACCATCTAACAGCAATACTTTACTCTATGGCCTTACTGCAACAGACAAAGCTCTTGAGTGTCTACAGAGCTGAGTTGCTAAGAAGCCATCTAGTTGTATGTTTTGTTCCAAAACACTCTGCTTGCCCTGCAGTCCAAATATGTAATCTATCACTTTCTGAAGCCTCTCAGAATCCATAAACTGCTGGCTGCATAGGCAAGTGCTGTTTTACCTTTTTCTAGGTAGTAGTTCGCATTCTGCTTTAGTATTTAAGAATTCAGTATGTAGAAGCATCAAAACATGATATGCTTAAAGGGAAAACAGTTCAAACAGAATATAGGTACAGATCTATTTGAACCAAAAGTACCTTACAAAAATTAATTGAGCAAGAAGGAGACCATGGCAAATTACAAAGGTTCTAGAAAAACTGAAAATCAAAGAGGAATGTAGCTTACTCTGTAAAGTCAACTAAAGAACTAGCAATACAGCTTGTTTCACACTAATTTTTCTGGTTTCCATTTCACATTATTTTTGTTACTATCTATGTGTGTGTATATATACACATATATGCATACACACATTGGTGAAGCAGCTGAGATTTTCCAGGTTCAGCTGGACAATGTTTATTTATTTTATCATTCTAATTTCATGCCCTGTGTAAACATTTAGTATTAGAATATATGGAAGGAAAGTTTCCCAAAAGGCAATAACATGTCAAAGCAATACAAAAGCTTGTAATCCCTAACATTCATATACATTGTGTATATATATTGTGTATATTTTACTTACCTGAGTTTGAAGAAAATGAGAANCCTTGTAATCCCTAACATTGATATACATTGTGTGGAACAAAAAGCATCAGAAATGGTTCTTTCTTCTTGCATGAACTTTTTACTTACCTGAGTTTGAAGAAAATGAGAAGAAATAAGAGCACAACTGAGGAAAGAGGAAGATTTCAACTGAATTTGCAGTCTGTTGGAGATCCTAATTACTCTACAGGTTGCTTTGTCCCTTTCACTTAGAACTGGTAATCAAATAGCTGCAGGGGTCAC
Source organism: Bucco capensis (assembly GCA_013396975.1). NCBI lineage: Eukaryota > Metazoa > Chordata > Aves > Piciformes > Bucconidae > Bucco > Bucco capensis. Next base: position 71,467 of record VWZO01003675.1, read on the forward strand.
GTCTTGTATTCTATAATTTGTAATATAGTGTATTTGACAGCTACCCAGCACTGCGCTGCTACCATGCTGGAAGATTTAAGGAGTCTACCATGAGTTACAAGTTGTCCATTCATACATTTGTCTTGCCAATGCTTTTCTTTTTTATTAGGATGCACTGGGCTTTTATTCATTAGAGATATCTATTTTAACACTTGTGATAGTAGTAGGTAATTGTATATTTCTTTTTTCTCCTCTCCTGGAATACAGCTCATTTGGGAGTTAGTTCCTTTGTCTGAAGTTGCAAGATTTAATAAAATTCCATTCTCAACATTCTGTTAGGGATGTAAGCTGTGACTCTTACCCTGCACAGGACAGAAATAGATTTGCAGAGGTATATAATCATCAGAGTAAATCGGAAGTTGCACCATTCCACCAATCTATCATACTGGTATAGTTCCATTACTTTAGTCGAAAGTTATTCCCTCTAGCTTGTACCTCATATGGCTAACATATGCAGTAAGTTACTGGAGAACACCTTGCAGGAGGGATTATCCAAGCACATCCATGACTCCTGTGTTCAGGCCAGTCATCTCTGTTCTATATTCCCTGCAGCTCATTTGCCAGCATTAAGCTTGTACTGTAGGTTAATGCAATCATTCACCCAGCTAAGTTCAGCTTCTGCTAGCCATGTAGCTGCTGCAGACTGATTCAGCTAGAAAACTTGCCCAGGAAGCTAAATCAACATTCAGTCAGTGAGCCCACACTGAGCTCCAGTCTGCCACAGCTCTCTGGATAGCAGTATTTCATTTATCTAGTTTAAAGCTAGTTTCTTTATCTCTGTGTTAGATACAGTCACAGCAGTGTTGATAATGTTCTCAGGGACATAAGGAGCATAGAAGTACAGGACTGTAGGGAGCACGTACATGACACACAGCACGACTCCCAGTTTCAGGCAACCACGTAATAGATATCTGTCCAGTTCAGTCACACAACATCAGTTCCATGCCTATGGTACAGGTCACAAAGCAGGACCATAAAGGTACCATAGTAAAAGACAGTGTCAATCATCCTGTACCTCAAGAAGGGAGCAGGAGGGGTCAAAGGAAATCACATCTAGAGCTTAATAAATAAAACTTGTAAATGACTTTCGGTAGTGATTGTGCCGAGAGGGAGATGAAAACCTACAGTGAAACTTAACAGCCTGATCCAGGCCCTCCCCACCTTGATTGGAGGAAATGACTCTAAATAAAGAATGGATATTTACCTACACATGCGAGTATAGGTTATAAAGAAAGAAATTTGAGTTTGATGTCTACCTTATTAGTTCCTGGGGCTGAAAGTGTTTGACAGTTTTCCTGGGAAATTGCATCCACATCTCTGACAAGATGATCTGGGATGGAGCAAAATTTTGGTGAGTCTCAGGATCCCCCATTTATTTCAATTTTGAATGTGGTTATATTTAGTTTAGATATGCTGTCATCAAAGTAATAATAATCTTAAAAAAATCTCTAAATTATACACCAACGAAAATCTGTGCCCATATATGTGATTCTGTGTCATAACAGCTCAGGCTTTGCTCTGAGTCTTAATGAAGCTCATGTGATAACAGTTATAAATGGGAACTGTACAGAACAAGTAACAGAGTGTATCTGAGAAGGAGTTATAAAAAATATGCTAATTCTGAAAAGAAGATTCTTGGAAGGAAATTTGAATATGTTGATGGAACTCTACAGAAAGCAACATATTCCTCCACAAAGACCTCATTGTTGCCAAGAACCCTTTTACCTGTCTTAAATGATGACTTTTTATAAATGCAGAACTGATATGTGTTTTTATAAAAGAAAGAAAATTCTTTCTAAAAGAAGCAAATCCTCTCCTAGCAGTGTTCACATGCTCTTGGGGCTAGAGCCATCTTTAATCAGCTGCTATGCTAGACAGCTTTTCAGATGTCTCTTTATCTCCCAGATTCTGACAGAAAGGTGTTTAGAACAAGAACAGCTATAATTGTAAATTGTTTGTGCCTTTAAAAAAAAAAATCATGGCTAATCATAATTGTTTTAAATGAGCTTCTCAGTACCCTGTATCTTCTAAAGGGCTGGTGAAAGGAAGAGATGACATGCATTCCTGCTTGTTCCCTTTAGTTCCTCATTCAACAGCTTTCTGAATGTGCTGTTGTGAGAAGAGGGGAAAATAAAACCTCAAACAACCCCAAACCAAAACAAAAAAACAACAAAAGAAACAAACAAAACCTGAGAGTCTTCCGTGCATTTATCAGTTGCATCTTAACCCATTTGAAATAGTTTCTGTAAACATAAGTTCTGTCCATTTTTTGCTTCTTTTTTCCTTAGATCTCTTTTCACTACCTTGAAAATAAAGGAATGGCTGAAAATTTTCAATACAAACAATTTTGTTCAGGAAATTTTAGCTAATAGTTACAGATTTTTTTTCAAGAATGTTGATTTTTACACAAGTTTATATGAAAATGGGATACCTTTTATTATTCATTTCAATGCTTTTCTAAAGCATTGCTCTAGTGTTTCATACCACCTACAGTTTGTGTTCAACTTCTTTTCTCCCCCACAAGCTAGGATTTGTCACTGAACTATGAGTCTGTGCAATGGCAAAAACTCCCTATCAAGAGGAGGCTATGATGTACAACCAGGTTTAATTGATCCAATATCAGCTGTACAAAAAATGCACTAATCCATTTCAAGATGGAAAGAGAGCTGTTTCCATTCAAAAGATTACATGGGTTATTTCCTGTGGTTTTCATTGACACTCACAATCTACATTTTCTCTTTGTTCACGTGAGCCATAGTGTGGCAAAATTACTCAGGATGGCTGCTGTCATACATGCCCTAATTCATGTGGTATGACTTTGGTTCTACCATAAACAAGTACAAAGCTTTAAACAGACTAAAGACCAATGCCTAGTAACTGTCAATGAACTAAAGCACAGGTCTAATGAATGTGGTTGTTAAAATTACAGTAACAGCTTACATCTCTCTATTCTAGGCCTTCCAAATTTGCAGAACCAGGGTCAATAGTGTTGCCCCTTGAGATGTTAATTTTACAGTACTGAGAAATCAATAGAAAACCCCAAACCAATCTTGTTAATTTCTTCAGTTGCTTTAGCAGCTAGCATATTTCTGCCAGCAATGAAGCCTCCTCCGCTTTTTCCCCATGAAGACACTGATTGTCGTCGTGGCTAGGCTTTGCAAACGAANGACACTGATAATTAATGTCAGAGTGACACAGAGAATATGCATTTCTATTACCTAAAATATTTGATCAGAAATACTTCCTGCTCCATTTTAACTCAATAAATAAACAAAAGAAAATGTATTGGATTTTTTTCTCTTATACTATTCAAATGAAGAATAACATGAACTGCAAACAGAGTGGGGAATAGCCCCACTGTGTCAATTAAGTTGATAGTGTATGGAAAAATGCTAGTGAATTCACTATGTATTTCATTTTACAATCATTTCAGCTTGACTAGTATATCTCTGAAAGCTTATGTCTACAAGAGGTTTTTCCAGAAGAGAACATTTGTTGTAGTTGTCTTGGCAACATGAGCTCTGTGGAAATATAAATCAGAGCTTAAGAAGATTTTGGTTTTAAACTCTGAAATAAAACAGAAGAAAAATATGACAACTAGGTGAGCAGAAGGTTATGATCTGGTCTCTGTTAAATGCATGAAAGGACCAAATCCATTAGATGTTAAAGTATTCCACCTTGCTTTGTGCTGATGAAGCTTCGAGTAGAGTAGTCTCAAACAGGAGCCAGGAGCAATGCACTGAGAAGGATGTAAGCAAGCTGCATGGAGCCCCACATGAAAATATCAAACAGGATAAGAGGCTTAGAGGAACAGGACGCTCTGCAAAGTTAGAAGAAATTCAGAGTACAAAAATAGAAGACTGAAGGGCTCATGATTGTGATTTTTCAAAACCTTAAATAATAAGAAGACTTATTTAATTGTTCCACATGGCTATCAAGACCCCAGCCTTGAGAAGCAATGCACGGAATAGATAAAAAATTCAGCTTAAATAGAGCAAGATTTTAAGCTGTTAATCAATGAATGCCTTTTATATCATTAGTAATTTTTTAGGCACAGACTAAACAAGACACTGCTTATTTTTTCTTGTAGAGCTGTGAAGAAATTGCTTCAAATGTAAAAATGTAACGTATTCTGTTTTTTTACTGGAAAAAACAGCAATCCCTTTCTTTCCTAGCACAAAGCTGGGAGTTTGCAGTGCTGCCACCTGTGTAGCACATGGGCCTGGACACAGCTCCATCTGGGCAGGCACAAAGCCTGCCCAAGAGAAGTAGCTGCTGCCATCATTGCCTTCATATCAACATTTATTGAGAATCATAAACTTCAAATTGGGAATCAAAGTCTAATGATCTTTTAGCTCCTGTTATTTTAACTAAAAGGCTCATCTACAGACAATTGCAGAGGGAGAGCAGAGGTGATGTGCAACCCTGAGGAAATAGCTTAGCCTTCAAGAGTTGTGTCTACTCCTATCACTAGTTTTGGTCCAATACCACACAGGAAATACACTGTAAAATTCAGAGGTAGCTGAAACATTTCTGGGTTTACAAGCTGTTTAGCTAATTTCAACAGGAGACAGAGAAGAAAGTAGTGAACTAGCTGAAAGACAAATTAACTAACCAGTGATTTCACCCTGGAGCCAGATTTCAAGTAAATTTTGTCTGCACTTTCCCCAGCCATGGCATGGCATGTAAAGAACTTACTTTCTTGTTCATCATTCTGGACAGCAGCTGTAGTACATTTCTAGCTTGGCACTAGTCTAGCAAGGCCAGATACATTTCTTTTTTCTATCAGCAATCAGTAGAAAAGTGACACAGGACACAATCAATCAAAACTAACCTGACAACAGCCAGAAATCAAGTAGATTGGGCAGGATAAATGCCATTTTTGTGATCTTATTGATGCTATTAAATTTAAAAATGCACTTAAAGGATCTCAAAGGAACAAAAAGGGGCAGTCAAAGACTGAAGTTATGCTAACTCAGTGTGAATTTGAAAAATTTCACTAGCACTTTCTTCAGAATTTTTGTCCTTCCTTAATGTCATAAACTAATCTTATTATAGATAATGTTCTCAAAACACTCCCAAGGACATATATGAAAATCACAGAAGCAGCATGTCTGAATAGAAATTGCTAAATGTCTGATTAAGGCATCTCTGTTCTACCTCAAAGAAATGCTCAAAACCTTCTGATCTTCAGAAACTCTTGTTTCTGTAAATTTTAAAAAAAACTAAAATAAAAACCAGCATCTCCCTGCACTTTTCTTTATTCTTCTTTCTCCTTCCCCACAGTAACCTAGGATGTACTAAATCCCCTCTATGCAGTAAGGCAGACATACAACAGGCACCTGTGGTCTTGAAACTCTTGTCTTCATTTCAGAAGGGATGGCAACATCAGCTACAGAAAATACTTTGAGTTTTCAGTTGTGCTACTTATCACACAACAGTAAAGAGAAAACTGCTCCCACGTACAAGCCACTTGGCAAAGTCAAAGTAGAAAGAGGGAAATGACATAAGGGTACTTACTGAAGTTCTGTAAGGCCAGAGAGGGTTCTCCTACTAGAAAGTATTTTTTCAGGAAACTAGTATTCTTTAAGATCACCCACTGATGTAAGTCTGCCAGTTGTCTACTCAGTGGTTATGAATTTGCTTTGGCTAAACTTGTTAAATTTCATCTTTCTTGAGGTAGTTTTATCTTTCATTCTTCCGTGCTGGTCCTTATTAAAGTATCTGTGATGCATTTACCTTCAATGCAACCCATTGAAACTAACAAACAAAAAGGACAATTTTCCCCATTTTATTGATGGGTAACAGAGACAAAAGGCACTTCAGGTTGTACCTAGGATCTCAGGAAAACAGAGTGAAGAAAAGACCTCCACTGTTTCAAAGTCCAATCTCCCATGCAAAACCTCACTGCAAAAGAAGCTTTTTCTCTCTTATTTACTATGCCAATTTGCAGTCTGAGTGACACTTGATAGCAACAGTAAAAGGGCAGGGGAAATGAAATCTATGTTTCAAGCTTCTTGATATACAAGAAGCTTCCTTCTCATTTGTATGGGAATGGTTTGCAGTGCCAGCAAACTTTCATTATGCTGCATCAAATTGGACTGTGCTTGAAGCAGATGTTTTGACTAGCTTCATTACCTTATCTAGTGTGACTCTGCATCTCTGGGATGATCCAGTATTTGACTCCAAATAATGAGCAGCAAACTGACTACTTGTGGTTGGATCATGCAGATATTCTCAAGCAATTTGCAAGGTTTTATCGTTTCTTACTTCAAAGGTGGACGAGTATACACTTACATGATAGAAGAAGGAAAATGATGTTTAACTTTTAGATGGAGATGCTGAATTTTCACAATTGCCTACAATAATGTGTCTTCAAAATATTCTAGTCATAAAGCTGCTCTTTCACTTGCCATATTGTCCTCAGATACAGGTTTTGCTCATGACAAGGTGGTTGAGTGATCTCAGTATCTGAAATGGCAGCATGATGACAAGCACAGAAAAGAAATAAAAGTACTTGGTCTCTATTTCAGTCTCTTTTCATTTGATGCTTGCTGCTGATGTCACTGCAGCTGAAAGCATTGTATTTCTTGTGCAGAACCTCTGGCTGGAGACTCAGACCTGGTAATTTTAAGCAAAAAAAAAAGTGATTTTTTTCACTATCCTACTGATTGTCAAGAGATACTTCTGCTTTACTGGATGGATTTTCCATGCATGGGAAGATACAACTATCAAAAGAACTTTACCTTTCTTTACTCCAAACTTTAGCTGTTTAAAATATGTGCAGAATGTGTATGCACATCAAAAGAGCTGCAGGCATATGAGACCAGATGCTGTATTGATATTCAGTAATTAAGTGAAGTAAGCATAAGCTAGCTATGAGAATATCTAAGAAGAGGAAGAAGAAGAAATTGGTTGTTGTAACAAGATGGTTACAAACAGTCTCTCCTTTGGCTGGTTGGGTTCTCTTTCCAATTATTATATCTCAGTTAATACCTGTTTTCTTTCAAAACTCATTTAAACATCACACTATAATAAGTGATATAAAAAGCGAAGTCTCACAACTAGAAAATGTCACAGGATGTGATGTTATAGTGTTGATTTTTATAATCAGGAGCAGAATAAAGAGCGTATTCATCAATATTTGGTGTTAGTGTGAACACAGTAATTCTGTGATTAGTACCAAATGGCATTTGCAAAGTATAATATGGTGTGATAGTTATAATCCACTGGAATTAAAATGTAAAAGTATGATGCTATACTTCAGCTGGGGATATGTGGTCCATTCTTTCTTTGCCCAATTTTTCTCAATAAAGCTCTTTCCTTAGCTCTTAAAGATTCGATAAGCCTCACTGATAGCATTCCTCCTCTTCAAGTGACTACTTTAAAAGCAGGGGCTATTTTCATCTAGAACTTAACATATTATGGTTTAAAGTTCAGATCTGATTTGTTTGCTACGTTGATCCATTAAATGCTACATTACATAAAGTGCTCTGAAGAAAACCTCTATTCCTGTATATTTAAAACTACATTGTCAGAACTAGGGAACAGCTTTAGTATGAGTAACTGCTTTCTGAGGTCTTCCTCTAAGTTATGAATGCATTCATTTTATCTCTTAGTGACAGCAGTGAGACTAATACACAGAGTTCAGATATTTTAAGGATGAACCCATAGAAGACACCAGGAGGTAAATGGCTATGTTGCTACTTTGCCATCACAATAAGGCAAAAAGACACCATAAACTTTGCAAGGAAAAAATACATGCCAAATGATTTTCCATTATTGCTTCTCTATTGTGGAAGGTTACCACAAAATGAGCAATTTCTATTATAAACTGATTTTGGACAGGTCTGATGACTGATCTGTCTCACCACAGATGCTAAGACCCACCAAATGAAAGTGACAAAACAACTGTCATGCCTGGTTACAGCCTGTTCCTAAAAATACAGCATTAGCAAACTTCTAAGCATAAGGAATTCACACTGAAGTTTTGCTCAAAAGGGCCAAAGTAGGAGTGGGCTCATGTGGAGAATATATAGAATTGGTAAAACAAGAACATACCTTGTTATGGTTAACATGAAACCTTTTTTCTCTATAAAGCTATGTTGAGCTAGCACATCCATGCAGCCTGTCAAACATTTTGATAAAATAAATTATGCTGTGATAGTTCTACTATACATTTGTGCAGGAGTGCATTTCAAGAAGTATTCTGTTTGAGCCACATCAAACTAAGTTCTTCAGATCTGTTGAGGATGCTACTTCTTGGTGTGGATGATCAATGGGGGATAGGAAGAATGTAACTTTTTACCCTCAGCCATTCTGGTTGCAAAGAAAGCATAACAAAATATCACAGAAATTATATTTAATGATAGCATACTCCTCTCCCCTTCTTTCTCCCCTTCCCCCAAACCTATCATATGGAATTAATGTTCATACAGACTGTAGTCCTGACAAACAGTTTGATAATTTATTATTTGAGAGAATTATTATCTAAAGTTGAAAAATCTTATCTGTCATTGTTCTAGGTCCTTCAGTAGTGGCATCTAATAATGCCACAACGAGACTTTCTCTCTTGGTCTCAAATGAATGCAGGATCACACCTATCAGGAATAATGTTTTCCTGTTAATTACACTATGGTTTACATAGCATGAAATTTTGAATTAGAGGGCTTGTTAATATTCTGTAAAACAATGACATTTCTGAATGTGAAATGAACTAAAAAAGTAAAATATTAAAATATTAACAGCATTCCAAACTTCTAACATATTTTAAATACACTGTAAACTATGTAACATTTACCTCTTCTGTTCTAAGACATACTAGATTCTAAAAACAACAAAGACATCTATAGCTCATAATGCTCATCAGATATAATTCTGTCTTGATAAAAACACATATGCTATTATGCATAGAAGCCTCTTGCTAATATACTGTCAGAATATAATGTACACAAAAAACCTCATTCTCATTAGTGCATTTCTCAGTATAGCTAATGGCAAAAACTCCTTGATTACAACAGAAGCTCTTCTCAGTGAGCATTTCTGCTTACTTTTACTGCAGGTCAAATTATACCTCTGCAGTCTCTGGAATCCTTAGTATTTTCCATTGCCACATCAACAGCTGCTAGTGAGTGCTCAGCCTTTTTTTTTAAGTGCATGAGCCTCTGCCGATGTCTCCAGTCAGCTCCCTCCACAAGATCACATCTGAAATGCACATGTTCTGCTGTTTGAATTGTCATTTCCCTCTCACCTAATAAATAATCTCAGATTGATTTATATCAACTAAAAGATGCAGGTAACACAGATATTTAGGTGTAAAACTCTGTGTATACTCATTTTGGGGGTAGCAGATCAAATTAATAAAGATCAGTGACAAGCATATTTTAGCTAAATAAAGATTAATTACTGAAACAGAATAATAATATAGTCACCTGTTTAAACTAGATAATGTTTGTTTTAAACCATGCTTTCTGTTCATTTGATTCACACCTGTTTTGATCAGGTATCATGTAAGGGCATATAAGGACCAGAGATCTTTTCTATATGTACATAAACAAAGCAGCTGTACAACCTGGAAAACTGCTCAATTATCTGCTATCTCACTGAAATAAGAACAAGAAGCATTGGGGATACATGATACAGGAAGCCCACTTGTGGTGTTTACCAGGCCCACAGGGATGGCTGTAATGTTAGCATGTACTGACACCTAAGTGTATGAAATTAGTAGGAGAAAAATTCTGTGACCAGAACCAAAGTGTGATGAAAGTTTATCACAGAGGCAGTTTTCCTGTCAGAAATGTTGCTTTGAGAAGTAATTAATAAGACAAATTCACATCTGTTCCTCACACACACACACACAGAGAGAAGTTAAAAAACTAAATTACTCCAGTCCACAATGGTTATCATTTCTTTCTATTCACCTTCTCTACATCATTCATTAATTCAGTGGGCTCAGTGTTCCCCCACAGATTTCTCACCTGTTTTGTCTCAGTAGTTACACACCTTTGATCATCCTTATTAGAACTAGTAAACTTTTATATATCCTTCCATAAGGCTGAGAGCCTCTGATGAAGCACACAGTACTGAAGACTGTTTCATAGATTTGTACAGTAAATGTTTTCTATTTTATTTCCTTATTTACTTTTTTTAACGCCAATAAACATTACTCTGCTCAAAAAGTATTCAGGAAGGTGGTGATAGCTAATAAAAGATCCTACCAACACACTGAGTTAAACTGTTAGCTATTAACCACATTAGCTACACATACATTTCTTTTCCCTTTGTATATTGCTTTGCATTTGCCATCCTGCAACTCCCTGTAGATGGCTTTTAAGTGGACCATCTCAAATAACTTTTATCACCCCACTTTTTCCCTCTTTTATAGACAACATAGGAAGATGCTACTGGAAACTTCCTAGTGGAAGAATAAGCATTTAGTCATCCCCCCGCTTTGTTTTCTATTAATTGGCTCTTAATTTGGAAGTAAACTATTCCTCTCACTTGAAGGTTACTAAACTGCCCTTACAGACCTCACAAAAGACCTTTTTGATGCTTTCCAAAAACTCTAGAATGCACTAATAATTTAGCACCCTTACTTCATAAGGTCTTTGACAGTGTCAACAGAGGTGTGAGGTATTGACATCCCTTTTACAAAAGTTCTGTCATCTCTAGTACATCACAGTTACCTGTGTGTCTACTAATTACAGTCTTCATTGCTACTTCTAGTTTGCCTAGTAGGCAAGGCAGACTTAGAGTCAATCCACAGTCATCCCTGGATCCAAGTTGTAGACATTCCTGACTCTGTGCCCCTAGTAACATTTGAGGAACAGGTATGTATGTATGTATGTATGGCTAGGCTTCGCGAACAAAGATCCAGGGAGGGCTCCATCCACACTCCTCCTCAGTGCCTTTTCCAAGTGCGCTGATAAAAAGAGGATAGCAGATAGCACCCTCGAGCCTGCGCTATGGATTTTTTTTAGGTGAGACACAGCATGCGCAGAGCTGCACCCACCCTTTAGTCCTAAGGTTCATCTGCCAGGGCCTAGCAAGCTTAGACGCTGGCAGCGAGGTCCTTAGGACATAGAGGAACAGGTAACATAACAGATTACTACATAAGCAACTCCATATTTCATGGTTTTTTGAACATGAAGCTAAATAATCTCAGATCCTGACACTTTTTACTACTGACACTGGAAGTTTTCTGTAAAACACACCTTTTTTATGACTTCTTCAGATTAAGATTTCTCTGCTTAATGCTGGTAGAACTTCTTTGATCAGCAACAGCTTTTATCTTCCCTGACTGCTCCTTTTATACCTGGATCAGCAGTCTGCTCCAAACATCTCTCTCAAAATCTTTCTAAGTTCTGATGACAGAACCAGATTTTATTACTAGTTTTCATATGTCTACCAGGATGCTCCAGTTTTATCTTTAACTAGCAAAAGGTTATGCTTATTCATGGTTGTTTGCTTGGAAATAATTTCTACTTGGAAAGATGATTTTTTAAAATTTCTTAACTACTTCCTTTAAACTGCTGTGCAATCATGTTGGCTTTTGAAGGTCATTAAAATAAAATTCTACTGCAGTGGATTTGTTCCAGCATTTCTCCTTCTTTATAGAGTATCTCTGATACCATTCAATTTTGAACCAGTACATCTCAAATCAAAATGGCAAATCATAGCCTAGTATGGAATGCCATATCATGCATTATGCCCATCATTCCATTATATGGAAAATGTCATAATATGGCATGAAATAGTGCCTTTAAAAAAAAAAATACATAAAGCCTTTTCTTTTATGACACAGGGTGACATCTCTTATCTGATTCATTGGCTAGCTTGCAATACAAATGAACACCAATTACAAAGAAACCACTTAATACTTTCTTCTTCCTAGATCAGCATTCAGTACACTGATTAGCAGAGCAGCTCTTTTCTAGGTGTGTCTCTTAGCCTGAAATAATTTTTGTTAGGATATGGAAAAGAGATGCTCTTTTAATTAGAAGCAAATAACCTCAGTTTCAGCTAGCAACACCCAAGAGTATGCTTGACTGTATTGGAGGTAAAACACAAACTTTGCAGGAGTTCTACCACATTCTGTTATGCAAATACCTGCTTAGGTATACATCTGCCAGGTGGCATCAGATCAGTTAAAAGGCCTATCTCCATGTGGCTGTGACAGTCTCCTCTTCCTGGAGAAGGGACTACTAATCAATAAAACAGTGTGAGCTCTTCTTCTTTAGTGATCAAGATTAGTGGTCAAGACCTGTAGTTTTTTAAACAAAGGATCCTGGATTCTATCTCCAGTGCTGTACATAGGCAACTTAGTTTGTGTTGCTATGTCTACATATAGGACCAGATTTATCATCATGGCTGCTTTACCAAGAGAGCAGATCCAGTCCGAAAGTAGGAAAAGCATTAATTTTATTGAGTTCAAAAACATCTCCTGTAGCCTGCTTAGCCTTCTCTCTCTCTTATAGCCATGACAGCCGTGATAGATGCCTAAAGAATACCTAAGTGAGAATAAATCTCTGCAGAGAACACAAAATGAAATGAGACCTCTCAAAAATTCTAGGTTTATAACAACAAAAAAGGCAATAGCACCACACTGCAAAGACAACTTCATACACACAAAGAAACCAAACCCATACGATCACTACAGGTCATTCCATGTCTAAATGTGGAAAAGAAGAATGAGAAGGGAAAAGCACAGTCTTTTTTACAGTATTGTCTCTTGAGGTTCAGGCAGCCATCCCAAAAATAATAGCCAGCAAGTCAAAACAAAAAGTGTGGCCTAGACTCCTTTTGTCTGTTCATAAGGTAAAAGTTAACTACAGCATTTTACTTCTTTCAAAGTGCAGGGTTTTCCATGACAACACAATGAAGAAAATTCTTATCTTCAGTATTGTTTTGACTGCCCACAGTTGGGTCCTGTTCACCAAGCATTTCTAAAGGCAGAAATATCCTCACATTTTAATTTTTCCCTGGTTGAAGTCTCAGCTGGAAGTTGAGAGATAAGGGTACAAGAGGTACCCTGTTGGCTTAAGATGACACAACTGATCTTGAGACTTGGCTACAAGCCAAAAATCTAGCATCTTAAACACTCTGAAAGCTCTAGAATCACTGATGTCTGTGAAAGACTGGTTAGCTCTGATAAAAGGGAAAGACAACACTTTCTTAAGCTCTTTTAGTTAAAGAATGAGAAGAGGAAAAAAAGAATTAATGGAATAGGGCTTTAATTGCCTCACTAGTGCTAATGACACATGCAGTAATTAGCCCACTCAATACACTCTCACCAGATCTGAGTGAAAAAAGGTTGGGGTGGTTAGATTGTGCTGCTGTATTCTACACATGCACAATATCCAGACGAACTTGCAGACCTTGACCCTAGTCAGACCTTAGGGCAACTGAACACAGACTGTAGCTGCTTGTAACTATAGAGAAGACAGTGTGGGAGGCAAGCTGCAGAGTTTTAAATAGGCTTTAAGACCTAGAAAAAAAGCCTGAGTCAACTGCAGAGAATAGGAAGATTGAAGGGAAGGAAAAACTGATATAGTGAGAAGCATAAGCAGATTGGCAAGACTTGTGACAGTTGGTGTTTTCCTTAAAGCCTCAGTTTTTAGAATTAGGGACTAAGGAGAGAGACCGATTTAATTTAATATTAAAATATTTCTAGCTCTTGACCAGGCGATTTCAACATTAAATTTGTAACAGCCTCTCTGAATTTACACAGCTTAATGAAAATAGTGAATCCTTTAGGGAGGAGGAAAAGAGTTCAGGAGACATGTCATTTATACAATTTAGCTACTGAAAGATAAAACTTCCTTACTGTAAATATAGTCTTGTTTTGAAAGTCAGTACTACTTTGACAGAATCATATGGAAATATAAAGGGAAACAGCAAGGTTGTGGTTGTGGAGAGCAGAAAACTAAATGGGAATAAGATAAGAAAATACCGTGTTTTCCTTCTGTTGTAGGTGCCTTGGTACAAAGTTAAAGGTAGCTTCAAATTCTATAGTGATATCCTAAGTGAATCTAGAAATCATGGTACTTTGGGCTAGAGACTGGAGGGTGCACTGTAGCTGTGTCTTGATCTTGTATGGCAAGACAAATATGTGTTCTTCCCAAAGAATCATTTGAACTTCAGTATTGTAAAAATCTTTTTCTTTTAGAATTCAGAGAATTGAGTAGTGAATATATCTGTGGTCTCCTGCTGATCATTACTACAGCTCTAAGGATCCTCAAGCACTCTGCAAATACAAATTCACACTAAGGGGTTGCAAAACCAGCCTTACACCTACTTTACAGAAGAATAAATGGTGATTTGGGCACACCATGTGACAAGCTCAAGGTCACATAGCAAAGGAGGAGCAGCAGATCTTGGAATAAACCAGGACAAGCCTATAATTCCTGGTCCTTCTTGGCTGGCATTCTTTCCTATTCCTCTGCTTGAGTGTGATGACTGTACAGCACTGCAAATACCAGCCAGTCCTTCAGCACAGAAGGACAGGGTTTGCTTTAATGCTATTTTTAGTTAAGCAGATCCCACTTTTAAATCTGCAACGCCTTCATTTTCAATATCGTGATTATGTTTAATGTTCCATAGGAAGATGAGGGGATTAGTATGAATCAGAAAGCACAATGCAGCGTAGGCAGGACCACGCTGCCTTCTGAAACACCAGTACGGAGCAAGCAAGAGCTTTGGTGGGGGCTTTATACATGGGGAGGAGGCATTAGGCAGCTGGACATGTCAGCTGGGTGCCTCATCAGGCAGCTGGTGCAAGTGGAAGGTCAAGAGCACATTTACTGTTTACTGAATTTGTAAATTACTAATTATTCAGCTCACTAAGCAAGGCAGCCTCACTGCCTGCACGTGATAGTCTCCCTCCCATCGAGTCTAAGCACATATGGGAGAGTAAGATTTCTCAGCTATATTTTGATAAATGGAATTAAAGTGGCATAATAAAGAGCATAAAGAGCTGTAATGGGTAGATTACTAGTAAGTCTAAGCACACTTCCATGTTTGTCAGAGAACAGGTGTAGAAGATAATGTCCTGCTGTGCACTGAAAAAAAAACACCAAAAACAGTGCTTTGTTTCTGCAAAAAGCTTGGGGCTAGCCTTACTAAGCAGGAGGTGGCAAGATGTGGTATCCCTGCCCACTGGAAGCAGTGGCTTAGGAGGAGTTAGAGAGGCCTTCAGTTAAAGCTACAGCTTTCAGCTGTGGGAGACAAAGACAGTAGCAGAGAGACCATCCCTGAGCTGGGGAGATTTCAGAGGTGCTGACAAACAGAAGTTGTGGGAGCTACAACACCAGAAAACTGACTGCCAGGAGAAAAAAGTAAAGAAATGGTCCACAGTGAGTCAGAAAAAGAAAAAAAAAAAAAGATACAGTGGGCCTTGAACCAAGAAAATAGATTTGTTCTTCCTGTCTTGTGTCTGTCAGCAAGAGACATGTTTTTGGAAATAAAAGATTCAAGAATTAGTAAGAAATAAGCAAGAGACAGAGTATATTATCATCACAACTTGGGAAATGACAAGATTCTTTTGCTCTCAGATGCCTTTTAGTCTACCTAGAGTGGAGCAGGCATAAATAAGGTTCATCAACAGTCAAAAATGGTTGACATAAGGATGCCTCACTGTGAAGGCTGAGAAAGTGGTAGCTTTAACTGAATAAACTCAAATGAAAGGAAAACTTAGGGAGAATAACCTAGCTCTTAGCTTGCAGTCACTTATGCCAGGCCAGTGGCCAGATAGGCACATCTTCCTCTCCAAAAGAGTATCCTTGTAAAGGGAAATATTTACCACAAGATGAATGTGGAATCTGGAATGAATACAGCTGAAAGATGCCAGTCTTTGGTTGCTGCAGTATCTACCAAGACCCTTTAAGAAAAGGGAATAAAGACTGACAACTTCCTGTACTTGATTGCTCAGAGAAGAATAGGAGTGAAGGCTAACAAATCAGATGATCTTCCCAGGATGGAGACAAGGAGGGCAGCACAGAAACAAACAAAAAAAACCCCACAAACCCTTAAATACTTACTTCAGTGGAGAAAAACAAAGTCGTGACACAAAGGAGCCATTAAATTCAAGAGACTATGAATAAACTATATTGTATCAGAAAAGGTTCAGTGCCAAGACACTTCCAAGCAAATCACTCAATCTAAACATATCAGTAGAAGCCAGGCTTTATAAACAGTGTTCAGACACTGGAAGCAGGGAAGTGAAGTGATTGATGAGAAAGAGGTGAAGAGTATCCTGAGAGATTTGGCAAAAAGAGCTGGGTTTTGCTATAGCAATTTTCATTTTTTGATTGTGGCTGAGCATTAGAAAGGGTATATACACCTGAGATAAGGTGGCCTTGAAATTACAACATGACATATCTTGTTCCTTTTTTTATTTTCTTTCCTTATTTTTAGAGCTTGACTACTTTAGTACAGACGCCTATGGAAAGAGGCAGCTCAAGACTTTTTCAATCAGTTTGATTTGAAGACCCTGTATTACCCTAAAATGGATGAAATTGCACTAGACCTTTCGAAAGATGTGTCAAAAGTAAGAGGCACTACCAACTTCTTCAAGCATTTCATGCAGCTCCAGATCCAGTGGATAGATTCCAGTGGATAGATTCTTATACCAAGGCTCTGCCAAATCTTGCTGCATATATATAATGCATATACACACACTGGTTTAGAGTATACATGAAGCTGTTCCTCTAAGCCTTCTCAAGATAATTTGTGACACTGAAGAGCATATCAGACTTTTTTTGTAGGTGCTGTTCCAAGTTATGATCTCATGCCAATATCTGGTTTCCTAGCATGGCTCTACGGTAGGTAACCTCTGTGAAGTTTAAACAGCTCTGGAAGACTGGAGGATTTAAGAACACTTGAAAATCTCTGTGATGACACGCTGAGTACTACATTCACAGCACTTAGCAACTGTTAGGAGCTTGACTTTGAAGTAAGTTGAA
Organism: Bucco capensis; assembly: GCA_013396975.1. Lineage (NCBI taxonomy): Eukaryota > Metazoa > Chordata > Aves > Piciformes > Bucconidae > Bucco > Bucco capensis. The sequence goes on from VWZO01003675.1 coordinate 88,467, forward strand.
GAAAGAGGAGGGCAGGCAGTGGCCCATTTTCTGTTTAATTAGAGAAAACTTTTATTTTAATTGTTACTTTAAAAGCTGTCTCATTATAAAAGAAAGAACATTTCCATGAAATTACTAAATAGAACTACTGGACAAATTAAACTGGCAGAACTACTGTGGCATATAATACAAATAGTAACTACCTCCTATATGCAAGTATAGCTAGAAACTGCTTTTCCTTTGCCTTCATTTTCTCCCAAACAGAAAATAGCCATACAGAGATCCAGTGAAACTCTAGACAGATATAAACATCACACTTACCATGCAGTTTCTACATGCCCTCTAAGTCTGAGCAGTATCTTGACTCCCTTGTGTTTCACTTTTGTTCCTTTCTGAAATAAATTTCATCTCAGTTTGCCTTTTGAGTGTAACAGAATAATCAAGAATTGCAGAATCATTAAGGCTGGAAAAGATCTCTAAAGTCCTGAAGTACAACTATGGATTCAACACCACCATGCCCTCAAAACTGTGTCATGAAGTGTGATGTCTACACATTTCTTTAACACCTCCAGGGATGGTGAGTCCACCACTTCCCTGGGGAGCCTGTTCCAATGCTTAACCACTCATTCAGTGAAGGAATTTTTCCTAATATCCAACCTGAATCTCCCCTGCTGCAACTTGACGCCATTTCCTCATGTCCTATCACTAGTTACCTGGGAGTAATGACACTTAAAAGTGAAGAACAGACTTAGAGATCCTCAGGTTGTTGAATGATGTGGATCTTCAGTTGTTGTAAGGAGCAAGAAAACATAATGGATTAAGTTGCAATGACTTAAGTACATCTTTTCAGCAAGCTATATGTATGTGCTATAGTTCTGCTCTGGTTTCCATCAGTCACTTTCATCATAGACTGAAAGCTTCTTTTGGAAAAGACGGGCAACAGCAAACGCTCAGTCACTTACTGTTGCCCTTCTTTTCCAAAAGAAGCTCTGGGTCTCACCCATCCACCAGCTGAGCTCTCAAAAGTCCATCAGAAATCAACTAAATAATTACCCCAGTGCTTGGCTCCAGATCTAACTTGGAAAGTGCTAAGTCATCAGCTCTACAATTATCAGTTCTGCTCCCTCTCAATCAAAAAGTATGAAAGCCACAGCTTCTTGAAAGCACATCTAGACATAGCTTAAATCCAGCCCAATTAAAATAAAAACACTTGATAAAAAACATGCAATGCTCTCCAGTGGTTTGTGGTGCCTTTGGCACAGAGAGAGGAGCAGATCAGGATGCCACTGAGCCTGAGCAGTGCTCATGCCACCCTGGGTATGTTGGTTATGGTTTCAATCTGGTCTGAAAAGCAGAGAAGATTTTATTGGGAACTTCTCCATATTCTTAAAGATAATCTTGAACATTTACCTTTTCAGAGTTCCATTCCTCTGCTCTTTCTGCCTGACTGCAAGGAAAAGAGTATCATTTAGACATAGGATCAAGGTATCAGGAGATAAACTTACTAGAAAAAATATTTTGGTTATGAATTGCCATTGAACTTTTAACAATTTTCACATTTACTAGTATTCTGTAAGCAATTTCTGCAATAGGGTTTTCTTGCTAAAGACTCTAAAGAGAGTCTAAGAGTTTTGGCTTAAAAAGCAATTTAAATTTTTGTTGAAACCTTAGCCTTGCAGAGCACTTGATAAATAGCTTGTGTGAGCTGTTTCCATTACTTTGAGTGAAACCAGGCTCCTTTTGCAAATAGTTGTGTCTTGGAGTTCAACATTTGCCTTCTTTAAATACTTAACTTTTATTTGTTTAAGATTAGCTGCTTCATAAACATTCTTTGCCACAGATTTTCTTCAAACCTTTTGGCTAAAATGCTCTGTTAAGATGAGAGTAGTGCTCAGATAAAATTCTCCATTTTCTTAAAACAGAGACAAGATGTCCTTTCAGTTATTTTTCCAGCTGTGTTAATAGGATATTAATCAAAAAAATTAAGAAACATATTTCCAGTTATTTTGCAAACTTCAGTACAGTTGCATTTAAGTACCTTGCAATCTTATGCAGAAAATGTTTCTATGAGAAAAGAAGGTACTGATGCCTAAGAGTGAGGCCTAGGAAGACTCTTAGGGACCACTAGAGCTTTTGACAGAAAGGAAAAGACAGCCATGGCCTCCACTGAGATGTCTCTTCTTTCCTGAGGAAAAAGGAAATCTATTTTTCTGATTGATCCTCTCTAACCAGCACTACTCACTATTTCTTTTCTGTGAGCCCAGAGAGGAAAACAGGACCTGGATAGGGCACATTGCTTTAGGAAATGCTAATGCTTTGGAAGGGGTGTTCAAACATGAGAAAGGGAGCTCTTTAAAGCTAGTCCTTAAAAAAAAAAAAAAGGAAAAAAAAAAAAAAAGCTAAATATCTGGATGACTCCTTGAACTAAACTCCCTGTTGAAGTTAAATCCTGTTCTGCAGGGTCTTTCCTATACAGCTTCAGCACAAGCCTTAATGTATTGCTGTCCCTGCTGGCCTAGGGTAAACTCTAACTGTCCTCTGAAACCACTGAGCAGGCCTTGCTGTTTTCCCATTAAAACAAGGTTGCTAAATTAGAAGAGGAAGTCATGTTTCCTGTGCCTCAGAAATCAAGGATTCTTATCCTGAAAATGAGAAACCTAGGCCCTATAAGGATCCAACAGCAGAGATGGGGGAGTCAAAGCTGCATGTCCCATTCCCTGGAAGGTTACTGGATAACACCTGAGAAGGATCTGCAGAAAGGAACAGACAAGCAGCAGCATTTTGAATGGCACTCAGAGAGCACTGATGTTGTCAGTCATTTAGGAATATTCCAGGCACGAGTCTTTGTTTTAGTCTCTCTGACACTCTGTCTGGTTTCTGAATCCCAGTGGTACTGAGGTAGGATGGATTCTGGCACTCTATGAAGAGTCCCAAACTATTGTGAAAGATTTACTTAAATAACTTTTCATAAAAAATGCAGAAGTCTTTACAAGTAACCCACTTACTTCTAACTTTGAAGTTAAAAAAATCACAAATGCTTTAACTAGGTAAATATTTATAATAGCTTGCTGTATGCCTGTAATACATAATGCCTTCCAAGTACTTTAACAAGCTAGAATTAGAGAAACATTCAAAGCTGAAAGAACCATATTTGGGGTGAAAAATGGGAATTGTTTAAAAAAACCCTCCATCAGTTAGAAGAGAAATTGTGATGTACGGGCTATTTTAAGTGAAGCAGGCTATAAGGATTATAGATAGGATTTGGCCAGAATATCAGGTCAGGATATCGTACTCACAGAAAAGAACAGCTGTCAGTAAAAGAAGTAAATAAGCAACAGGAGCCCTCCAAATAGAGAGAGATCTTCACCTATGGCCACCCTGGAGCCTGAGCTCAGTCAGCAGTGACCCTGTGCACAGCACTTTTGATGCTCCTTCCTGCAGTGCCCTGTGTTTCCTGGTGAGGACACATACCCTGAAATAAGTATCTCCTGTCCAAAATTATATGCAAAATGCCCAAGTCATGCAGTGTTGTTGTATTACAAAACTCTGGGAACATGGATAGTCTTCATTTAGTGTAGGTTTTTCCTCATTCAAGCAGCAACACTCACTTTTCTACCACTTTGATTTCTTCCCTGAACACCACAGTGCTTCAATAGCCAGAATTTCATAGGCAAAGTGCCAGCACAATAGTGATGTCAACAGGTGAAAGCCCTGGGCTCTTTTCAGTGCCTGCCTACATCTTCAGCAAATACAAAACATTTTGGTGAGAAGTTCATGAGGTTGGCAGAAAGACCCAAGAGATGTGTATTCCAGTGATGCTACAGCTGTCAATATTATAACTTGACAGCTTGATGGCAGGAAAGTTTACCTCTGCAGACTTGACCTCAGCTTTCACTGTTTTGAGTACTCTGAAAATCAACTCCCACTTCCTCCCATGTCAAAAAATGCTGTTATCTTTACTGGGAAAGACTGAAGGCTCACACATTTGCACCACAATCAATACATTTCTCTTTAGAGGCAAAATTTGGGCAGACTAACAGCTAATTGCCCCAAGTACTTGAAAATTTGCACTAAATACATTTACAGGTATCTATTATCCAATTCCTGCAGCTTAGCTATTTGAAGTTGTGTCTGCAAAATGCAAAGGCTTATTCCTTATAAATCAGAAATTGCAAAGGGCACTTGTGCCCTTTGTTTTTCACTGTTTTTAAAGTCTGTTTGCCAAATGTAGTATTTTTATTCATTGAAATGCTGTGACAGATGGTGGGTGCAAACTGATTAAGGCATTTTCACAAGCAATGAAAATGCATTTGGCCATTCTTACAGGCTCTCTAAGGAATCAAACTAGCATGGCAGGGCAGGGAGGAGAGCAGGGGCAACCACTGCCTCTCTTGTGTCATTTTGCCATTGAGACTCTGCTGGGTGCTGAAAAACACCAAATATTCTGTGACCAAGAAACAACACACTCTATTTTGTGACTCAATGGCTGTTTCAGCAGCTCCACACCATCCCCTTTCAACAGACAGACATGCTGTCTTAAAGCTGTTACATTAAAATTTTCTTCCATATACAGCAGTTCTATAAATTTTCTTATTTAGTCTACACAGGAGCCACAAATGAGATCAGAGTTACACAAAATTACAGATCAAAAGCTACAACCCAGTCAACAAGACTGGCAAGGAAATTTAAGTGGTATTATTTCCCAGAAACTAGAGAAAATTTTCTGAGTTCCCCACCTAGTAACTAATAATTTCCTTCCTTATTTCTGTATCTTCCAACAGCATAGTACATTGAATGCAACCTCAGCTTTGAACAGAAACATATCAGTTATACACCGAGGGAATAGCAGCCTGTAGGCTACTATCTCTCCTCCTTCCAGCCATGATACATATCAAGTGCTTCAAAAAGGATGAAAGTATTTCAAAACCATGTGATCAATAGGAGACTTTCCCATTATATAAACATGCTATATATGTACAGCTAGAGGTGAGCATTTCTTTGAAAGGATACACTCGATATCCCTTGTGATTATCCTAAGTTAGCATAGCTTTAGATGTACTTATGTAAGTTTCAGTACATTCACTGAATCTCTGTTAAAATGGAAAGGCAGCTACTCTGCCAAAAGATGTTCTGAACTGCTCTCAGCTGGGAGCCTTATTTTATGCAGCTTGCAGAAAGGCTTCTGAAAAGGAGCACATGAACACAAAGCACAAATGGTATCTGAACAGAATACAATGAGACTGTTGTCACAAAGGCCTCGTCAACAAACAGTGTAAAAGACTTGCGTCAAGAAACAGTGCTCCATCTTCCAGCATATACAAACCATCCTAAATAATGAAAACAGAAATGGGAGAGCAATAAGGAAAACAGGCAGGGAGTACAAATGACATTCCTATAACACAAATAAAGGTTACTAGTGAAAACAGAGAGTATTTCCTATAAGGAGAAATTGTGTTTATCTTACCATTAGAAGAGAGATTAGCACTGGGGTGAAGCGTAAAGTGCATGGATTCATTCCTATATCGAGATGCTAAAGTTAAGAGAACTGAGTTCTTTGTGTTTCCAAAGAGTCACTTGGGAAAAATAATGTGAATTAAGTTTTAATTGAACACTGCACATCTCACACTGCAATGTGAATGCTCTCATCAGAATTCAAAGAGTTTGTTTCTGCAGTGTAACTCATTTCAAAATGCCTCTGTTTTTGAATGAGTCAATCCATGCTGTCCCTTTTGGTTTGAGTAATCAGTGTTAAATTCACCTGACTAGATTCACTGTCTGAAGCACCTCCATACAGACAGGCAGTAAATGAGAAATGGAAAAGAAATGCACCAAATATGAAGAAAAGAATAGGACAAGACCATAAGGCTCATTTTATCTCATGCTGCAGGCAAGGCTTGCCTCTAAAAGTATCAGGTAAGTAAAAATTCAGTCTTAAACTCATCCAACAAATGCACAAACCACATTTGCACAGAAAATAAATGTTAGTATTCACATGAGAAAGGCATTAAGAAATTCAGTTAAAGATAAAAATTGGAATCTATTTATTCTTGGGTTCTTAAAGCACATACATTTTCTTTAATTAGAAGCAAGCACTCACGTAAGAAATGCAACCTTGGAGCTTTTAATAGCTGAAGCATAAGCATAATCAGTTGCAATGGAAACTCCAGATTGCATGCTCTCATCTCTTGACCTTGGAGTCACCATGTTTCTCTCTAGTTGCAATTAGCATACTTCTATTATGGGAGCAATGTCAGTAAATACAGGCACTCTAACATCTTTTTTTGTATTGTCACAAGTGCCACAGGTTGAGTCTGTGTTTGAGGCTGTTGCACACCAGCATCTGGGCAGCTGGCACTTCTCCTTTCTAATACACAAGGGATTGACCACAGAAGTTCAATGTGGTGCACCTCCATTTTCAAGCATAGTGAGGACAGCACTGGAGTGTTGACCCTATAGTTATCTGCATAGCATTGTGCAGCTCCTAGACAGGGACTCCTTCCATCATTAATGAAAGGGGTTGGGCTAGTGCTACTTAGTACTCATTGAAAATCAAGACTTTTTCCACTGCATTTCAGCTCTCCTGTGTATAAAACTAGACCTACCAAGAGGCTGTATAACAAAGACTAATCTAGTACCAAACAGTGGTAGGCAGAACAAAGTCCATTAACAAACTAAGCACTCATGTGGTCCACACCTTTCTCCTTCATATTGCTCCCTTTGTTCTACATGTTTCACAAAAGGAGAAAGCAAGCAAGTCTAGAAGAAAAATGTTTACAACACTGCAGAAAGGGATCTATGTCCATCTCTGCCCTTCATCAAGTTAAAACTGACTGATAACTCCTCCAGCTCTAGCTGGAGCCCATAGCAATATCCATAATGTTGACTGCCCACCTTTATACTTGCATAAATTCAGCTTTACCTCAAACAAACAATCAAAAATAAAAGGAAAAAAACCCACACAAACCCAAGAGGACCAAATTTGTTCTTTATCAGGCTCTCTGCATTTAAAAAATAAAATCACGTTCATGTCCCTACCACCCCATTCCTCAAAGAAAAGAACTGCCACGCTGCTAAACAACAACAAAAAGCAGCAACAAGTTTTGCCTTTGACCTGCAGGAAAAACTATTGTCTTCAGCGGCACTAGAGCGAGAGCTCAAAGTCCTCCTAGGATGGTCAGAAGAAATAGGAACAGAATGATGTGAGAAGCAAAACTCAGAGAAACGCTGACTGTGAGACACTGAAATGTTATTTCCTGGAGTAATTATTTGCCTCAGTAAGTGCACTGAAATCTGCAACACTAAAGTAGTTTGACACTTTACATAGTATTGTGTAGCACAGCTCTCCTGTTAAATTACATACGTACTGAGTAATGTGTCTCTTCTCTTTATGGCATCACTTACAGTATTATAATAGTAATTTTTAAAGAATTCCTTATGATTTCCTAAAAATGGGTGTCTCTATTTGCCTCTCAGCTTCCTATCTGTAAAACAGGATAGTTTCCTATCTGTAAGACATCTGTAAAAATATGTTAAGCTGCATAAGATTGGACTCTACAATTTTTTGGGATAAAACAGGCTTACTCAAGAATCAAAGGCACACCCTCAAAAAAATTTACCCCTAAAATCACATCTGGTAACACGGTGCTTTGCCTTTCACAGATCACCTCACTGTTGAAGTTTGTCTTAATTATTTTCCTGTTTGGAGTAACAGCTAACCATTCCCTAACCTTCCTACCCCATTCCTCGGTATATTATTAGATTTTGTGCAAACAAGTAAGTGACCTGTAAAATACAGGTAATTAAAACAGTTTTTAAAGTATGTCCATAGTCTCAATGCAAATGAAAAAATAAAGGTTAGCAAACAGGGCCTCTGTGGCCTCCAGCAGGGTGAGGAGAAGCATGAAACACAGCCAGCATCTCAGTCCCTTTAAAAAACAGCAACTGAAAACATACAGAGCAAGCACACAGCAGGTAGACCTAGACTACAGTTATGCTCCTGCTCGCACCAGAGCAAGACTGTTTCTTGTGCCCTTTGATGGCAGAGGTTAGCAGTGACAAGAGGGCACAGATCACTTCAAAACCTATACAGAGAGGTGTCTGTAACTTGAATAAAGACATTTCGAAGAGAAAGGTCAGGGCCTAATGCATGGATCGCAAAAGGAAAGACACGTAGCAACTTTGTGTGAGGCACTGGGACAATTTGCATATGCTGCATACAAGACAGCAACACATGGCAGGAGTTTGTTGACAAGTTAATGACTGATTTACTTACATTGGTGCTTAAATGAAAAAAGAGCAAGTTTTGTATGTCTAGCTTTGGAAGTTGGTACCTAAAAGCATGTATCTGTCAGTGGTGGGTGGGGGGGAATGCTGTTGTCACTGAATTCTGGACCTTACAAAGTTAAAGCTCGAAGTTAACATAACTAACCACTGGTGTTTCAAACACTTGTGTCTTAAAGGATTTCCTACAAAAATTTGTATGTATATACCTTACAGGATCGTAGAGAGCTCTCAATATGTCATAAAAGGAATGCTACTCAAGCTGTATGTGTGTTTCCATACTGAGAAAAGTGTTGGATCTATGAAGGCTTATACAATAGTGACTTCTGCTGTTAAAGCCTTGTCAAACCAGCTAGCAGTTATTAAGTTTAAAACTTCCTGGTATTGCTCTGATAACTCAAAATACTTAATATGCTTAAAGCAGAACTTCACAGTATGCTTCTGGCTGGAGCATTTATGTGAGAGTTCAGTTCCTGTTCCTATAGCAAGGGGTAAAGTATTTTAGTGGGACAAGGATGGGGACATTAATACCAAACTGTTAATATACTAGTCCCAAAACAATAATAAAGGTTTTCTGTTATTAGGAACTTCTGAACACTGAATTTTGAACACAGGTGGATTCAAAAGTGTTTTCAATACTTACATCTAGCATTGTGATCTAATGTCATTGCAACTTGCCTGAGTGAAAAGCAGAGGCAGTTTTAGTGAATGTCTAGCATGTCTGCATCCTATAAACACTTCAGGATTTTCATTCCAGGAGAGAGTTCAACAACATGGTTAATAGCCTTTGCCTCTAAGAAAACATAGTAAAAGTAATAGGCTTTGGAGGTTTGAAGAAGTCACTCTGGTTTTTCATTTTTTAAAAAAAAAAGTGGCTTCAAGAAAGAATTTACTTATGAAAAATGAGCTCATAAGTGCTCAAAAATTTTAATACCTTATCTCCTGGAAAAACAATTACTAAGGAAGAAAAAGTATCTGTTGCCCATAGATTAGAACTAGTTAAATGCCCATGAAAAAACATTTGACTAAACGAACTGTCTGCAGCCCTCTGTGTTTAAAGCCCATTTTCTTGCTTGCGTATTCACGAATAGGTGGAAAATAACTCTCTGCACAGGCTATACAAATTGAGTCAGTCAGCATAAACTGTCACAAAGGCTTTCCATTTTAAGTCATACCTTTTACAAGCATGACTTGACACTGAGCCAGTCAGCCTGATGCTCTCTCATGCTTTTTGCATACTTTAGAGACTAGATTATTATTGTCTGATCTCAGCTAAAGGTCTGTGGCCATACAAGGCTTAGTATGCCTTCATCAATTTAGAGTGATTGTTACAACACAGCCCATAAGAGGTGTTTGGATTTAACCTAACAGCAATGTTGGATTTACAGATAAGAAAAATGCAATACTTCTCAGTCCCTTCAGAACCACCATTATTTGAGCTTCCATTAATGGTGCATTATAGACTGCAGCATACATTATCTTATGATTCAGTCACTTTGTGTTTTCATGCCACGTGTGGCAGCTGTTGATTTACACTCATCACTAAGGCTGCACGTTCTCACCACTGCTTTTGCTAATGCTTTCTGTCTTATGGAAGAAACTGCTATAAAAGACACACTTTTAAAATTTTCTTAAACCTAAACATGATTGGCTGGTTTGGGTTTTTAGTTACTGAAGTATTTCATGATCTACCAAAAAAACCAAGAATTTTCTGCCAGGCTTGTGACCTTGAGGACAACAATTTAAAACTCTGCTCTCACCCTTGCAAGAAAATACAATTGGTGCCATACACAGCATAAAATGATTGTAAATGAGATGTTGTACTTATAAAAAGTGTCAAGAGATGTTTGATATGTCAGTGCTGCTTTAATTTCAAAAGAACAGTTTGATAAATGCAAATCATCTCTGTATTACTGGTTTTATTGAAAAAATAATTTTAATGTCTTTTTTTTCATCTGTTGAAATCCTTGTACTGGCCATATTACTGTGAAATAAAAGATTCAGTCTCTCACCTACCAGAAATACATTTTTTTCCTTCAATCATTACATTCTGTACTACATACAGCAAAAATCCCCACCCGAAACTTTTAATGATGAGAAATTATATAGTATAACTCCTGTTTTGAGTCGTTGGCTTAAGACACCTTGTAAAAGGCCCTTTATTTTTCAGAAATTACTGAACATTTTCCTGAAAATATTGAATATCAAGAAATCTGATGATATACAAGTCATCCTTTTGCTGAAACTTAATGCCTCAACTGAATGTTCATCAAATGAAAGATTCCATTCTAATAAATTTAGATTTTCCAATTAGAACTTTCAGCCACAAAACACTGTCTTAAAGTAGGTATATTAAAAATCAAACAAAAGGCTAAGTAACTGAAAACCAGGAGATCAGAGCATGGTTGTTTTTTTTTATTAATGCAACCCCTCATCTTCATTCTAAAGAATTTTGACATTTTTCTGTTTCATATTGACACTGGTCATTTATTTATTTGCAGTATCAATGATTTTTAGGATGTGCCCTCTGTATGTGTGGTCTTTGCTGAATTAGACTAAAAAACCAACCAACCAACCAACTAACCCCAAAACACCACACTAAGAAAGCACAGGAATATATACTCAAAGGTGAAGCCCACAATGGATAGGTTAGCTAATCTAACTCATTTTCTTTCCCCATTGAGGAATAGGATGATTTGACTGGAGAGACTATAGAACCTTGAATTCACACCAACAAGCAGGATGACTCAATGATGGAACAAACCCTTATTAAAAAAACCCCCATATCCAGTCAGTATCAGGGTGCAACACAGAGCTATAAAACCCAAATCATTGAAACAGATCAGATTTACATCTGGCAGGCTTGAAAGCTGTTTCTGGATTAAAGACCTCCTTTAAGAATTCAGTGGAAAAATAAAATAAATCATCTCTGTTTTGAAGGGCAAGATAAGATTGTGACACAGCTAGGAACTTTCTGTAAATAGACTCTTTCTTGCTCCAATAAATTTCACTGCTCTGTACTAGGAGAAAGAAGCTCTGTTCCTTTACCAATGCTATTTTTAATGCCTGAAAAGCTACTTTTCCATTTGTTCATGTGGTAGTAAAACTCTGGCTACTCAAAGTGGTTTCATTCAATCTAGAGAAGGGGCAGAGAAGAGGTAGCAGGAATGAAAAACCTACTATTTAAGAGGCAAGTTTGTTTAGTCTACTAAAATAAAAGCTGAAAGCACTCTGCATTATGAAGTACATATACTGAGGCAGAGAATTTCAAATAGTATTTTCACAAGAAAAAGTATTGATATGCCACAGATGCATTTTGTCTGGACATCAGATGAGTTCTATAAATAAGGGAGTTAGGTTTTGAAAGTCTTATTGGCACAATACTGAAAGTGAGAAAGAAAATTACTCTCACACTCTGGCTTGTTTCATGAAAGGATTTCTATTTCTGAGTAGCTCTTGCTGCAGGTAAAAGAACTGAAATGGAGTTTAAGGGCCCATGACTTATGACATGTGAGGCTGGTGTGCTGCTTTTCTTGTTCTGTGCATCATTGTGTATTACAGACTGCCTACATCTACAAATGACTGACAGGACAGAGGGTATAAAATAAACATTGGGCTTTAGCGCAAGAGTTGGTTGAGAAAGACACAAGACAAACATGGCTGTTTCTGGTGAGTTCCAGCATTTCAGAACTCTTTTTCTAAACTGATCTCCTGTAACTTCAGTAACATACTAAGTTACAGCAAAAAATGTTAAAATGAGAATAATGATAGCTTATTTCTAGTGAAGGTCAAGCACCATTTGTGGATCTCAGTAATTTATAGCAAGTCAGTTCAGCTATACTTCTGCTTACCTTACCTGTGCTGTGTTATCACAGAATCAGACCAGTGAAGAGCAAAATCTGGATTAAGTCAAAGACTGCAGCCTCTTCAGGCCAGCACAGGTCATAAAATCCTACATACAGCAGGTGTGTGGACTTTCTCAAGTCGTCTTCTGTTGCTTACCAAGTAGGTTCTTTTACAAATGTACTGCTGACACTGCTGGAAACATAGTAAGGCATCACTTTCAGAAACTGCAGACATGGAATCCTTGCTAAAAGAGAATCTGAAACTGCAGGCTGCTGAATGCTGCAGTGGATCAGCCGCTGCTGTTCACAAGATCATCAACAGTGAGCAAAATAAGCCCGTAGAATCAAATCAGTAATTATTACACAACTGCACAGTATGCTTTATTAAAGAGACTTTACATAATATCCCAAAATAATTTAGTATTAGATAACAGGGTGAGGAAGAAAGTGATTAGGTTGCATCAGCAATGGAAAAATATCTTTGAGAGTTTCGATGTGCAAGGAGTTGAGAAGCAATGACCCAAGTGAAGCATGAAGCAAGGAAATGGGACTAACAGGAAGGCTGCACTGGATGGGAGGCACACCTTGAAAAAAGATTTATCTACTAACAGTAGTAAGACTGTAAAGCAAAGGGAAACTAAAGCTGTATATAACAATAAAAGAAGGGGAAAGTTTGTGATGTATCCACGGTGCTCTTGCCAAAATTGTATGTCTGTGTATGATTACAAAGGGAAAGTTGAAAGGAAAAATGTGGCAGCAACTACTGATCAGAAACACTATTTCTGTTCTGGAAGACACAGAACTGCCACTATGGAGCCAGGACTGGAAGCATCTCACTAGAGTTAACTCATGCAAAGACAGAAATATTATGAAGCATCCCAAGAAGGATCACAGCTGTGGAGTGAAGCCAGTGCAGCTCCAACAGTTCCTCACTCCATGCTGCCAGGAGACAGCTCCGGTCATGCCCTGTACAGAGACAATAGAGCAGTACCAATATCTGACAAATTCAAGTGTCTCTTGGAGCTCAAATCTTTCAGCTGTGAGGGAAAATCTGCCATGTAAGGCCATGAGGAGGGGGAGAATGAACAACTGATTTTCAAACTTCATTTGAAATTATTTTGCAGCTGTAAAATAGTCACTCTGGCACAAAATGTGGTACCACCCTGAAAAAAGAATTCTAAATAATTCAAATGCAAATCAGCCAGAGCAGGTCTCAACAGATCACAGTATAATTGCTGCTATTAAACACACATTTTTTACTATAGTGCAAGTCAGGGTACAAAAGTTTGACTATGTATTGGAATATTAGAAACAGATTTTCAGCCAGAAGCTCTGAAGGTCATGGTTCAGCCAATCTCAGATAAAAGTCACAGACTTTGCCACCATGGGACCAACCTTAAGGGTTGCCAAGGATACAGCTTGTATCACCATCCTGGAATTCAGCTCCATGTGTTTGGTTTCTTCAGTAATTGCACTTACTCATCTTTGCATCACAAACCTACTTGTTACTATAATGATGTGAGCAACTGCTCGCGCTCTCAAATCATGTCTTCTGATTAGAAGACAAGTTTCTATCTTTTACCTTAGGATCTTTTGGCTGACTCCACTAGAATTATCCTCTCAAAATGCTGTAAATAACAGTTATTTTCATCACAACTCTAAGACTTACCATTGCCTATAGACTCCTTGCACATATTTAGATCAAGCAATGAACTTTCAGCCTTTTATGGCTTACACTAGCCTCTCACTGGTGAGCCACAAATATTGTGTTAATTAGGATAAACAATTAGATGATTTGAGCATCTATATACTAGACTCAAATGTTAAGCATCTGTGGAACTGGCAGATTTGGCAAATGAAGGAATTATGGTGATTTTAATTGATTGCCATAATTGCTAACAAGATAAGATGAATCTGCAGCAAAACTAGATGCAGAAGTTGTGGTAAAAGGGTCACCTCCTCTGAAGATCAAAGTCACCATCTTCAGAAAGCCAATCATCCCCTGCCTTTGAATGAACAGGACATGGAAGACTGCACAAGAAATGTTACTCACATTTGTACTGAAAAAACCTGAAAAAGACAAAAACTTTTGCAAATAAGAGAAATTTTACTGAGAAAAAGATTTTTCCTCAAGCTGTTGGAAGTATTAAATGTTTTGACAGGCTCACTTCCAACTTTGGAGACATCAGTGTATTGTTAAATATGCACTATGTACATGGATTAAGTTAAGAGTAAACATCTGTCTTTGTTTTCTGAACTTTTAATAGATCTTTAGGAAGATGGGAAGGACCCAAAATTCTAAGAAAGGTTAAATAGGACACTTAGAAAGTAGGGTTTGGGGGATTTTATTTTTTAGTTTATGGGTTTTTTTTTTGGGGGGGTGGGGACAGGGAGGATGTTCCTTCAGTTTTGGATTGTTAGTTTTTCCTCAACTAGCAGAAGTAGTATTCTAACTCTTAGGCATCCTCTTATCCTGTGAGCAAGCAAAGGAAAGGGTTATAAATCAAGCTATCACATCTCTGACAGCTTCCTCAGTCACTGGTGTATTTCTTTCAGTATGACAGACAGAAAATAGCTCAGTGAACAAACACATTTAGCATATACTGTTAATAAAACATAGCAATGACAGATACTTCACCATTATATAAAGTGACTAAGTGACATAGTACAGTGATTAGATCTCTGCCATTTTTCTACCTACATTTTTAGGAAAGAGACATGTATTTTTAAAACTTGTCTGTGTGTTAAAAAAATCATCTGGAATGTCATACTTGACACATAGGATCCCTTGTTCTCCTAAGTTTTGGATTCACACTTGCATCATTTGGGTTGTGCTAGTAAATGCATCTCTTTGAATAGCAAGAGAAAGAAGTCAAATTGAACAGTTAAGAAGTTTGCTGCCAAATGTTCATCAGAAATATACTTTTCCAGTGAAAGATATTTTCTAACAAAAATGACACAGAATTATGGTGACACACACAAAAAAATCTCCTTAAAAGCAACACTCAGTGACACAGCAGCCATAAGAAAATTTACAGGACGAGGCATTTTTTTTTATACTCCTCAGTTTCTTCTGCAGATCTGGGACCTGTACTAGTTGTTGCACAAGACCAAAGTCTATCTTTATGGGCATCTGCATTTTTCACAGCAGTCTCTTTAGCTTCCAAGCCAGTGCACATTTTTGCCATGTCAGTGTATCTTAAAAGAAACAATCCATTGTGACATGAAGATGTAAAATCTTAGACATCACATGAAGCCTTAAACAAAAGTTTAGAAAAAGATGACAAGACCAAATCTCAGCTATGAATATATTCATCTGAGATGTATCTGGGAAAGCTGTTAAAGACTGCTTAAAATAATATTTGCATTTGCTGAAAGGGATTATGAGATGGCTTCCAAGTTTCTCAGACACTGCAAAAGGAGCCTTGTCTGAGGCAGTGAGGTTGGCAGAGAATAATTCTGGATCAGGCAAACACTTGCCCTGCAATTCAGGTCAGTGTAAATGGAATGAAAAAGTTTGAAAGCAAGTAGATGTTTGTCAGTACATTAAGAACAGATCATACATATGGCTTGCAGTATCTTCAGCCATTTTATGTCCAGTTTAGCTATGGAGAAATAAAACTGAAAGATGCTAATTTCTAGCAAACACCTTATGTGCTGCATAGTCACTTGTAAGCATAAGGATGAAATTTTCAGACTTCAGTTTCCTATCTGTATTCCTTTTAAACTGTTTTAAAAACACTCACAGAACTATATTCTTAATTTAAATATCTGGACAAAGTTAATCTTTTCAGAATGATGGCCACATCTAACTCCAGCATGTAGTATTATAAAATTGTGTATCAGAGAAGTCTTCAGCTCACTAAAGGAATCTTTCTAGTGTTTAATCAAGACTTCAACCCTACTTCCTTATGATCAGAAGATATGCAAGGTATGGCTGACACTAACCTGCCAGAACCTGCCTATTCTCACTTTCTTCATCCTCTGTTAGAAGAAGGCACTATCAAGTGCAACTCCTGGTTTATGACTGAAAGATGTTACTAGGCATGCAGATTACAAGAGTGATCATCCAACAATCCAGTTCATGTCGAAGTTGACTATTTGGCATCTGAGAATAAAGCAAGCAATGAAGCAGAGAAGTTAAAAATACACAATAATTACCTTCCCTAAGTTTAAGAGTAAAAACTGAGCCACAACCAAAACAAAACCGAATGTGACAGACACATTCTCCAGTTAAAGCCCCCATCCAATCAGTTGTATTTCCACTTGAAATCCTTAACACTACTGAATGTTAAAAAAATACATTAACATAAACCAACATCTCATTTCTTGTGCCCTGCAGTTTTTGAACATCTGTGGTATTTACGTATGCAAGGCTGGTCAAACCCACAAAACTGAAACTTGTTCCTCTCAAGGTAGGCACTTGAACCTGTATGCACCAATTTTAGCTGGAAAATAAAGCCTTATATGAGGACACAAGTAAGCAGAATCCAGGAGAATGTTAGCTATACACACTTTTTACACACAAGTCAAGTTATAGAAATTGACCTTTATTTAAGTATCAGTTTCTTTAACTCTTCTTTTTTCTTTTTTTTTGGATACAAAGTGACATTTTTATTTTAGTACAGAAAACCCATGTCAGAACAGTACCTGTCTGTTTCAGTTGTACCACTGAAGTCTATTCTGACCTCAAACTTTAAAAAACAAACAAAACAAGAGATAAACAATAAACAACTGCTGTCCCTCACCATGAGAAGTACTTTGAGTAGTAATTCATCCATACCATTTCCTATTTTTTAATTTATATATATTTAGTATTACAATAGCATAATACTAGATATATTTATTACAGTTCAAAATACTCTCTACATAGTATATAACTATATAAATACTACATAAAGTATTTTGAACTATAAAATAGCATCTGTCAAACAGAATTTAAATTTAGGACCACATCTTTCTTTGAAGAACTGTTCAAGAAGAATCCCTTTTTTAATTCAAAAAAATCTCCAAACAGAAGCAAAATTACAGCCTGTAGTGTAAAACTAGAAACTGTACGTAACGAAATGTTAGGATCAGTGACAAGAAGCAGTTCTACTCAAATGGGATCTTAAAAACAATTAAAATACAGTACCCAAGAAACATGGCACAAGAGACAGAAGAGACAGGTACAAAACCTGTGTTAGGAACACAAAGTCAGAAGTGTAAAAAAAAAAACCAAAACAAAACCAAAACCAAAAAGGGAACTGATACAATGGAGTTTGGTACAATAGGCAAGTAAGTACTGCAACCAAAACTAAACGATCACTTATTCTTTGACAGTGAAAACACTAACAATTTAGTACCTTTCTAAAGGCTTTTAAGCAAAGCCCTAAAATTGTGGCTGCTCTTAAATAAAACCAATCTATGTGAATGCTACACATTGAAGTACAAAGCTTAAGAATTACCCTGCAAAATTGCACCGACATAAGCTTTCCATATTTACAGTATCTAAAAGTGACAGAACACAGCATGCTAGGCCTAACTTAGGACCACTATTAATCCAGGCCTAACAACCAAAAATTATTATTTCTCAACACATGTTAAGCTTGGATTGTTCAGATATATTATGACATTTAAATATTAGATTCATGCATAAAACAAGAAACAATATCTTTGACAGACAAGCTCTGACAGGATATAAACAGTGGTCTGCCCTGTAGAGGAGTGTACTTCCTCCTGAGTTTACTCCCAAGACGTACCGCTTCAATCCCATGTTATTACCTGGTTGTCAAGTCAACAATGTGCTTAGAAATGCTCAAAATTGCAACTAAGTCACATTGTGCATAAAGCATTTCACTCTGTTTTGGAGAGTTACCTCATTAAGTGAAAGGACACAGAGTTAAAACCCAAAAACTAAACAAAAAGAAAAGGACATTCAAGTAAACAGCAATAACCAAATACTCTGAAAAGGTTTTTGTAAACTTGTTATTCTACAAGGTTTTGCAGCATTGTTAAATTCATTACTCTTGGACAAGAACATGCAGGTTGCAACCTTTTGTAACAACCTGTCACACGTACATGTATGATGTAAGAGACAAGCCTGGAAGTGATCTACCCCTTCCCACATACCTTGTTGGGTCCTTGTATGTTCAGTATTATCATTCCCCTTCATGAAACAGAAATCACTTATGGGTATCTTTATAAAGACAGATATAGACAGAGTCCATTGGATAGAAAGTTAGTTATTTACATCTGCAAAGCAGTTTCACAGCAAAATAATCTACAGTGGGCCAGCTGGGATCCACAGGACTTTGTTTTGTTCTTGATCAACAGTTGTCATAATCTGAGTGCAAATGCTTGAAAGGGCTCCTCCCTGGACAATACCTGGAAAAAAGAACACCCACACACACACAAATAAGACAGGAACCAACAGTTAAGACTAATTATGAAGAGCAGGCTTCATCTTTTTTCTGCAAAGTGTTTATCAATCAGAATTAATCTACTCAATTCAATATTTGCTAGATGCACAACTCTTAAAACAAGAGAAAGAACAAACAGATCAAAGAGATCAAGCATTCAATACACTGTTTCTTCTGCTAGCTCTTAAAAAAGCCTAGAGAAGTCACAGAACTGATGGCTATAATCAACTGGAGCCAACTGTTTTGTTAGAGGCCCCCATGTACTATTTTCAGAGGCATCAGGTGGCAAAGTTTAAGTCTAAAGATGGTCAGAATCTGCTATAATAAACCTTCTCTGTTCAGCATGTGGCGTTAAGAGTTTTATATTTATGCAGTAATATACAGAGAGACTATAGCTGTAGCAACTAGACACTATTTACAAATATTAGAAGTAAATTATGAGGCAGCTCACAGATCATTGAGCTAAATAAAACAGTGGCAGTTGCTACTTCAATTCGTATTGTCAACTACATTCAAGGAACAGAAGCCTAACAGCAAGCAACTCCCTGAAAATCAATTCAAAAGATAAATGATCACCTTGCATTCTACCCTTGCTAAACATAACAGTCATAAAAAAATAAAATGCCAACACTGACACAAGAGAGTAGGATGTATTAGCTTTAAGACTTTAAAAGTGAAGAAATTCATGACTTTAGAGATATGTCAGCAAAGCCTCTGGCCTCAGCTACCACTAACACTGGAAAGATATGGGAATTTTTATAAGGCTTAAGGTGTAATTTCCGTTTTTGGAAAGAGAAAATTTGATCTCACATAACATATTGCTAGACTCTGCAGTATATGCTACAGTAAATTATGGCAGATGAGTTTGGATACAGAATACAGTAACCTACAAAGTCTTACAAGGTGACAAATGGCACCAAGGAAGTGACTCAGATTCACATCATGTTCACAACTTGGTACAGAAAACAAACCCAACTTCAAAGAGTCGTTAGTTAAAAAGTGTGCTTCATGAAGTAGTCACAGAGCTTAAGTCTCCAAGAGTGTGCCATATAGCTTCATGAGGAAGTTACAAGGTCCAACATGCCTATCTACAGGCTTACTTTATGCAAAACATTGTAATTTAAACAAGGTTAAGTATCAGTGCAGTTCGAATACCAATCCTCTCTGACTACCAGCATCTGGAAATGCTGATGACAGCTGCAGTCCACTGTATTTGGCACTAACAAAGGGAGGTCCTTTCCAAAGGGCATGTGACAAGATACACATAGGACTCTCCTGGACTGAGTGCTACTTTAAGTGAGATGAAAATACAACAAATGATTCAACAAGAAGTTAACATGTGGTGATGCAATCTGGCCATGTGCATGTCAGGTTCTGTGAAAGTTTACTATGTACCATTTAAATTAACATTTGTATGGATATTACATACCAGGTAACTGATCTGTTTGAGAATGTGCAGCTTCTCTTACAATGTGAAAGTTTACTATGTACCATTTAAATTAACATTTGTATGGATATTACATACCAGGTAACTGATCTGTTTGAGAATGTGCAGCTTCTCTTACAATGTGAAAGTTTACTATGTACCATTTAAATTAACATTTGTATGGATATTACATACCAGGTAACTGATCTGTTTGAGAATGTGCAGCTTCTCTTACAATGCACTGAGCTAGCTCTATATTAAATACATCCCCCTTTCCTCCCCTGTATTTGCATGTATGCCTCAGAATATTTCTGTAAGAATCCCATTGTTCAGAGAACTGCAAAGCTAGGTGTTGGCTACTACTAGTAGTGGTAGGGGTTTTGCTTTCTGGTTTTGGTTTGGTTTTAGCCATTCACATGAAGATGGATAAAATCCTATGTAGAACCACATGGAAATATCCTTTGAAATAAGCAGAGATAGTCTTCGAACAGTTTTCTTTCTCTGGTAAAAATACAGAATTCTCTGCAATTCAAGTTTCATATAATACATTTTATGATATTCAAAAGGCTTCTGAGGTTGAATTTCATTATTCTTCCAAATTACAATGTATGCTCAAGAAACTTAACAATTCTTTTCCTTTCTTGAAAGATTTAAATATGTCTAAAATAATTTATTAATTTACGCTATGGGGGGTTTTTGTTGCTGTTTTGCTTGGGTTTGTTTAGTTTTATTTTTGCAATTAAAAAACAATTTATATTCCCTACATAGTATAAAACTGACACCACTCTGTCAAATTATCTATAGCATACTTTCAATAGTCCTGGCTTGTAATAAATTTTTTTTCAAAATCTCTTGGGTCCTAAGATTCATAACATTCTAAAATAAAAGCATGTAAAAATAAGGGATAGTACTTATATCTTGATATTTCCTCTCCCAGTAAAGTAAAACACCAGAGCATGAGTTTGCAAAAAGGGAATGCAGAATAAAGGGAAAAAAAAACAACCAACGCTTTTTAAAGGAAAGATAGGATCTTCTGAATTAGTGTAAATGGATTAAATTGCCTCTGTGTTCCTACTGAAGAGCTGATTAAATACTAACCTGTAAAGTACTTGCTATACTCTTGTTCTATTTTTTGAGCTGTCTCAAACTGTTCTTTGGAATGTTTTTGTGTAACTTTGTCCCTCAGGAAGACTGGGTCCTTTTGCTCTCTGGAAAAAAAAATAGAAAGAAAAAGAAAAACCTTGTATAAGAGTATTTTTTTTTTTAAATGGACTTGAAATTATTACCTCCAGTTGGGTTAACATGAAGGGCTAATTAATTTGCAAGACTACTCCTGTGCACAGAGTGCCATCTACCGTGCTTCAGCAGTATCAGCAGATTTATCAGGATCCCTTCAGTGCTAGTAAGTTTATTTGCTATCAGACCAAGACAGCATTCCTTTCAAGTCTCAGAAATTGGGACAGGGTTGAGTGAGATAGAATATAATTTCTTCCAGTTCACATGAATCAGATCTCATATACACTCCAGTACTCCCCACACAAAACTAGGCTCAAGTACCACTCTTAAGAGCTTGAAATATAAAACATTCAGCCAATAAAATATTTCTGTGTCATCTTATATATAACATATTTGTTAGAGAACTGTTTTGTTCTATTAAAGAAGCTGTTGGAAACAATAAGAAGGAAAATCAGAGAAATGCAAATCGTAAAAAAAAAAATAAAAAAAAATATTTTTTTCTGATCAAGTCTTGTAACACTCTCCTCCAAATCTGACTTGGGGTGTCCAGTAGGGAATTCTGTTTAAAAGGAAGCAGAATTTATAATCAGCTAGTACGGTCCTATAGATAGGTACTGAAACAAAATAAACATAGTTTCTTACAGCAGTGGTACTGGCACTCTTGGAGTACACACAGTTTAGTCTACATTGCTTGATTTCTTTCAAAAATTCACTGAGTTGTCATGCAATCAAAATGAAGTTAAGACCATTTGCCTCACAGTGGTTTTCATGACAATTAATTTCTGCATTTTAGAAAGATTTAAGATGAGTAGGATGAAAGGAACAATAAAGGTTACAAGCTTATTTTAAGCTAAAGTAAACAACCCTGAACTATACCCCTCACAGACTTACTTGATTTGTTTAGCATTTTTGTAGCGAATAAAAATTACAATAGGGTAGATATGAACACTGTGGAGCCGTTCGATGGCATGAGGAGCGATGTCAAGCAGACAATGACAATCCTAAGATCAAATGTAAATGCAAAACACTCATTCAGTTAAAGAGCACAAGCACACATGCAAATCTCCCCCATTTCTTCCCCTGCTTAAATCATAGCAACCCAACAGAATTTTGCTACATGTTTAGCATTTTAGGGCTACTGAGCCATTTTTACCCAAAGGATTTCTAACAACAGGCAAAAGATGACAAACTGCAAGAAATTCCATTCATAGTACCAAAAGCATGCATTGATAGAAATAAAAGTATTTGAAGGACTAATGAAATGAAAATTCAGACTGAAATATATGTAATCCATTTTTTTCCAGCTTTAACTATTGATACCGATTTTCTCTTTCAGAAGTTGTAAGTGAACAAGAGTGTTAAAGTAATAAGACTTTCTATGTGCTTTGACAAAAAACTATAAGCGATGTACAGATTTTAATTGACATCTGTCTCCAGGAATATTAGGATATTTATGTTATATATATGATAGCATTAAATAGTTTAAAACCCTAAACTTTTGAGGGATACAGGGTGGAATCTATGGAATATAAGAAAATCATTTCTAACTTTACTTAATAATACTGTGAAAGAGTATGGATATTCCTAGTTTCTATAAGGGTGAGCTTACACAAAATAATCTTCAAAAGGCCACCTACCAAAGTGAGGTAACTTCTATTTTACTCAGCCGCCTGGGGAACAATTCTCTGAATGCCTTAAAGGAGGCCAACAGTAACAATTTGCACTCCCCCAGAGTATGCTCATATATTGCTAATTGTACAAAGAATTACAGCATTAAAAGTGACTCACCTTTTCTGTTATCTCTTTTATTGATGCTACGGTTGTCACATCAAAATGTCCACTCCTTCGTTTATAATCGATAAAGAGACAATCCTTCACGCCCCGTTCAATGGCTTGTTGTGAAGCTTTCATAACCTCTGTTTCATAAAGCCAGAAACCCACTTTCATTACCATTCCTTAGGTATACAACAAGGCTAACATAACAGTAACTGCAAAACTTAAGATTCTTGGGGGTTTTGCCATGTTTGTGGAACATTTAGTTCACTTATATAGATGTTAAAAAAATGTATTCTCAGCAAGCTTAAATTGGTTAATATTGCATACTTACCAAGAGGACATCTACAAAATTTTCCAGGGGATTCTTTGACCAACATGTCTTTCACAGCATCAAGTAAAGGTCCTAGGATAAGGACAGGCCTAGGAGAGGTACAGTCCACTTTCTGTACACGCTGATAGGCCAGACTTGCAGAATCTACACACAGAGAAGATTAACTTGGAAAAGTATAAACTACTTTCCTGGTATTCCCTAGATTAACAGAAGCACCCTAACAGCAACTATCAAAACAACTCCCTTGCAAAGGATAAGGGCCTTGACAAGTATAAAAATGCTCACTAGACATTATTGCAATTTTCTCTGCTTGAAAGCATAAATAGATGTTATTCAAATTGAACCTGGTGCTTCTCCTCACTATTCTCACCCAAACTTTAAAACCAATAATTCCTATTTTTTTTCCTGAAAGTGGAAACAAGATGCCATATTTGGTTTCTCTGGTTTGGTTTGTTGAGCATTTTGAAGGAAGTAACCATCATGAGTTTTGCAAAGGAGTAAAGAAATATGAGCAAGGATTTTAGATTTCTCTCTAGAGATTTCTCTCTAGACTAAGCAACCTGGACAGAAATTAAAAGAGTTGAAAGGAAGATCAAAACCATACATCAAAAAGCAATATCCCTCTGCAAATAAAAATTAATGCTAATAGATCTAGGAATAAACTACCAAAAAAAATCAACAAAACAAAAACCCCCACTTCTTTTTTGTTATTAAAAGTAATGTACATGATGGGACATATGATCACCATTCATATTCAGACCAACCAGAAAGCAACATTATTTGGTGTATCATGCTGTAGTTTAAAAATGAAAAAGAAGGAGAAGCAAACCCCTCCTAAGAGGAGCAGAGGTACCTACCGTCCAAGAAAGGAATTGAATCTGTGCTAATTGTATCAAGAGCTAGTAAATCCTTTCCATCTTTGGAACCACTTCTTTTGTGTTTATGCTTTCTTCTGAAGAACGACCTCCGTGCTGCTGCTGACAATGTTTTAGATGAGCTGTTTTCATCTTTAGCCTCAGACATACTGTGTCTCCTGTAAAATTCCTGATCCATCCTATAACGAAACAGACTGGTTGGTATTTAAACATATCTTTCTAAATTTTTTCAACAAACAGTATCACAGCTGCTTCTGGAACACACTGGAACTGCTCATCTCAAGCCTTAGTCTGAGTATCTTCACAGAAAGTGGAACAGAAAAAAATGCTAACATAAATCAAATAAGCATCTGAAAACCTTACACTACCATAACTTCCTCAGGATTTTTCTAACATGAATATAACAGCATGGCACAGAGGGTGACCACTCTGGCAGACAGGGCAAAATTCTCCAAAGCAGAAACACATACCTGCTTGTCAGAAAAGTCAGCCTCAAGGAGAAGGGAAGATCCCATGCTTTCTATCTGCAGGGAGCCTACAATAGGGCTGGGGAAGGACTTTTTAGGATGTCAGGCAGCACTAGGACTAGGGGGAATGGACACAAACTTGAGGAGGGGAGATTTAGGTTGGATGTTAGGAAGAACTTCTTCCCCATGAGGGTGGTGAGACACTGGCCCAGGTTGCCCAGAGAGGTGGTGGCAGCCCCATCCCTAGCAGTTTTGCAGGCCAGGCTAGATGCAGGGCTCTGAGCAAATTGCTCTAGTGGGAGGTGTCTCTGCCATAGCAGGGGGGTTGGAACTAGATGAGCTTTAAGATCCCTTCCAACCCTGACAATTCTCTGATTCTATGAAGCTGCATGCTTTACTCATCCTTAAAGATAACTTATTAGAAATCCAAAATAACACTTCTATTTTATGCAATTTTATATGAGCATGATTCTTTTTTTGCCACATAACACATGTATAATACAGTTAGTTTTACTATCCACCTCCCAGTAGCAAGCCTATCAATGATGTGTATGGGTCTGTGCGTATATGTTGTACTTCCACACAGCCCACATAGTACCATAGTTCCACTGTTAGGATGAATTTTGAGTTATGAGATGGAAGAAGACTATTAGAGGAAAAGGAACCAGAAACCCAGTAATCTTAAAATGGAAAAATATTTTAATCACTGAGTGATAACTGATTTGATTTCAGTAACAATATAAAGTTTTAGTTCCTGCATACTCCTCTGTCAACAGTACAAGACTGTGGGGACAGTTGCTGTCCACAGGTTACTAAAGATATTCAGGCTTCCCAAGAATGACTATCATATCCTTGGATTCAAGGATATTTTTGCTGTGGTTAATCTCAATTTTTGTTACTGAATTGTCTGTCACAACATTGGTCTATGTATCATTTCCATTTCCAGCTTACTAGTTTACTGCTTAATATCATTAAAAACAACTTGATAGAGCAATATATTTCATTATATGTAATTAAAATATGCCATCCCTAAAATAAATGTCTAAGAATTTGTAAATCCCAGGAAGAATAGAAGCAATCAGGTCTTTCATATCACATCTAACTAGGCAGACTTTTAAAGATTATAACATAAAGACTGTAACTGAAGTCACTCACATATATTTACTTGGAATCTGTCCTCTTTCCAGCTTCTGAGCATTCTCATCTAGCTGCCAAGCCATCCAGCAACCAAAGTTTCCCTGTGGTAGAGTGTCATCGACATACAAAATGTCATCCTTCTTAAAGCTTAAATCCTGTTCCACCTCTGCCAGACGGTCATAAAGTGCTCTGGAAAGGAAGACATAAAAAAAGCTCTGCAACTGATCTCCATCAAGTCAAGAGAAGAGCATGCACACTTACTTTGAAAAAAACAGATGAGTGGCATATATTACATTTCAGGAGCACACAAGTTTACAGTGAAACATGCAGACCTACTATGCTATAGACTGTGT
Source organism: Bucco capensis (assembly GCA_013396975.1). Classification (NCBI taxonomy): domain Eukaryota; kingdom Metazoa; phylum Chordata; class Aves; order Piciformes; family Bucconidae; genus Bucco; species Bucco capensis. The sequence goes on from VWZO01003675.1 coordinate 114,573, forward strand.
GCTACCATCAGAGACTAGCTGAAAAATTAGGTAAACTTTGACTTTAAAACATGTAGTAAAACTAACATCTCTTTCTCATGATGGTCAGTATATTATCCTAACAGACTTATGCTTTCATTGAGTCATGCTCAAATACCTGATATAGAATCCATCTCCAGGAAGTTCTTTTATCTTATTAAACTCTTCTATTCTGTATTGAGTCTTTATTTTGATGTTTTCTCCAGGCTTCAACATTTCAAGATAAGCTTCCTCAGCTGTTTTATTTCGCATATCAATGGATCCATACTGCAGAAGAAAAAAAAAAACAAAACAGAGAAACTCTTGGGTGTGAAATTGTATCTTTACAGGTAATACAAAATACCCAAATGAATACAGCAGACCTGCACCATGAGAGAGAGAGTCTGCAGATCCTTAAAGTTTTGAAAGCACAAGCTGAGAATCATAAAATTCACACTGGAAAGAATGTAATGTTTTTAGGGAAAGCAAGTGGTCTGAGGCATGTCAGAAAAACAACTACAACACAAAATCTCCATCTGGATACTAGAGGCGCAATACAAGAGTCTGAGTGTTCAGTTGTATCTGAAAAGCTCATAAACATGTATTTATCACCTTAACAGTCCTGCCAAATAAATTTACTCCCATTTTTTATATAGAAAGCAGAGTCAAAGACATATTGCATGGCTTTCCCTAAACTCTCACTAGAACTTCATAGCCATAGGATCAATACAGTTCTCTGTTTTGCATTATCTTTCATATCCTTCCCTTTCTTCTATGTACAGCAATTGGATTCACAAGACTTCCCATTTATATGAAGAGAGCAGGTGTTTGTAACTCTGAGTGGACACATATTAGTCCTTCAAACCTGTGGGCAACTTGTGCTCTCAGAAGCGGTAGATCTCCAGCTTCACATCACACAGCTCTTCATATGCTGCAGCCACAATGAAGGTTATGCATTCTCATCGTTCTTACCTGGGTTTTGTGGCAGCAACTCAAGATTCACAGAATATCTCACATGTTGTCTCACAACTCCCTCTTTATACCAGCCCAGATATTTTGTTAGTATGCTCCTCTCCTTTCTTAATAGCTTACCTCAAGTATCATGTCACCCAAGACTAGTCCATCAGGTCCTTTTGCTGGGCTATCATCATCAACATCTGAGACAAATATTCCATACAGGTTTCCACCACATATCTGGATCCCAAGATCCACCTGGGATTTTTTAACAACAACAATTCTAGGTTCAGGGGTCCTTTTGTTTGTGTCCACAGGGACCCTTTTGACAAGGAGAAATAACAAATGTACTTCAATTTTAAAATCTGCATTACACACAAACACCTAGTCATCTAAAGAACGTATATTGAAGTACTTATGAAAAATAAGTCACACACAGATACAGTCTTCTAAGACAAGCATCATGTTCCTTGTAGACTTTCTTAACTATACCACTGTTGTAGCAAATTTCATTTCTTGCAGATCCTATCTTTCAAACCAATATGAAACATGGGACAGTGTGGACAGCAGCACCAGGGAAGTGATTCTTCCTCTGTACTCAGTGTTGGTGAGGCCACACCTTGAGTATTGTGTCCAGTTCTGGGCCCCCTCAGTTCAGGAAGGATATTGACGTGCTGGAACATGTCCAGAGAAGAACAACAAGGCTGGTGAAGGGACACAAGAACAAGTGCTATGAGAGGCTGAGGGAGCTGGGGTTGTTTAGAAGAGGAGGCTCAGGGGTGACCTCATCACTCTCTAAAACTACCTGAAAGGAGGTTGTAGCCACGTGGGGATTGGTCTCTTCTCTCAGGCAACCAGCAGTAGGACAAGAGGGCACAGGCTTAAGCTCTGCCAGGGGAGGTTTAGGTTAGATATTAGGACGAAATTTTTTTACAGAGAGAGAAATCAGGCACTGGAATGACCTGCCCAGGGAGATGGAGGTTTTTAAGATGAGATTGGATGTGGCACTTAGTGCCATGATCTAATAATCTTAGTGGTGTTGGATCAAGGGTTGGACTTGATCTGAGAGGTCTCTTCCAAACCAGCTGATTCTATGATTCTATGTACATTTATCCTGGGGTCCACTCAATTTGTCTGCTGACTTACTTCAACCAGACCGCAATCACAGAAATATACTTTTGTCTTTCAATATCCTTCACATCCACCCTGACCTGTTTGGTTTTTTTTTTCCTTAATGCAAAAATTTTACTCTCTACCTTAAGGAATTCTGGGGACTTGTAGTTGGTGTGGTTTGTTTGGATGGGGGTGTCATTGTTCCTTCATCCTGTTCACTCACAGTATCAATTACGGAATGATTGTCAGGCGTTGCAGCTCCACTGCCTTGAGGGGTGGAATGATTACTCACAGGTTCTAGGCGAGAACTAAGAGGAAGAAAAACAAACCAAAACAAAACCAAAACAAAAACCCCCATGAATAAAAGACTGGTGGCTTAATGTTTCACCAATGTCAAGTATTTTCCATGCAAAGTTTTTATACTTTGATTTACAGCCACATTCAAGTAAAAAAACCCCAACAACCAACTAAAACAGCATGTCAAATCACATGCTCACCATAAGAGAAAGATAAAGTTCAGTTTGGAAGTGTGGTGATTCATTGAAATGGGATGGGCAATTTCAATAGGTCATATGTCTTCTCTAATTTTTGGAAACCCCAATAATAACAAAAATTAAAACTGTGTTTGACGTACTAGAATCTCATGTATGTATGGCTACGCTTCGCGAACAAAGATCCAGGGAGGGCTCCACCCATTCTCCTCATCAGCGCCTTTTCCAAGTGCGCTGATAAAAAGAGGATAGCAGATAGCACCCTCGAGCCTGCACAAGGGATTTTTTTTAGGTGAGACACAGCATGCGCAGAGCTGGACCCACCCTTTAGTCCTAAGGTTCATCTGCCAGGGCCTAGCAAGCTTGGATGCTGGCAGTGAGGTCCTTAGGACGTAGGTTTTATTAGAGTGTCCTTCTCTTAGATGGAAGGCCTCACAGTGCTAAATGAGCTCCCTCTGCCCAGGTTTGGAATCAGAGTTGTCCTTCTCCTAGGATGACTGCCAGAAGGCTAATGAGCACATCCAACCCATACAAGGATTATAGGAACATGGGTATCACTCCCCACACTTTTCTGTGGGCAGTGAGTTTAATGCTCCCTCTGTTGTCAGCACAGTTATCACACCAGGGGCCACAGAAGACCCCAAGTGATTTTCAGACTGTGCCTGGAGAATCTAATAATCCTAGCAAAAAAAGTCCTCTCTGCTTTTAGTTTAATGTAGCTAAGGATTCTACCCAAATAAGAAAGAAAGTACAGAAGGTGTATCAAACATTTTTCTTGCCTTTTTGACATTCACACATTACTCCTCTAAGCAATCATACCTTTCACCAGGAGAGATAGGCTGATATTTGCAAACACGTTACCTGTACTGAAGTTACCTATTAGCTAATAACTGCAGGTACCAGAGAGCAGTTTAGCCAGCCTTACCTTGATCGTGAATGATTGCCAAGCTGATACATGTGTGGGTTATACTGAGCCAGAATAGTAATGGTGTCACACTGCTGTCCAATGATTAGTCGAGCCTGCTGCTCTGTAGCATTTCTCAAATTTATTCCATTAAACTATGGAAAAAAAGCACAAACCAGGATGTCAAATTTTAAGATGAAAATGAGCAAAATCATTCTTTCACCCTCAACCAAATAAGTCATGCTTACTTATTCCCACTGGGATAAACAGTTGGACGGAAATGCTGCTATACAATGGTTCCTAGGGTTTACTCTTTAGAAGGATCACAGTCATTTTAAAGTATTTGATAACCTGACCACGAGTTGAAAAATCTTTTTATTGTCAAAAGATATACATATTCAGAGCTATGTTATGATTTGACATCACTGACTAAATTCATGTTGGTTCAGATCACCGATCTGAATAAACTCAAGATTTAAAGACAAATTCAGATCCATCATCCACTCAGGTCCAATGCAATATCATCCACACACCTGTGTAACAGAAGATGCTTTAACACTCAAAAGCATAACCAGGTCTAACATTCACAAAGTAGCTCTGTAGTTTACAAAATGTGCCTTCATGTTTTTATCTAATACTGTAGGAAAAACACAACTGTAGCTAATCTAAAGCCTACCTGAGTTTGTTTTTTTTAAAGTAGGTATCTGAGGTGAGGACATTGCACAGCAACAGCAGCATGAAACTTGGTACAAGCCAGCTGCTTGAGTATTTACTCACCTTATCAGGCAGAGAATGGTGTTGGGACTATTATTTTAAGTACCAAAACTAGCTAGCTTAAAATTTAATTGTGTCTGTATAAAATGCAATGCAGATCTACTACCAACAAGAAACATTATTTCATGATAAAAAGTCACAACACTCAGTTACTGGAATATTACGATACGGAATACTCTTTGCTACATCTCATGGCAAAGCTTTCAAAAAGATACTCTTTTGGGGAAGGCAGTTATGGCTTGAGTCATATGAACTGATTTATTAAGCCATAGGAACAGTAAGCAAACAATTACCTCTAGTAACTGATCACCATACTCAAGGCCAGCTTGATGGGCAATGCTCCCACTTGTTACTTTAGAGACAAATATTCCACCATTTTCTCCGCTCACAATGGAAATCCCTAGTGGCTCAGAACCCTTCTGCACTTTAACATGACGTGGCTCTTCCATGTAGGGCCTTGTAGAGGAGATAGTTAAAACTCATTGGGACAAAATTGCACTTGAACTGTCACAATATCAAAATTACATGCAATACTTTATGTTTGTCTGAACTGTAATAATAAAATAGGTTTAAAGAGTTACTTCAAAAAAATTTACTGTCAACTGTCTTAAATGCATTCCTTCAATACCATGCAACATACAGCAGCAGAAGTACATGTATACCAGGGACATGATGGCTGTAGAACATTATGGCAAATATGAGTTATATATAGTATGGTGGTGAAGTTGGTAGGAAAGAAGCTTCCAGATGCATATTATATAAAAATAACTGAACCACTGCATATAATATGTCATTAATGAACTATATTCCAGAAAGGTATGTTACAAATATAAATCTGAATCTTTACTGCCAGTGAAAATAAACTTCATAAACAAGGTGGTAAACCAAAGGACAACAATGCACAAATATCAGATTTCATATTTGTATGCAGGGGAAACAGAAATTAGTAACGAAAATTAAGCAGTTGCAAAACTCAAGCCATTAAGACAGCAGTTTGCATGGTAGCATTACAATTACCATGCAAATTTTCATCAGGGCAATTACCCAAACATGTAAAATAGCACAAAGTGCGCAATACTGCTCGAGAAGGACAACCTTATATCAGGCCAACCTCAAACTCCTTAGTGATGAGAACCTAGGCCTAGGAGCCACAGGGATTCTCAGAAAAGACCTATTACGGAACAGATATCTGAAAGATGTAGAAGAGTTGAGAAGAAAACACTTAGAAAGACACACAGTAGTATGATACTAGTAAGTATAACAAGAGAATGGCTTACACAAAGGAAAACCCTGACACATTCCCTTTTCCTGGCCCCATAGTTAGGATGTATCCACCTGTACAAACAGGCCTGGATACCTCATGGTGTGTATAAACCTAAAATCTTTATACACAGCAGCTTCCTAAAAAGTGCTAGTGAATTAAGTGCTGATGCTTAGTAATATCTACACAGCAAAACGCATTACCAGATATTAACAGTTGAGTTTGTTCTGAATCAAACAGCTTGAGTACAGGTGTGGTGTACTGTTTATTTTAATAGCATTGTACCACATCTGACATGCATTAATTCAACTGTTTTGTTTCTTCATTATATCCTATAGACATTCTCTAAATTGTGCCAACTGCTTCAACTGTTGTAATTGTGCTGTGTGGAGACTAGATGAGTTAAATGGACTTCACTCACTGCTACTAATGAGAGCCAGGCTAAGGAAAGATTTTTGGGAAGAGTAGGATTTGGGGCTGGGGGCAAAGGGAAAAGGACAATTTCATAAATTATGGTTATTGCCACAGTCTTTCAAGGTAACTATTTCGTAGACATCTGCAGCAGAGACATAGTAGTTTGCCAGCTTACTAATGTCTAAAAGGTAAAACTGGCTGCTGATACCAATGCAACTCTGGAACCCAGTAATCCTACAACATCAATATCACTGTTACAGGCAATGCCCTCAGACCTTGTCTATTGATATAACAAAGATAAACCTAAGTCCACAACTTTTGTATGTAAATATGCTACAACTTTCTTACTTGGTAAGCCATGTTATTAAAATCAAGTGAAATGCACTCTTCTATAGCATTCAGACTATAGAATCACTAAACACTGATTAGAAAATGTCTTAATTGATCAGATATTTTTAATTTTCATTTAAATTGAAATCAACAGAACAAACAGCAACACTGCTTTTTTTAATCTGTATTATTATTATTTTTATCCAGGGAAAGGCCAACTGAGTTGCTTTTATTTTGTGTAGAACAGAAAGAGTAAGTATTTTAAATGGTTATTTGTTCTATCTATGCATCTTCAAACATTTCCTGGATAGACTTCAATTAGCTACTTTCCTAAATTAAGAACTCATTGTGTTTCTTAGTTTTTTGGTTTTTTAGTTTTTTGTTTTGCTTTGTTTAAAAAGCAACCCAAAACTTAGAATTATATTCTTTTTAGACAGTCAATCCAGCCTGCTCTTTATACATTTGCACAGCAAGAGGGAAGGGGATGGAACCTGACTATCCTTCAAATATTTCTGTTAAAACTTCTCTCTTTTCCCAGCGATCAGAACATGTGTCTTGTGCTCAAAGTTACAGGACTGTCAAAATCCTAGTTTTTTCAGCTGAACATTATACATCACTAGTCATGTGGAAAAAAAATTCTGACTTGGAATTTGCAAGTGACAGAGGAACATTTATATGAGAACACAAACTGAGGACACATAGTACAGAAGTCACACTGAAGTAAGAATGAAAATTCATGTTTACATTCCCTTTCAAAGTAGCACTGTTCTTTGTACACTATATACATTCTAGAATTACTTAGTTTCCAATTCTTTAAAGAAACAGAAGTTCCATGTGACATTTTATGAATAACTTTTTATTACTACCAGGAAACTCAGGATACAGAATATCCTTATTATTTTATCATTCAGATTTTTCATGGTCAGTCCTTTTACATAAGTCAAGCAACACAAAGGGGTCTTGAAGTCCATATAAAAACAATCTATTCCAACACATCACAGCTCCTTTACACTGTCAGAGCAGCATTTGGCTGTTTTACTGTAAATAAAAGACTAAGATTTCTGTTGTACTGTTTAATGCTTTGAATTCATGCAAACTTTTTAAAATATTAAGTCTAGCCAGATCACAATACAATAAAATCAGATGTCCAAAACTGATACCGTAAACAATGTATTATGAGATATAGAATGTTGTTACAACACAAACCTCATGCTTTTAAGAAAGCTATCATATCAGTTTCAAATTCTGCAAGCAGCTACATATAATTAACACTACTGCTAGCAGCACTCCAGGTACAGCCAGAAGGGATCAGCCACAGTAGTAAAATTGCATCTGTACATAGGGATATGTTCTTGCACAGTTACGTCCTCAGTTTTTCATGTTACCTGGCTAAACTGAATCAAGGCACAATGGCTAGAGCACATATCCTACAAAGCTAAGACACCTGATATTTAGCTATCAGATGTTATTAGGACTTCATTTTATTTAGTTTTCTGGAGTACAGACCAAGCCTATCATAAACAAGATTCTTAGGTAGTTCAGCTGAAGGGGTGTATTACAAATTGGTCTGCTCTTATTTTGTGTGGCTATTAATCTAACATAGAAGAAATAAAACCCCTATGAAATTCCTTAATTTTCTAAACTCAATAACCTACTCTACAATTTTGAAGAAAAAAATCCACACAAAGGTCTCTGACATACTTTGTAAAGGAAATAAAAACATTGAGTAACAGGACCTGAGATGCACCTCTGTGCCAACATATTTGTCATTTAAATGTTCACATTCCTTCATGCCAATAAAAAAATGGATAACATTTCCTCAGACACATTTGTATTAAAAGCAAGTAAGATGGGGACCTTACCTATCTTTTCTACGTTCTCCAACAGATACTGGACTAATGGAAATCCTAGGTAACGTAGAAAGGGAGTTCTGAGACTGGCTGCTGGCGAAGGAGGATGTTTCCAAGTTAAGAGGTGACTGTGGAGGAGTTATCAAGCTGGGACTGCTACATTCAGAGTGTGACAGGGAGCCTATGGATAATCAACAGAGTCTTAGTATCCTGCATCTGTCACAGTTTGAAGATACAAAGATAATGAAACATGCAATACACATCTCAGACAAGAAACAGGACCGACTCTGTTCACTAGCACTCTATTAAATCATGTAAGGAGCTTAGGGAGACCAGGTAACTAATTCCAGACAGCACAGACTTAATGTCTGTGACTACATGTCAAAACTGACCTTTGTATGTCTTCATACAGCTACTGCCATTCTCAACAAGAAGAGCAGGTTACAAACAAGCTACACCATAAGCATGTCAGGAAACAGCTAGTAATGTGAAGTGTAAGAAAAATTCAAGTAGTAAAATAAAAATTTATTAGCAGGTTTATTTTCAAATGAAATACTTATGTAGAGCCCTTTCCTTTGTGTAGGAGGTATTTTATGAAAACATCAACACGAATCAGAGACAGGAGAGCTCTGAAATGTCAAACAAGCTTCACATGATACTATTTCCCCTCTCTTCCCTGATTGTACCCTCCCTGAATAATTTGCTGAACGAAAGCCCTGACAGAAACATTCAGTTTGCTTCCTCTGAAAAAGCTACAGGAAATAAATCTCAAATTGCTAATCACAAGTGAAAGCTGATTGTAAGAACTGAATATGCCAATTTAGAAAAAACACTGCATACAATTCATTAAGGCTACAGAATATGTGAGCAATGATGGCAGAGAAGGGTTACCATTTACTGTCATCAAACCCTGAATTCTACAGCTCTGCAGCATTCCAGCAGGTATTTCTATCATGTCTTTAAATATCCTCTACCAAGCAATCCCGAGTGAAGTACTAAAATATTTTCACTGCATTTCAAAACATAACTTATAAACAGTAATACAATAGCATGCAAAACAATACACTTAAAAGAATAAAAAAAAAATGCAGGTCACCTCACTGTTGAAACTTTTAAGACATCATTCTGCAAGAAAACTACAACTGTAAAACATACAGCAATACTTATTCTAACAGAAAAATCAACTTTCATTAGAAAGTTTCTTTTTTCTTTAACCTTCCTGTGGCAAAATGCAAATTCTGTAACCTTAATAAAACTGCCGCATTTAGATTCTGGCACAACCTGATTGAACACCTGCAAAAGCTTTGAAATGGTAATACTGAGAATAGTACTACTAAAATGACTTATGAAATAACTCACCTCTGTCAGAGCCCATCATGGATCTCGGGTATCTTGGTGTTAAAGGGATCTTAATTCGTTCTGTTCTGTACTGCAAGTTACTCGAAGAACCTGTTTATACAGCACAAAAGCGTTACAACGACAGAAGTAAAACCAACTACATGGAACAAAAAAGTACATTCAGATTCTGCTTCTTCGAGCATTAAAATGGCCTCTGAATTTATGCACAAGCCTTGAGGATTACCCCTATATATATCATATTTCTAATGAACTGTCTGGATTACACAGTATAAACAGAGCATAATGCAGCTATACAAGAACCAACAGTGCGTATATACTGTAAGAAAAATATCTGAGTGCCTTTTTCTATCAAATGAAACTTAACTTGAAGCCTGAGCAAGAATCTACCATCTCCATTTCCTAAGAACCCAAGGCACTTAAAATATTCTGATTGCATTCAGCTTGGATGGACACACAATTTTTTGACACTGGCTACCAACTGCTATGGCATTTTTTGCTGTGGTTACACAGCTGCCATGCTCTATTCAGGTAGAACTTCCAATCATTGATGGAACACAGCAACACAAACAGGCGCAAAAAAGTTATTACATAATTTAAAAATAAAAAAAAATCTAAAATGTTACCATGTCATTAGTACAAAGCATGCATTTGCTTTGGTATTTCAAGGATAGGCATTATTGGTCACAATCAGCACAGCTTTACAAGGGGGAAGTCCTGCTTGTCAAATCTACTTTCCTTCCATGACAAGGCGACCTACCTAGTTGACCAAGGGAAGCCAGTGGATGTAATCTTTTTGGACTTCAGCAAAGCATTTGATACTGTTCCTCACAGTATCCTTTTGGACACAATGTCCAGTGTACTTCTGGATAAACGTTTCATGAGGTGGGTGAGCAATTGCCTCACAGGTCAGGCACTAAGAGTTATAGTGAATGGGGTTACATCAGGCTGGTGCCTGGTCACTAGTGGGGTTCCACAGGGCTCCATCCTTGCCCCAGTGCTCTTCAACATCTTCATAAATGACCTGGATGCAGGACTTGAATGGATAGTAAGTAAGTTTGCAGATGATACAACACTGGGAGGAGCTGTCAACTCCCTCAAGGGTAGGGAGGCCATGCAGAGGAACCAAGACAAAAGTGCTGGGCAATCACCAACAGCATGAAGTTTAACAAGGGCAAGTGCCAGACTCTGCACCTGGGACATGGCAACCCCAGATGTGTGTATGGACTAGGGAATGAGAGGCTGGAGAGCAGCACTGCAGAAAGAAACCTGGAGTCCTGGTCAATAGCAGGATGAACATGAGTCAGCAGTGTGCTCTGGCAGCCAGGAGAGTCAACCAGGCCCTGGGGTGCATCAGGAAGAGCACTGCCACCAGTTAAGGGAGGGGATTGTCCTGCTCTACTCTGTACTGCTGTAGGCCACACCTTGAGTACTGTGTGCAGTTTTGGACACAACATTATAACAAAGATATGAAGGTATTAGACAGCATCCAGAGGAGGGCTATGAAGATGATGAAGGGTCTGGAAGGGAAGCCTTGTGAGTAGTGGCTGAGGTCACTTGGTTTGTTTAGTCTGGAAAAGAGGAGACTGAGGTGAGACCTCATTTTCGCCTTCAACATCCCCACAAGGGGAAGCAGTGGGGCAGGCACTGACCTCTTCACCCTTGCGGACAGTGATAGGACAAGAGGAAATGGAATGAAGTTGAGTCAGGGAAGGATTAGGCTAGATATCACAGAAGTTTTTTCTCTGAACAAGTGGTAGGGCTCTGGAACAGCCTCTCTAGGGAAGTGGTCAAGGCACCAAGCCTGACAGAATTCAAGTAGTGCTTGGACAGCACTCTCAGGCATATGGTGTGATTCTTGGGGTGTCCAGTGTAGGATTAGGAGTTGGACTCAATGATTTTTGTGGGTGTCTTTCAACTCGAACTATTCTACGATTCTATGATAAACAATCTTACATGTCAATCAAATAAGTGTAAGTGTAACTTGTCTTCCAACAATACAATTTACATTAGACAATTACTCATCCTTAATTTTTGTTCTGGGGGCAGTATTTTTCTCTTCTCTCCACCTTACTGAACCTCAAAAATAGTTTGGCTAGGCCTCCTATCTTTATAAGGGTGCTTTCAAATACTAACAGGCAACCACCCACATACACACATTGCATTTGAAAGAGTCTAAAGAATGATTTAAACACAGCTACTTCCAGGGAACATCTTTAGTCATACACCCACAAAAAAACGAAGCAAAGGAACACAGGAAGTCTTTCAGCCTTGCTACCTACGGTAATCCCATAAAACATGCACTTAAGGAATTTTCCATTTATTCTTTGTCTCCAATATATAGCAGTTTCACAGGAAATAAATCAGAAAAGCTAGTTACCAAGTCTTGCACTGGATGGTAATGAATTTGAGCCATGAGATGCTCTTGTACGTGAATTTTCAGAGTAGTCATTGGAGTGTTTATGACTGAGGTCCAAACTCAGACGACCTTGATGCTGGGAACTACATCAAAAGAAAAGGAGAATAGGGCAGCAGTTAGTTAGTTAGCATTTCAGCAAACTGGCCAACAGAAAATTGTGGTTATTCCCAAGTTACTAATTAAAATTAATGCTCTCTCCTTCCCAGTTCCCAATTGTCCCATCATTTTATTAATTAAGAGAAAATAGAGGAAAAAAAGTCTGAAGTGCTATTATAAAAAGGGGAAGGATTTGTTTTGGTAGAGACAAGAAAAAAACATCAGAAATTAAATTTATTAAAAAATAAGTTTGTCAATATCAACCAGGGGAGAAGAAAAAACCCTAATCCAGCTGTTACTGAAACACATGGCACATCATTTCTATGAACTCTGGGTCAAAACAACACACAACAGCAGCATGTTTCACTCTGCACTGTATAAAAGAAGCACCAGAAGCAATTTCATCCTAATGAAAACAAAAATTTAAGGAGATACAAGTTTCAAAACACCTGGCATGCAGATGCTGATGGCATATTTGGCTGGCAACTGATGGACAATTGCTGGTGTGAACTCTATGGCTCCAGGCAGTATAGATTGGATTTCTCATGACAGCAGTTACTGCAGGGCATGGTGCTAAATTTCTTGGTACTGTACCTGCTTAGGATGATAAAAACATGTTCTTACCATCATTATTAGCATACAGAGATAAAATATATTTAAGTACTTTCATAATCATATAACATGTGCATCTATAAACAAATATCTAGAAATAAAAATTACTAGCAAACATACAAATACATTATTAAGCACCATGTGACACCTTTTAAGTAGTACATGCATATTTAAAATTTGGTTTATAATTTTGTAAACAATCAATAGTAAAGTGGATTAGATTACCAAACATGAAGTCATTCACAGTTTATCATTTTAATATGCACTGGTAATGAAAGTATTTTCTCTGTTTGCAAGTACCAAACTTTTCAATATAGCCACAAAAAAATCTGTGTTTCTCTCTGAACAATCATCTGACAAGAACTGAAGTTTTTATTTGGTACTTGAACTGACTGCAGCTAAAATGATTCTTGTTTCTCTTCTGTTGCTTCAAATACTCCCACTTCTAGTGTGCCCTATGACTAAAACATAATATTTCAATAATTATGAAACTTCTTACTCAAATTGTTCTTTTAAGAAGATTCACCCTTCAGTAGTCAACCAAAATCTTTCTAATTTCCTCTTAAATGAGCTGGTAGCACAGAATGCAATAGCCAAAACTTGTTCCCATTTCAAGACATGAAGCCACATTGTTTAATCTAGGTTTGATATGAGTGGGTTATGCAAAAGTATCATAAGTTTTTAAGTTAGAAAAAGTATTTAAAGGTATCATTATTACTATCATTAAATGACAGAGCAAAATGTAAAAGAAATCAAAGGAAAACAAAAGTCTCTTTGATCTGAGCTACTCTGAGGTCTCTACATTCTGAAAATTGATTGGGACAATAGGGTTTGAAGCTGTCCATTGCTCCAGGTACATGAGTTACTATCTCCTTCATGGTCTCCAGTAAAAAGAAAGTCTTCTATAGTTTCTAGAATGTGCAGGAGTATGAGGCTTTACAAAGAACTGAGGATTAACTCATAATTATCAACACTGTCTAGTTCAAAGAAACTAGCATATGCTCCTGAAGCACTCCATTTAGTCAGTGCCAATTTAAAACCTGCTAACATGAACTTCAATACCAACAACTGTTTGATCAACTGAGACAACGTGTTAACAGTTTTCTGTTCTACCTGTTATATTGATTGCTCTGTGAGCTGCTTGTGAGCCCCCTCCTCAACAATCTAGCATCTCAAACACAATGACATTTAATCTTTCATTTACATGAATATAACCCGTTCAGGCACTCAACTTGGGATACTCCCAAGTATTTGATTTCCAATAGGCAGAACTTAATATGTTGTACTTTCTGAACATCAGATCTTTTTCTCTGGAATTACTCCAGAAGCTAAGCAGCTAAAGCTTGGGACGCCTCCATTTAACTGTTCATTTTCAAAAATACTGGAAATCTTACCTGTCTCCCTAATGGATAGGCTACATCTTGTTCACCACTAATGCATCCAAGACTCCTCTGCACAGAAACTGATGACACAAATCTTTCAGCCAGGAGCTGCACAGTTTTCTTTACAGTTCTTAAACAGGTTTCAGTTTTTGAAGTCCAAATGCTGAGCAGACTATGTTCAGATTACAACAGACCATGGAAACGTACTTTGAGAGTCATGTTTGTTCTGCACAAACAATGGCTAATTCCCAATATCGCCCAATAAGCACAAATTCCTTAGAGCATGCCTAGAAAGTAGCGACGAGTTCTGGCACTCACCTGCTGACATGCTGCCAGCATATAAGGTAGCAGGCACAAAGCCATCGCTGTGCCTAGCAGACCGCTTGGGTGAATATGGTGCCCATTCCTGTATCTCTGGAGAGAGATGTTCCTCACTAGTTGGAGCATACTTCTGCACCTAGAAAAACATAGAAATTTGACACAGAAATTGAAGATTCAGAAGAAAAAAGATAAACTAGCCACTCTGCAAGTAGTAAGTGATTTCAAACTTTCTAGTATCTGTTTTGGAACACACTTGTTACACCATTACCTTCCAATGATGCTATGCATTTCTACCCCTTTTTCCTCTATCCTGCTCCTTATTCCTCTTTATTATTTTGTAATCTTTTTAGGCCAATGTTTGCAACTTAACTAATATACTTTGCTTCACAATAGAACACCTAGCATTATACACATTTCCCCTCCAAAACACTTTCATGGGACACGTTAACTTTATTTCAGCCACTATTACAAGTGTTTCCTAAAGAAGACCTGGCTAACAAGACAAAAATTGCTTTCCTCTAAGCCTGTATTTTCAAATATGTGTGAAGCAACCTCTCTTCAACAGAGCAATTCAAGATTTGAAACCATCACAACTTACGTAATGTACAGAACAAGCAGGCACTTGAGTTAAACATGAGAATAGCTCACATACTGGCAGTGATACTAGAGAGCTGCGAGTTCAGGGCTCAGCATGCAGACTTTACACATTCAGTAAGTACAACACAAAACATGAGACTGAAGTACACAAGTGAAAAATTACTGAAAAGGTACTTACAATTTTTACAGTAGCAGTATTTCAATTAAATGAAGAGTTATCAAGAGCACGAAGACTCTAAAATACAGAGGTACCCTCTTGAACCAGTACTGGATCTCTACTATGGGTGTATTAGTAAATGCACCGCCGACTACTCTTAGATGAATCAACTTACCAAAGTACACAAACTTAACTGTATATATACACAACTAAGGAAAGGAACTGATAACACCCAATGTGGCTACAAATTCAACTACAATGCATATTCCATGTATGTATTTTTGATATTATATACTCTACCTCAGGAATGAATACCTGCACATTGGACACTACTGTCACACAACCTGATGTAGTTGTGATGCAGAAAGGCAATTCCACCACAGAGATAATTTCATAATGAATAGTGTCCACATTTTGAGGCACAGTATCACTTCTGCTCTACAGTCAACAACTTTACAGTTATAAAGGTTTGCCTATTTTCTTGGAGGATGAGGGAGAAATTAAGGGGAGAGGAAGAAAATCATACAATCTAATCCTAATTTGACCCTAGAAAAATAAACTCACTAATAAGATATGGATGTACTGGAAGGTGTCCAGAAAAGGGCTGGAGCACTTCTCCTATGAGGACAGGCTGAGAGAGTTGGGATTATTCAGTCTGGAGAAGAGAAGGCTCCCAGGAGACCTTCTGGTGGCCTTCCAGGATCTGCAGGGGGCCTACAAGAAAGCTGGTGAGGAACTTTTTAGGATGTCAGGCAGTGATAGGACTAGGGGGAATGGATAAAAGCTTGAGGAGGGGAGATTTAGGTTGGATGTTAGGAAGAAGTTCTTCTCACCTGTGACACACAGGCCCAGGTTGCCCAGAGAGGTGGTGGCAGCCCCATCCCTGGCAGTTTTGCAGGCCAGGCTGGCTGGGGCTGTGAGCAAGCTGCTCTAGTGGGAGGTGTCCCTGCCCATGGCAGGAGGGTTGGAACTAGATGATCTTTAAGGTCCCTTACAACACTGACAATTCTGTGATTCTATGATGTGATTATATAAATGCAAAAATAACACTTTTTGAAACTTCAGATTTCAGTTGGGGACAAAAAAAAAATCTGTATCTGACACTTCAGCAAATCTGAGGTAGTGGACCCAAAACTATATTACTGATTATTGCACTTTACAGAATGTAGTCCTCTAAATAGGTTCCTCTTCCTAGACCCGGTGACATTTTTCTTCCAGCTACTCTGGTAAGACATGATGCACAATCCCCCCCCCAGCAGGGCTGCTTATTCTAGCAAATTATACTCTCATTTTGAACATATCATTAAACCATATTCTCATAAACAGTTCACTTCTACAGTGTAATATGCTCTATGAATTTCAGATCAGATTTAGACAAAATTTAGACGCACAGAAAGACCTACAAAGAACACCACTGTGAATGGTATACTTTTTTCCATTAATGTGTACAGTTAGCTGGGCAACCAATCTGATTTTTGTAAACTGTAGGAAGCTCTATTTTCAGCTTTCCTAAAGCTGCTTCTGCATTTTTATTTCATTTTTTTCCAAGTTGTCAAAAACATACAAGAAAGTGCCCAGATCTTCCAACAAGCAGCATTAAAACCCAAGACGTGGCTGCTAAGCAGAACCCTATCATTCTGTTTGGTAGCCACCACTGTCTGTTAAATAGTGCAGCTCCATGAATTGGTTTCATACTTTGTGATACTCTGAAGTGCCAGCTGAGTCAGAGGTAGCCTCTCAAGGGATCTAGATTTTGAAAACATGCTATACTTCTGTTATGAAATTTCATTGGGTACCCTAAAATCACACTGAAAATACACTTAAAGATTTCTAGTACTGTGCTTCAATACTCCAAGCTTCTACCTGAAGTGCAGGATTAGAAATGGGCATAGGGGTTATTTTATGCCTCAGAGCAGGAGCTGATTTTGGCCTTGGTCTTTTTATCTCTGGCTCTTCAACTCTTTGAAAGCCAATGTCATCTTCACAGGATTTCCTTGAAGAGATATGAGTGCAATCAATTCCCTCCTCCCGATAATAATGCCCAGCATTCCTGCTGCGCCCCTTTAGAGTAGCAGAGTCCTGTTTAAGTGCCAAGGAAACTGGAGCTTGGGCAGTGGCTGGGCTGGTGGGTGGTGATCCAGTTGTTACTGTAGACTCTGATGCAGAGCTTGCCTGCTGTTTATGTTTAAATTTGATAGAGTCACTTCTCTTAGGAGGAGTTGGAGGAGTTGAAGCCACTTCAGCTTTTGATGGCTGAGGTGAATGGCCTGTCACCTGATTAGGGGAAAGGTACTCCAGTTTGGGAGGAGTTGGTGGTCTTTTGAAAGTATCAGGGTCAAAGATAGATTTCCTTTGTTTTGGCTTTTTGTACACAGAGAACTTCTCTGTTTCTGTTGCTGAGATATTAACCATGACTTTTGGCCAGGTACCACCACTATGCTTACTTCCATGTCCTTTGTCAAATGTGGTCTCAACCATCACACAGTCAGCTCCTGTAGATTCATAAGGCAGCCTCCTATTGTCCAAGTCAACAGCTCCATAGCCTTGGTCCCCATATGTCTCTGGGTTGAAGGAGCTGAGACTGTGTTCTGAATTACTGTGGCAACTGTGCACTGTGTTCCTACGAGAGTCTACTCGTAATGTGTTATTAGGGAAAGCTTTATGATCACAAAACGAACTGCTGCCTTGATCATTCTGGACTTTCTTGCCATCCATGATGTCTGGGTTGAAAATGTCAGTCTGGGTTGAGCTGTTGAGTTTCAGATTTCTTTTATTTTGGGCTTGTATCTCTGATGTGTGAACCCTACAGTTCGATATTTTCTCTGAATCTTTCAGGTTTTCAAATATATTTTGACCACTCCAAGATGAACTCTGAGGAAAAACCTGGAACAAAACACAGATGCAATCATATTATTATTATGACTGATTTCTGTTTAGTATGAAGCATATTTCTAGCCTCCTTGATTTACCTCTACCTGAATACACATGTGAATATACAGATACAGTTGGGAAAGGTTTAATAAAATATCACAGATTCAAAGCACAGAGCATCAGATAAAATGAAGCTAGGAATTTTCTGAAACATTTTCAGAACAATTCCAGAAGGGCAAATTCCACATGGTGGCAGAAGCACTGAACTGACAGTGAAGGGACATGCACTCTACTTGTACTTCTGTTAAGCGATGCTAAGAAGTCATCTTCCATTGCCCATTTCCCTTCAAACATTTCGTTTTTGGCTTCCTTAAAACCTCAGGCTCCCTGGAGCTAAAATTATCACTCAAAGTCTGTGTGACAGGCCCAGCATAATAGGATTATAAATTATATAAGCAAACCAGAGTAATATATTTCTGGCAATAAGCCTGAAAAAGAAAGCCTCGTACTTAATCCTCATGCTAGCCAGAGTGCAGTTTTTTGCACAACTCCCTCCTGACTGAAAACAAACCTTTCTGTAGTCAGGAGGCAGTTTATCTTTCATGTACAAAACTGCTGCAGCTCTGAAGAAAAAAAACAAGAAGAAAGAATTGCACCAGGAGTCATTTCACATGACCAGCAAACAAATGGGAAAGAAGTAAGAGTGATAAATGAGTTTCCTTACTTCAGGAGTAACCGTTGAGTGAGTGTAACACCAGTGAAATGCATCCCGATAAACTTAATAACAAAGGCTTCTCCATAATAATATATTCATTTTTACAGATACCCTTCCCTGAACAACTAAAATAATTCTCTATAAGCTCAAAAAAATTCTGCACATTTAGTTTCTCCTACTCACCTTCATCAGAGACAGGGTAAGTGAATCCCGACAGTTTCGTAGCAAAGCTTCACATTCAGTAAGCGACTTATTATCTAGTGCAATGCCATTGATCTACACACAAACAAAACCCACAACAGAGATCTGTCAATCCAGCAGATGGGAAGCATCTTACAGTAGCATATGACTGAAGACTAGTTGATCTTATCATGTCATCTTCTATTCTTCACTAAAAAGCAAGCTTAACTACAATTTTGCTATTCCTCCTGCAGACAGAGTGTAACAACACCTGCCTCACTATATTATAGATTCATAGAATGGCCAGGTTGGAAGGGACCTTAAAGATCATCTAGTTCCAACCCCCCTGCCATGGGCAGAGATGCCAATCACTAGACCAGGTTGCCCAGGGCCACATCCAGCCTGGCCTTGAACACTGCC
>VWZO01003675.1:142621-183994 GCA_013396975.1 Bucco capensis
AGCAACCTGATCTAGTTGGGGATGTCCCTGCCCAGTGCAGGGGGGTTGGACTAGATGACCTCCAGAGGTCCCTTCCAACCCAAACCATTCTATGGTTCTATGACTACTACATCTCGATTAATGCACTAAAGGCTCTTGTTTTCTCTAAATTATTTATAATTTTATTAAAAAATGAGAGCTCTGAACCTTAAATGTCAGGTTTACACTCTCATCTCAACATTAAAAAACTAATAACTGCAGCAAATAAGACCAGAGGCTATGAAGAGTCATGTTTGGCTTTTTCATAGTCATACAATTGTCAGGGTTGGAAGGTACCTTAAAGCTCATCTAGTTCCAACTCCCCTGCCATGGGCAGGGACACCTCCCCACTAGATCAGCTTGCTCAGAGCCCCAGCCAGCCTGGCCTGCAAAACTGCCAGGGATGGGGCTGCCACCACCCTTTGATTGACTGTTTCATTTCCAAGGACCACTTCCTTCCCTTTCCGACCACTGGCAGGAAAAAGACAATCAAAAACCCACTCAGATGATACAAGTTTAATTAAAACAAGCCAAAATACCCAGTATAATATTAATTTCATATTTCTTAGTTACTTCATAAGCATAAAAGCTGTGATACTATGCAATTTCATACTACATTGTATGTAAGCATTTACAGTTGTATGGGGACTGATGTTTAGTATTGCACACAAGAAAAAAGCATCAGTAAATGTGCAGAATTTTACTACCCACACAGAGGCATAAATTGTCACAATATCATTACTAAAGAGAAGATGTACAGATTAGAAAATTTACAATTACACTTCAATTAACTTCCTTCATGAAGTACTAGAAATAATTAACATCAAGTGTTGTACATGGCAACAAGCCTATCAAGCCTATCAGCAGGTAGTGAACTGCCTAGTCACCTGCTGAATCACAATATTTTATTTGCCATTTATTCTCACAAACAGCAACTTAGTATGAAGCATGACTGTGTTTCTTTCAAGCAAAGAGTTCTATCATTATGTCTCAAAGAACATACATGTGCTTATATGTAGGCATTTTAAAGTGAAAAGAAGGAAAGCACCTAATGTCCCCAGACCTTTAACTAATCCTCAAAAATTAATTATTCTTTGAAGCTAAGAAAGAAAAAGGCACTATGAACACTTGCAATACCTGACGGGCTTGATAATACTCCCTCAGTAGATGGTCTCTCTGGATGATAGCTTCTGTTCTCTCTTTCCTGGCAACATCTCTTTCTTCCTTCACCGTCTCTATATCCTTGCAAGCTTGGTCAAGTTCCTTCTGGGCCTCAGCTTTGTCTTTCACTTCATGACAGTACTTCTCCAGCAACTCATTCCTCTCACAAATTGCTCGATCTCTTTCCACTAGAGCTGAGTTAAGCTCCTAAAACAAGATATATTGTTTGCAGTAGGTTAAGTAGAGAAAGAAACAGTTCATCTTTCCAAATGGATATACACTAAAACCTGAAAAGCCTAGAGAGTTTACCACTAATGTTCTGAAAAACAGGAGCAGAACAGGACTGTGCTCACATTACATACAAGGAAGTACTAACAAAGAATATTAAATGTGGTAGTAAAGATATCACACTATGACATTAGCACAGTGCTATGTCAACAGCAAGCAAAAACCTGGAAGTACTCAGTCTTGAGGAACCTAAATGAGTGATGGCTATTAACTAGTCAGACTTCATGTTTGGGCTTTGTTTTGGTTTTTGGTTTGGTTGTTTTATATAAAAAATGCTTGAAATATGGCAAAAGTTAATTAGATATTGTATTTTTAAGAAACTGCCTTGATTTTATAGGACTGAACTAATTCAGGCAACAGCTATATAAATATCTTGTAGCTTCCTCATAAGCTTTTCAGGCACAGTCTGAAAATCACTTGGGGTCTCCTGTGGCCNCGTAAGCTTTAAAGGGACATTAAAGTCATATGCTAGTAAGATAAAAAGGTGCAAACTACAGAACAAAGTTAAAAGCACACTATGCCATAAATCAGAATGACAGTATATTCAACTACGACTCAACTGTATCATAATAGAAAAGATGAGGTAAAGGTAGCTCTAAAATACAAGCTGTCCTGTTAAAATAGTTTAAACTAGACTTCCTATTGGAATAAAGAGGCATTGAAACAGTTCCATTTCATGCCAGTATTTTTTAACATGTTCCAGCTCTCCAAATGCATTAATCCAATGGCTGCAAAAAGCTCCTCTACATATAGGCACTCCTAGTTGGAAACTATCAATGTTTTTATCTCAAAACCATTACTGGAGACAGATGACATCTCAAAAGCAAAAGAATGAAAGGGGTTCAAATACTTAAACACAGAAAAATATCATATCCTACACTGACTTCCATTCTATTTTCCTCTAAAGTTTTCAAGGAATAAGACTGCATATTTATAGCATAGATGACTACTGCACTATGCTGTACTAACAATTGTTTTTGAGATACAGTATCTAATTAAGGCTAGTTAGACTGTTAAAACAGTTCTGTGATGATATTAAAAGAGATATTTGCTGCAGAGTAACGGACAAGCACTAGAATTCATAATTCTATGAACTTAAAACATTTAGTGGACATTATTTACCAAATGATGTTCATTTTCAACATCAGTAAGAGCTTCGTGGCTCAGTATCTTTGAAGAGAGAAATCCCTGACCCATCTGGTAATGCAGACAAGTTTTAGTACTGGAAGCAATGTTTTGCACAGCTTAACACACTTTGTATAAAATGTGCATTCAAATGTGTATAAAACTTACACAAAAATATTGTCTTTTCCCACAAGCAGCTGAGATGAAAGCCATCAAGTATCAAAGCAGAGGGAAAGTTCTCAGCAAGCCCTTCATTAAACAAGAATTTACAGTACCTTTAAAGTGACTGGGGAAAAAAAAATACATCTTTCCACAGTTTATTCCAGCATGCTCAATATAAACTGTCTAAGTAAGAGCAGCCATTGCCTCCAGTGGTCAGCAGTAAATTTTCACCTCTGTCTTTCCTGTGACATTTGCACAAAATTACAACATGACAGCACAGGGCAACATGCCATTTGGTGCTGACTAGAGCAGCTTCTGTTAGGAAACATTAGAGTGGTTTGGTTTGAAGAATGATTTTGAATTTGAGAAGAATTCATATGTTTGAAAGAAGTTTCTGTATCTTGATACAGTGCAATAAGGATAAAATACAGGATAAAGTACAACAGGTCTATTAAACAGAGGAGAAAGCTGACTATCACTGAGATGAAGCATGACATTCTAAGTATTTGCCGGAGCAAAAGGTTACGCCCAACAAGAACACAACTGAGGAAAATCAAGTAGGAAATCTGTAACAGCTAATTCCTAACTTTGAGTGGCAAAACTCATGGTAACTTAATGCAAAACTGTCCACAGTGCAAAATCCTGAGACAACTTCTATCATCTATAAATACCAGACAATTAGTACATTTTGGATGTAAATTAACCCATTATATTTGGGCATCTATGGCCAATAAAGTTTAAATATCTAACTAGAAAACCAACTGACTGACCTTATCAGCAACTGATCACAACATAATGCTTATAAATCAACCTTTTCTTCACTTCATTTACTCTTTACATTTCTTTGGGACACAAAAGATACACTAGCAAATTCAAGGTTCAGGAAAGAAACTATATTTAAAATTATCTAAATGGATTCAGTGTTGTTTCAGTCAATGGATGCCATGTAATAGGGTGCATCGCAAGGAAAGCAAAGACCATTAAGTCACATTTTGGCAAGCATCAACTGACAGGATTCATCCCACTTATGCAGAGACATCTTTGAGGATACTATTTCAAGTGAATGTATCACTCAGTCAACAATTTTTTCCACACTTTCAAACATCTACCTTGCCAAAAAACTGAAAATCCTTTATGCACTGAATGCAGTTACAGCAAGCCCACACTGTGTGCAACAGAAACATATCTACTCAAAGGTAGACGAGTCACAGCTACAGGAAAGGAAAACAGAACAAAAAGGAAACTCTCAGGACTTATTTTCTGCTTTCTAGTGGCCAGTTCTGACACTAAAGAAAACTGCATGTCTGTGCCCTGCCAGCATCTCACTCACCAGTCCTAGGCTCTTTCTGGTTCTTACTCAAACACCCCTTCAAGTCTTCTGGATAGGAGGTAATATGTATGTATTTAAGATTTTAAATTTCCTGACCCTTAAAGCACTTGAGCAAATGACTCATAGTGCCAATGGCAGATCTATCGAATTGGAGAAGAATGACTAATTGTGGCTATATCCATTAGCATTCCTTATTAGCTACCCTCATTCCACTGAAATCAACAGGTATTTCCATAGGCTTAGTGGCTTTGACGAAACTAGAACAAGTATTAAACACATATTAAAAGCTCACTGAATTACTTAGCTGACAAATACACAGCGTTGAAAACTAGGAATTCCTAAAACCTTAAGTTAGTTATTTTTAAAAGCTCCAACGCCATGTGTCACAATCCATGTTACATCCCTCAACAATGGTGTTATTTAAGAAAGCTCCACATCTTAGTTTTTCAAAAAGGGTATTTTGTTCAGATGTAATGCTGTGAAAAAGTAAAATGACATTTATAGGCAATGGAATACATTTGCTTGCATCTATTTCATGCTAAATTAAGTATTTGTAAACCAAAGGGTCAGGCGAACGCATGTCAGCTGAAATGAGACCAAGCAGGAAATTGTGTTTTGGCAATCTTAACAGCATCATTATAACATGGTTGTGATATAAGCATTTCAAGAACATACTGCTAAAAATACAAAGTTGTAGCTTCACACTTCAAGGCATGCCTGAATTGTAGGGAAAAATCTTCAAAATATCCTCTTTAACTTAAAAGGCAGAAGGAGGGCAAATGAGTAAGAACATGCATGTCAGCACAGGCTTTGCGTAAGTATTCGAGACTACTTTCTCATGTACCGTCTTAAGTCATAGTAGATAGTATCCAGTGGTTCCTGTAGAGGTTAGAAGTTAAAAATAATGAATATTTAGAGCTATACTGTTATAGAGAGCATTACTTGAGAAAGCATTTAAGACTAATGCAGTAAAAGAAGGCTTTATCATCAGCAGAAGAGAATTAAGCGAATAGCAAATTTCAACTGACAGGTATTCTATTCAAAGATGGCAGCTTAACAAATTGGTAGTAAAAATGACTGCTTTAAAAAAACATTAACACAGAATTTCCTCTTTGCCTTGCATTCCTGTTTTCCATTACTCAGGCAAACATTTCTGACTGAAGCATCAAGAATATATACTCATTTCCCTTCACCATCAAAACGGTAAGTTAGTACCTGTCTTAGAGCTTCCATCTCTTCACTAGCCACTCGCTTCTCGGAGGAAGTGTTCTTCAATTTGGACTCTGCGAGCTCCAGCTCTGTTTGAAGCTTATCCACCTCTTTAATGACTTGATCTCTCTCACTCATGATGAGGCGGTATTCACTGAAAACAGAGTCCCTTTCTTCCTTGTATTTTTCTGCATCCTTTGTTGCTTTCAGCTGCATTGTTTTGAACCTTGTCACCTCTGACTGCAATCGTTCCATCTCTCTCTGCAGCTCTTTGTTTTGTGCTGTGGCATTGCTTAGTTCCTGCTGGACTGATTCAAATCTTAAAACAAGCAGAAACACCAGTAAGATACTTGTTCCTCATTTTCCTTTTTCATAAATTAAGGATTCGGTTGGATAACCAAATGTATTCATTGGTAAACCATAACTGCAGAGGACTTCTTAGACAATGTATATCTAGTGCTGTAAAATAAAAGTTAGACTAATTGTATGGCTAGGCTTCGTGAACGAAGNCTAATTATTGCTTTAGGAATATTAGTGAAGCTTTAGGAATATTAAAGCTCTTCAAAGGAGTGAAGTATAAAAAGTGTTAGAAATAATTTAAAATCAGTTTAATTATTAGAAGTAAATTTCTAACAAATTATTCTGAAAGGAATGGAAAATGTTGGCATTATTTGGTAGCAGAAGTTTAACTATTTACTGCAGTGAGCTCTGCTCCTCTTCAAAGTTAATTCCTTCTCCTAGTGCACACTCTCAGATATATTGAAAGAAGCGAACACACTGCAAAAAACAGAACAACTTCTACATTCCCATACATGCTACAAGATTGGTAATGAACAGGTTAGAGGAGAAAAAAGTGGGTTACAGTAAAAATGCAGATAATGGAACTAAACACAGCTGATTTAAACATTACTGTTTGCTTTCATCAGTAGACCATCCAGTAAAACTGAGATGGAAAATACCTTATTTTTTTTTAAATGACTTTCAATAGTTAATAGAGATTTATTTTATCACTACGACCTACTAAAGTATGTCACAATCAAAAAAATCAATGCAAAAAAATTTCAGTTAATTGGTAAACAGTAACTTCTAAGCTTGTATTGATACAGCATTATTAAAAGTGGCAATATAAATCCACATATAAGTTCACAATTAGTTTTGAAAAGGAACTTCTCCTAAGAGCATTGTTTTACCACAACTGGACACTATGATTTCTTTGCATGTTTTTTCCAATACTCACAGGTATATGCCATTCATGGAACGCTCAATGGACTTTCAGGGTTATCCAAATTTCAGGGGCCCACAAATCTCTGGTAGACTTTGTTCTCTCTTCCACACACCTCCCCACTTTAAAAATACAGTTTCTTGTCTACTTCAGCGTGTTACTTGATCTTTCCCAATTGTTCACTCAATTTCAAAGATTTCCTTTAAAGCCTCAGTGTATTCAAAGCTTTGGCATAGCTTTAGTGAGGCTTATGCCAGTAATTTCAAAACCATTGACCTGCTCCTTTCAGGAAAATCTTCAAGTTCAAGAGATTATTGTGCGGACACTACAGAAGACCTTTCTGTAGCGCAAGTCCATTTCTAACAAATGGATGGGTCAGCAGCAGTAAGTATGGGTTTAGAAGGAGCCATCAATACCAAAAAGAACCCTCTCCAGAACTGCCTGCTTTGTCTTCAAAGCAATTGAAAACTATGGGCAAATCTGAATGCTTTAGCTCATACTCAAAATGCTGAGGCACAGGTGTAGGCTAAGGTTCAGCACACAGGAATTAGATAGCTGGTATAGCCAATTTGTAATCTGCTAACTATTCACCAACCAAATCATCTTGGTAGGATTCACATACCGTGTATTATTGTGACAACATTAGAGATAAAAGAGAAAAAGGCTGAACACATTTTTAAGATCAAAGACTCATTCCAAATGAAACCTGGGCCATCATTGGTCTTACTCTTCCTGCCTTCTTTAAAACCTATTTTTACTATATATACACTTAGCAGCAACTTGAAAAATTAGTGCTGCAATTTATGACCTATTCAAACTACAAGTTTCTTAAGTCTTGTATTCTGGAAAGTATACACATCCAAAATACATTCTAAACTTTTGTCAGTCACCTGGGGAAATACAGTTATGAAGAAAGGGTATACACATAATATAAATAACAGGTTTCTCTAAAAACAAGCAAGTAAGAGTCCAGACCCAAAGCCAACTGAATAAGCCACAAATTCCTGAAGTTGAGTTACATTACTTTAGTTTGATCGCTAGTTCACAGGGACATTAATATCTTTCATTAAATTCTGAAAACTAACCACTGCTCAGTATGAAAGGGAAAAGGCGGAGACCTAAATCACAAGGCCATGTAATACAGTTATGTTGTGCATCTATCAACACGGTTGCTGTTTCCCTTACTTTCAGAAATCCATGGCAGTTTAAGTTAAATAACTTATTCTCTTATTATTCCTAGTCTCCTATAATGTAATCAGCCATATCACAACTACATACATGCTATTCAAGTGTGCATTACTACCTATGCTCAATCTCACCTTTTTGAAGCACTAGATGTCTATGATTATGGGAAAAACCTATTTTTTGGCTTTACTCTGTGGGAGTTGTGTATTATCTCTAACATATCATAGAACCATAGAATTGGCAGGGTTGGAAGTGACCTTAAAGATCATCTAGTTCCAACCCCCTGCCATGGGCAGGGACACCTCCCACTAGATCAGCTTGCTCAGAGCCCCAGCCAGCCTGACCTGTAAAACTGCCAGGGATGGGGCTGCCACCACCTCTCTGGGCAACCTGTTCCAGTTAAAACACTCTCAGCACACCTGCGGATGCTTTTTGGAGTCTTTATGCATATTGGAATTCTTAATACCCCATATGGTTAACTGCACAGACTTAGTATTAATAAGTTGCTGAGAGAGGTTAAGTGGGGTGTGAGATGGTGCCTGTCCCTTCTGTTTCAGCACTTGTGCTGCTCATAGCAGCAGTGCCTTCTAAGTGAAGCAAGACTCCCAGACGTCTGCATCCAGTGAACTCGGCTGTCACCCTGAAGCTCTGTCTCAGGAGCTCCACACAGCCTGCCATTTTAACATTATGAAAAGTTAATCTGTGTCTAAGAATGTCTTCTTTTGCCAAACATCTTTTAGAAATTACATCCTTTTACTGACTTCAGTATTTTTATAATTAAATAAAGATATACATGTTGATGGGCTCACTGCCCATTGAGGAGTTTGTTTGGAACACTAAGCCTGAGGTTTAACAAAACTCTGGTTCCATTTGACTCCTGTGCCTGCAACTAAGACTAAATATAGCTCAAAAGGGAGAATATCTCTTTCTCACATGAGCTAAGCAATGCTTAAAATTTCTCACACAATTCCAAAACTTTAACTGGGAAATCATTTTCTCAAGAAAAAGCACCTTTTCCACAAATAAAAATCCCCATCACACTTTCTAAGACCTTGTAGAAAATCTTGGTGTGATGCTTATTCATCACACAAGGTAACATACAGCAGAGAAAAATTGTAGGAAAAAAAAGTTAGAAGTACCTGTGATTCTACCACAGTGAAAATAAGATGCTATGCTAGAATTGTTAGAGCCTTCACAGAATACCTGAAAGGTATCAAAACTGATTATACCTTCTAAGAGAAGATGAATATTGCTGCTGAAAATGTATTGCTGTGTCCCTTTGCTTCATTAATATGTCGATCTGTTTCTGAAGTCGCCTGTTCTCCTCCTCAGCCTGTTCAAGGCGGCTCAGATCCGTGTTATGACTTGCAATCTTTTCATTGTACCGTTTCCTTAGGGCATCATAATCCTTCTTCACACCTTCTAGCTTGTCCATTGCAGTATCATAAAGTTTATTTAATATCTCTGATGATCCATTTTGCTTCATAACCTAAAAAATGCGAGAAAGTGTATTAATAAACCCAGATTTTAACCAGTTCAATAAATTTGATTAAAATACAAGAAATAATACTAGAACAAAAAGATATTGATACTTTTTAATAATCATTCTCTTTATTGGCTAAGGACACACTGAGCCTCTTCCAAGCATTACTATTCCTCTAATCATTACAACATCTGTTTAATGTTAACTGGGTAAGAAAATCTGCTTTATGACGACTTAGAGGGCACAAATTTATGAAAGTCTCTCTCAAACGGCAACTTCTGCCATGAACTATTAAACCAATGTTTTTTTCAAAGTACTCTGTAGTTTTAGCAAGAGGAAATTGTTATTTGATGATGAAGATGATAGCAGTAATCTAGGAGATGACCACGAGGTGGCATTCATGACAGGTTGCCTTTACCCTCCACCAACAAAATCAATAATGTAAGAATCTCCCCTAAAGGTATTACACATGCAGGCATGTATTTTAATATTCATACAATATTTCATCTGAGAACTACCCACAGGAATTTGTGTTTCAAAAGCTATCCATAAAACAGGAAGAGAAAAAGCCATTTAAACATGAATAAAATCTGACCTGAATCTTAGTTTCAAATTAATTTCCATTGGCATAAGAATCTTGTTGTAAATAGCAATGATAAATGGTCAGCAACAAATAACAGAAAAGCACTAATGAGTTTCAGCAAATCTAGTCCTTCCTTCTCCAAAGCCAATAAAATGTACCCAAAAGGAGGCCTTACCCTTTTCCCTGCCTTTTTTTTTTTTTACATGCTATTCTCATTTTGTCCATTCATGCCTTTTAACTTGAAATTTGTCCTTGATGAAGCAGAGGGAAGAAACAGGAATGCTCTATCTAGAAAGAGATGCCAGCAATTTATATACTCTTAACACTAGCCTACAAAGATATGTGTCTTTCTGATAATAAAAAGTATTACAAAAAGAGAGCAAAGAAAGAAAACATAAGCTCTAAAAAGTTGAAATCAAACACACAGGAACTACCCTACATGTACAAACTGGCTTATCTTCTTTTGTGTCATATAATCACAGTAAGGACTAGTTCCTGAACACAGAAGAACCTGGATGCCTGCAGACCAAAAGGAAAGAAGACCGAAAGAGACTGCCTGCTCTTTGTCTGCTCCTTACTGCTCATAGGCAGTGAATAACTACAGTCACTGTCAGGAAACCACTTCTCTACGCAAACAAGATAAGAAAGACAGTTCTTCAGCCTTACTCTGGTCTCCTTTAACCAAGATATGCAAAAGCAGTGAGTTAACTGTTCATAAAGTGGTCCTGGAACAAGGCTGCACTTGGATGAGAGTCTCATTGGCATGGCTATTTCTACACACACTCTTATTCTCAGTGGATGCAGCAGCATAACCCACACAGAGCTGGACCCACAATTAACTAGCATGCTTCAGTGAACCATTTCAGATAAGTTAAACGTGATAAACGGCTGGCAAATGTAAAGTGTAAATACATGTTGATTTAAATCTGCTCAAGAGAGATGTTTTTCTGATGACTACTTCCCAAAGCACTTTGAGAACAGGTTTGAGAACCAAGTATTTGAGAATCCAAACACAAACAAACCACTTCTCACTGTCTAATGCATATACAGAATGTCTTTTTGCTGAAAACACACTAAAGAAAAGGACAGATATGCTAGAAATTGGACAGAATTCAGCATAAACTTGCTAACAGAGATTTGACAGAGGAAGACAGAAACGCCATAAACAGGAGCCAGCGTAATAAGGAAGGTCTCTTATTCAAAATCCCATCCTGAGGAAAAGTAAACAGCTCCAGCGGGACCGAAGAACACAACAAGAAACTCCATATGCAAGCAGCAGAAACTTAAGCTGGTCAGCTGCTGCACAGCAAACCCATGACAATTCCACAAGAAGAGTAATCAAGAGTTTTTGCTCTCTGAGGACACCAAGATGTTGTGTTTTGTTACGGCCTGACAATGAAACAACATGTCAGAAGGATCAACACAGAGTTAGACTAATTCAGATTAAAACAACACAGACAAGATAACTTCTTGGTGCCACTTCAGTACATTATGATTCACTCTGACATGCTGCAAAACTGGAGCTACACAACTTTCTCACTAAGAATCATACACAGTTTTCTTTAAAGGTTTAATCATGATGTTGAGTCAAGAATGAATTTCTTTAAATAAATACCAATAATGATACTTCAGCCTCCTCCTATGCTGCCAGGTAGATTCAGACTTCAGGACAGAACCTCAAAATACAATTTTGAGTCCGGAAACTGAGGGACAGAACAATTAAGCAATTTGCCCAGGTTCACACAGCAAACCACTTCTGTAATCTTCTGAACCAGGCCACTAAACCATTACACAGCAGAACTCTCAAGGTAGTGTTAGAGAGGAAGTGATCAAAAGGAAATAGAAATCTTCACTCCTCTTTGCTCTAGTCCTTGAGCACCTCCTAAAGCACCATTCAGCACATCCAGCTTGCTTTGACCTTTGCCCCTCCTACCCTAGCAAATAATTATTTTTGTTTGCATAGGTTTTGCTTCTGAAGCCTAATGTTTGACTTGCAAGTTTGCCCTGTGAATCAGCCTATACATAGTTAACTGAGATACTCTGTTTAACGATTCCACCTGTTACTGTAACTATGCTAACTAAATGATCAGAGTTCTGTAGGTGAACCATGGACCTGTTATGATTAGTTGCTCATTACTATTACTTTTACTTTTCTTTCTTCAGATTGTGTGAACATTGGCCTGAAGATAGCCTGTTACACATAGATCGGAAATGTCCACCTCTTCCAACCCTGAAAAGCTTGTCTGTTTTGTTTCAAGTTCAAAAACATTAATTAACCTTTAGCTTTGTTCTCACTGAATAAGATCTGCAAGCTCAGACATTTCCCTAACCCTTTACAGTATCACTGGAATAATAAAAATTAAAAATAAAACAAGCAAACAAAAAAACCAAACCAAACCCCATTCATTATTTTATTACTATTCTTTCCAAAACAAGTTTAAAGCTACAGGACCCAGGGGAATGGCATGAAGCTGTGCCAGGAGAAGTTCAGGTTGGATGTTAGGAAGAGGTTCTCTACCCAGAGTGGTGGAGCATTGGAACAGGCTCCCCACAGAGGCAGTCATGGCACAAACACTCGTGGAGTTTAAGAAGCACTTTGACAATGCTCTTAAGACACCTAGTATGACTCTGGGCTTGTGCTGTGCCTAAATAGGAGTTGGACTCAATGATCCTTGTGGGTCCCCTCCAACTCGGCATATTCTGTGATACACCTGTCCCATAAAATAGTCTAGGAAAACAGTCATGTTTTTATCACACTGCAACTATGAGATAGGTTTTTCATGCCTCTCCACCTGTGCATACATAACACTCTTCCTTGTACAGTTTTTTCATCTCTGCACCAAAATTTATTTATACCATATTATTATTTATACCAATATTTTCTCTCGTTCTCTATTCCAGTTAGAACAGAAAATCAATTAGTGCTCCAGATCTCATTTTCTCCCCTAGTGCTGTAAATAGTAAGGTGGAGACAAAAGGTAGCAACACTGCACCTTTGGCTTTATTGACTTATCAGAGGAATAATTCATGCAATTCTTCCAGCACATATGGTACAAGCTGTAGCTTACCTGCTGCTGCTGGCTACGCAGGTCTGTTATCTCTTTCTGATCCTCATCGTGAAGTCTCTTCATTTCCTCACACGACTGCTGGAGATGATTATGCTCTCGCACCAGCTGCGTGTTTTTCCTCTTCAAGGTATCCATGTCCTCCTTCAGCTGCGACTGGTCACTCAGCAGGCGACTGTGCAACGTGCTGCCAGCGCACACAAAAAATACTTTTAGAGGCCAACTTGCAAGGACAAAGTCCTGGAGAAATTCATTTCAAGCAGGAGTATTCTACCAAGAAAGCAGGTCACACTATCTCACTTCTGTATGTTTGAGTATTTTAAACACAAGGGTTGGGGTGGGAGGGAGGGAAACAAAAAAACCACCAAACACATACCATGGGAATGTAAGTCTGAAATTACACAAAAGCACACACTAGTCTTTAACTGCATCAGAAGAGGTGATTGCTTTATGCCACCCATGAATGCTATTTCATAGCCATTTGAAAAGCCTGTAGACAAACAGAAATGCTGTAGAATCATTGAATCAGAGAATTGTCAGGGATGGAAGGGACCTTAAAGATCATCTAGTTTCATCTCCCCTGCCATTGGCAGGGACACCTCCCACTAGGGCAGCTTGCTCACAGCCCCAGCCAGCCTGGCCGGCAAAACTGCCAGGGATGGGGCTGCCACCACCTCTCTGGGCAACCTGGGCCAGTGTCTCACCACCCTCATGGGGAACAACTTCTTCCTAACATCCAACCTAAATCTCCCCTCCTCAAGCTTGTATCCATTCCCCCTAGTCCTGTTGCTGCCTGACATCCTAAAAAGTCCTTCCCCAGCCCTCTTGTAGGCCTCCTGCAGATCCTGGAAGGCCACCAGAAGGTCTCCCGGGAGGCTTCTCTTCTCCAGACTGAATAATCCCAATTCTCTCAGCCTGTTCTTATAGGAGAGGTGCTCCAGCTCTCTGATCATCCTCATGGCCTTTCTCTGGGCACGCTCCAGCACGTCTATATACTTCCTGTCCTGGGGTTACTAGGTGTAACGCAAGCGTAAGATGATCCTGAAGATACCAGGAATTATCCCACTAACCACTTTCTACTGGGCCCCTCAGCTGAGCAGCAGCTAACCAAAATACCAATTAAAAATACAAAAATCTTGTATGCTATCATTTTAAAAACAAACACACAACAAAAAAAAAACACACCATGTATGTTTCAACTACAGTCCTGTATGTAAATCACTACCAAAGTTACTCCAAACTTCATTACACAAGCAATAATTATTGAAAAAAATACACTCTGACTTAAAAATTAAACAACTGAGAGCCACATGAATTTTAGATTATAATTCAAGGTAGCAATTCAAAATTAGACCAGACTGCTGAAAAACAACAGAAAAATCTATTAAATATATTTTACTATTGCAGATCAAATACAGTGACATTTGGATACAACATTTTTATTGTTGAAACAGAGTGATTCAAACTGAACTCTCAACACAAAGCAATGAACAGAACTCATTTACAGTTGATGATACTTTGTATTCCTTCCTTATGAAGTAAAATACCAACATTTCCTGCACAGAATCTGAAGTGTTAAAGAAGTTCCCAAAATTAGAACTATCTGCAAAAAACAAAAATTAAGCACAAAATCCTTAAATGTAGGTTATTAATCTGCTGTTATTCAGATTTTGTTTTAATTATAAATTCTTTGGAAAGGTAAATTTGGGGTTTCTTGAAAGCATGAAATGTTAAGAATTACTGCAGTAGAAAATAGTATCTGAATAGCATATTCTAGTTAATTGCTTGCTTTGCCCTAAGAATTAGTCAGAGGATGAAAAGGAATTGCATGCATGGATTTCAACATGTACTGTCCTGTTTTGGGCAGCTAAACTCCAATACTAAGTGTCAGCCTCCCTGAAATCTCAAGAAGACAATTATTCAAATCCAATCAGACAAGTTCTTATAATCAAAAGAATGATCTCTGAATCAGTTAAAATGTGCTATACTTTCTTCTGACCAGATAACCTTAGTTGTAGTAAGCACAAATGCAAAAGTTTGTACTTTATATATATATGCATCATTTTGCAGAAGCCTAAATTATTGGTTTTGGAGTAATATGCCTATAGTCTTGGTACACTTGAGTGTTTCAATCATCTTCTACAACTCAGTTTTTCTCCTAATAGTATAAAACTATTTACCTTCTCCTATCATGAAAATACTGAGAAAAAGTGTAACACAGCATGGTTTCAGAGACTAAAGAACTCCTAAATATAAAGAACTCCTAAATAAGGTGAGCAAAACACTCATTTTTTAGGATAAAGGATGCAAGTGTTTCACACCAACACTGGCTGGACATAGGTAACACAGCTCTGAAAAAAATCCATCTACAATGTACAGAACACTCATGCTATGCACAGAACTGACTAGCAAATTAAACTACTTGAAACCCCTCAAATGAAACCAGGAATAAAGCTCTTTTTCTGAGTCAGTACCTAGACTTTCCTTGTTAGTGTCTCATCAAGACATCAGGGAGTTCAGTATTGAATTCCTCAAAGTAAAACAAGCAATCTATATTTTATCATTTCAAATAGGCCAGAAATGTTTTATCTGATGCAGACAGACATTAATCTTGCAATTGAAGTGGGAAAACAGAATTAAATTATTTGATTATCTAATGCTTTATGATCTAGCACAGACTGGTAAACTCTTGCCTTGTACAGCTTTACTAATACTTACTGATAAAAATCTGCCTCTTTTGCTGCTTCTTCACACCTTTTTAGTGTCTTAGTGTGTTGATTCTGAAGAGACTGTAGGTCTGACATGGCCTTCATGCACTGAATCTTCAGTCTTTCGTAATCATGATTTGGTTTTGGACTAGGCCTAGCATGGAAAAATAATAGGAAGTCAAACACCAGCTAGTTGCATGATAACAACTGTTCATACTTAGGTTATATTAATGCTTTAATTTAAATACTGACCACTTCACATTAAGATGCAACCACAAATAAAACTTCACTGATTTTAACCTGTGTTACTTTTATACCAAGACGTAATATCTAATAATGAGATAATTCTATCACTAACGCAGCCAAAAATAGTACTAAGCATGCATTATCACAGAGCAGAACTGTCACTTTATACCAGAACAAGTCAATCATAGTATGCTTGACTTCCCTGTGCTATGATGTCAAAACTCTCAAAGAAAAAGCACTGAGCTGCAGTGAGAGTGAGGCTGAAAAGAGGCTGCCAAAGTCAAGGGAGATGCATGGAGACCTCAGCTAGGAAAAACTTCTCATCAATGCAGTGGCTGGAGGACTTTGTCTATAGCTCCCTAGGAAAACCAGAGTTAGGGTTGAGAGAAGACTTCCAATAGGACACCAAACAACATGTATCTGTTCTAGCAGAATCTGACCAGTTTGACTAATTGAGCATTGAATTTAAATAACTTGACCAAGTCATTCTGCAGAATTACATATCTGATTAACTTTTACCATGTTCTTTTAAACGGCTATACGTGAATGAGAAAACATGTCAGAATATACTTCACATTTCCCTAAAATAACGCAAATTTTTTCCCAATAATTATTAAGAATCTCCAATATGATATAATCTCCCATAAATGTTTATCAAGCTCAATAAAGTGAAAGCTAAAGTTAGTTAAAAGAGAATTTCTGAATGAATTTTTTTTTTTTAGTATATCAGGATGATTGAGAGAGGAGAGATTTTATAAAATAATCTGCCTTGTCACGCAATTGACCAAGATAGATTATGTCTAGAATGTATGGTCCTTGCACACGATACCATTATTTATTAGAAGAACTATAAATTGTGCTAGAAACCAAATTAGCAGGATTATGCCTTCTTGTTTTGAAGCACTACACTTCTAGAAGAGACTAAATTGAATTGTTCCTCCTCTACACAGTTATAAAATTTTTGTGCCATTGAGTTTTCTGCTTTTAAGATGAAGTTTCTGACATCTGTCCCCATATCATCTCCTAGGTCTCCTGTAACTCCACAGGCAGTGAAAAAAAGAGAAAACAACTGCTTTCTAGTTTCACTCTAATTCTTGTATCATATTTGCTCTGTTGCTGCACAGATCTCCCTTCCTCACTCCCACCTCACTCCCTCCTGAACAGCTTGCCTGGATGTACAGCCTGAAAAGCAATCAGAACTCTCCTTGCTTCACACAGGGGAAAAAAAAAAAAGGCAACATGGATTCTGGAACTGAAATGAAGCTGGCAGTTGAATCAAAATGAAAACAGTTTTGCACTGCTGTAGTGGGGAGAGTTAAAAAAAAAAAAAGCAGCCAGCTACATCTGACCATCTGACTCACAGACATTTAGAGAGTGTGCATATCATATGAAAGTGCTTTTAGCCACCCAGTTGTGTTTGGGTTGCTGAGTATTAAGGCCTCCAATTGTAAGACCTCTGTTTCTCCTTTCTCTAGAGAAGTGCTCTTGGAGAAAACATAACCGAAAAACCCTTTCTTGACTGACAGACTTCCACAACAATTAAAAACCAAATTCATCTAAAGTAACTAGATATTCAAGTCACATCTATAGGGATGCCTTCTAAGGGTTTTTTAATTCACTGTTTAGGGGTGCCAAAAGAAGTAGTAAGTTATTCACACAGTGCTACAGACAAATTACCATAACTACGTAGTGTTATTCTTTTAAAATAGACTGCTCATTAGCATAAACAACATTCAATTTGAATGTTCACACCCTTGACAGAATCATTAAAAACCCCAAGTATTGATTTAAATTAGACTTCAGGGTGAAATTATTGAATGTAGACACCATTTGTCCACCAGAGTCATTAAAATGACATTTACTGAAGTGCAGTTTAACTCCCAGCTGAAGCATTAAGCTTACTGAGACCCATTAACACATCTTCTATTTAGCTTGTAATCAAAAAGTCATATTCATGCAAAATATTTCAGTGTATGAATTTTTATCAAAGGCTAGCTTTTGAGTCAGTCTCAAAGCTATGGTGAGAACTTGTTCTACAAGTCATACATCAATCACATGTATTTCATATATTGCTGAAGCAATACTAACACTACTCTTTAAAAACCAAAAACAAAACCAAAACAAACAGAAAAAAACACCAAAACCCAAAGCCCGCCAAAACACATCAGCCAAACCCCACAAAAACCCCAACCTCCTAGAAACATACAGATACCACATAGGTAACTACAGATGTTAGCTTACCTTCCCAATGAGAAAGTAAAAACAAATGTCACTAATAACATCCTGCATTCTAGCTCATCTAAATAAAACACCTGTATAGCCAAGGCCATATGTTCCACAGATTCATCTCTCATTAAGAAAGAAAGAGATACCCATGGAGGAATGTTGGTCAGAAGTAAAAAATCAAAAACACTGCAACAAAGTGGTCCACTCAAATGCATGTAGTCGTTGACAATTTAAGCAAGACCACCACAGCTTTATGTTAACATGTCTCACACAATGCAGAAAACTATGATTTCAATAAAGAGGTGTCAGTTACTATTTTAGAAGCACTGGTTCAAATGTTAACACAATTTAAAATGCTAGTAGGTCCAACTTTTTTTCTGATATTCATTTAACAACCCTAAAAACCCTTTCTATTCTGGTGGAATTACCCTGAGCATAAACCAAGATTGTAGTGAGACTGACATTCACGTGCATGTGATGCTGACAAAAAAAAGCTAATGCCAACAGCAGATCCAACTTTGTGGGCAAGAGGTACTCAACAATTTGAAAATGTTATCATCTACTATTGCAATTCCAGCTACAACAGAAATTACAGATCACACAAAGCAGTGTCATCTCAAAGGCAGTTTTCAGGGGTTTACTTGTATCGCAGTTCTCCTCTACAGCGTAAATAGTAAGAACAGCAAGTTTAAGACTACAAAGTGCACCTTGAGCACTAATTAATTTGGCCAAATCTTTGCTTAATCACCAGAACACATGCATGCATACAGTCACTGTCAAGTGACACAAACAAGTACAGCGTGAGCAATCCTACTCCTGTCCAGCAGGATGACACATGTTCATCTGATTCAGTACATCACAATCCACTTTTGTGGCAGCTCTTCCACTGCACTAGACTTAGTCAACACTTGCTTTGGAAAAGAGCTTTCAGTTTTGCAGCTGCCAGTGTTAACAGACAGCACAGCCCAACACACCGATATGCTGTGAGCTGCAACTGTTTTGAAGCATGCCATTGGGACATGTCAAGATTTGCCTCTACATCACCTGGGTTTGGTATGGCCATGGTTAAAGCAGCATACACAGCCAGGAAAACAAAAGCCCTTTCTGGGTATTAAAAGCCACCATCTAAACAACCACCTTTCAGCTTTCACACTTCAGCATAACAGTTTGCAATACCTGGGCTTTGACTCCTGCAAGACTGAAGAATAGTTTTATATGAGGAAAGAACACATAAGAAAGTAAAAAAAATATCAGAAAGCTTTCAAAAAACCATAGATTTGGATGTGGATGGGAGGAGTTGTTGCTTTTATACAGAAGGAAAGAAAATTTCAATTAATAATCTTCATTTCCCACTCTTTAAATATTTGTTTGGAAGGCAGCATCCTCCATCTAACATGTGCTGTCCAAGCGCTGCCCAAATACAACATTTATTTTGATGACTTACTCTTTGAGCTGTAAACATTTGTATTTTCCACAACATACAAATCCTACACTGGCAGAAGAAGATTGATTTGAGAAAGAGAAAAAAAATGAGGACAGTCTAGAGGACAGCTCATCAAAACTTTACTAATCCCATCCTGGATTATGGAAAACATAATTTTAAACTACAAAATCCTCTATGTCTGAACTGTAGTGACTTCAAATAAGAAATCCTCCTGTATAAATAAGTAACTAGAAGCCATGCAAAACATGCTGACATTTGACAACCTTTTCCTCTCTCATCCCCTCAATGCTTGGAGACCCTCAGATAGAACTCAGTGCTCTTAAAGTAGCCCTCAGAACTCAGGGAGGGGAGGAAGAGGACATTAAGATGACTACATAAGGAGATAATAGAATCCCTAGATTCTCTCAATTTCATTTCATTGGTTTAAATCTTGACCTTATCTTATCTTGTAAGGACAAAAGTTTAACTACTTGACCACATATAGATACAGCTGATGAAGGAACAGACACAAACAACAACCAAACAACACTGAAATTCAGAAGAGCTATACATGATAGCAACACCTCCCATAAAATTTGTTCTTCCCTCTAATTTCGGATTTAGTGACAGACCATTTTTTCCAAGGTTTAAAAAAATTTCTCTTACATCTGCTTACCACAGGCAAAAAATACCTGCTCAGCTTGTCCAAAGTCACATTTATAAATATTAGCAGATCTTTAGACCTCTGAAATAAACCAATTCTGTTTCCTACCAAATTAAAACCCTTACAATTTACTCATACTCTCTCTGAGTACTATCTTCCTTATAACTTGTCAACCCTCAAATTAGGATGAGGTGCATAAGGCTGCTGGCCATTATGTAACCTGGAACATGTTATTTGAAATTGCCAACACTCCTAACTTCTTAGTGGAGGAGAGCTCCTGACACTCAAAATGTTAATGCTACACAGCCTTTCAACATACATATACCAGAAAGTGTTTCTCCTAAAAACCACTTACTCCCCTCAATAGAAGTCCAAACCTCTCTCTCCTTGCAGAAGCACA
This sequence comes from Bucco capensis, assembly GCA_013396975.1. Classification (NCBI taxonomy): domain Eukaryota; kingdom Metazoa; phylum Chordata; class Aves; order Piciformes; family Bucconidae; genus Bucco; species Bucco capensis. The sequence goes on from VWZO01003675.1 coordinate 163,120, forward strand.
GGACTAGTTGAGATTTATTTTTCCTCTCTTAACTTAAGTTCTCCAGCCATGTATTCAGAGTTATTTTTCTTGCTACTTTCTTGCTTTCAAAACAGGAAATGCTTCAGCTACTGTCTTCCCAACAACATAATCCAGGAAGACTAAACAACTTGTTTACTTTCTTCTCCAAACACAAGAGATTAGCCCTACTCCTCTTATTTCATTCCCAGAGCAAAATCACTGGAGAAAGTGGGAACAGGCATTCACAGGCAGGTCTGAAACCTGGATGTGGTCGCCTATGTACACACACATCAACAGGATGCAAATAGGTTGCAAACAACATATACACATTGCTTTATCCTTACTGCTTTACGAGCAAGCAGGAGTCAGGACACATGAAAAGACTTTGAGGTGTGAATTCAAATGTTACTTTTCCTTTTTCTTTACCTGCAGTCATCAAAAGTTGATCCAGGAGATGAAAGTGCAAGTCGCTTGCGCAGCTCATCCCTCTCTCGAGTTACCTGTCGGAGCTGATATAATATCGTCTCCAGCTTCTCACTCATCTGTCTCGTCTCTATTACAGGTGGTGGAGATGATGCTTTACCAGTTGTACCTGACCAAGAGATACATAATTGGCAGTCAGGGAACTCTTTTCACTACAGAAGTTAACACCAATTTAAAAAAATCCTGTATTTCTGGTTGCAGAATCTTGTTCAAAAATCAAACTAGTCATAAAAGTTTTCATCAGTGAGTTAACACAAAAATAACGCTAGTCAGATTCCATGTTAGCAGAAAGGTCCTATGTGTGTTTCAAGTTAAGTTTGCATGGATAGGTTACTTGCTTACTCAGGAACTTACAAGTTGTAGATAAGAAAGTTTGCAGTCAAAATTGCAAAGGCCTCAAAACTACCATAGTGACAAAAGCTATAGGCACAAAGTTATTTCCAATAAAGAACCACGTTCTTGCTTCTGAAAAAAAAAAAAAAGTAAATTACACCTACATGAACTTACCCCAGTGACAGCAGAGAAACTGTTAGAGCACAGGGGCTCTTTAGCTCTTCCTTTATCTAGCAGCACAGACACACTATTCTGCTATGTGCTAATGCCAACATTTATTTTTAACGCAATTCTATGCTTTCACATGTCATCATTTATCAGTCCAGTAAGTGAAGTTACCAGTTGGACTTGCCAACAAATCATGAGAAAGAGGCTTCATTTTTAACCACACTGGCTAAAACAAGCACATTACAATCACTGCAACGGGACTACACATACTATTTCCTCTAAGGGGCAGCCATACATTAAAGAGTTTTGTGAGATCTTTTAATTCCCAGCTTTCTCAATAGCACAGCTGAAAGATGACGCCTACCATCTCCTCAGACAGCATATCAATAAAAAGAGGTGGTCTTCCACATGAGAATTTGGTCATCAACATGATGACAATTAATTCAACTGTAATATTAATTCTGCTCATTTTAATCTGAGACACATGAGAATAAACTCAAAGATATAGGTCACAGACGAGATGTGAAAATTAAAGGCATAAATGTATATAGGTCACTATTTTCTACCCAAAAGAGAAACTCTAGAAATAGTTTGCATAATTATTCAACTGAAATAAGTTGATGACATGTATTAACGTGTTGGGATGTTCCCTTATTATGCCTTCTTTTAAAATGAAGAAACAAAAGATACAATAGTAAAATAAGGCCTTTTCAAAGAAAGCATTTCACACAAAGTTATTTCATCTGATCAAATGCTAACAAGTTGCAAGAATAGACTTTTTAGAAGGTATTGCAGAATGCAAATCCTGCCCAACTTTTAAGTAGAACTACCTGTGCTTTAAAGTTCCCACACCAAAACAACTGCAGGATCAGCGCTATCATGTATACAGCATCTACATGAACTAGATCCTTGTTTCTTGTTCTTTTCAGCTGTTACTGTAATTCTGTAATGAGAACTCATAAGCAGGCTGTTCTTTTAATCTAACTACTGCATAACAATGTATGTAAATGCTCTATTAGCAAACTCAAGAAATAAATTGCAGGAACAGCCTGCATTCTGTAGGAAGACACAAACTCCCGTCACTCAAAAGATTTCTTAGCAGACGCTGCATTTGGGCTTTGTACTGCTGCTTTGTTTCACTCCACCCAGATGGAGCCCCTTCATCTGTAAGAGTTAAGGATCTCACAGTTAAAATGTAGATATCCTTTCTTTTTCTAAAACTAGTACTTTACTACGTAATTTTTTAAGGCAAGATTACACAGAAACCAATAATAACACAAATGCACTATCCTATGCTCATGATATAAGGAATAACTAGGGGGAAAAATCAGATCAAGTCAAAATACACATTCACTTGGAATAGTTTTGACACATCAATGAGAACTGCATAAACGAGTGGAAAGGTAAAGGCAGACAAACCTAATTCAGGTACTGACAGTTTGAACAGTCTTGGGTAAATCCAGTGGCAGCCTGCACATCATCTCACTTGAACTGACACAGCAGAATATGCATAACACTGAAAGTCCCCTTCTCATCCTTACAGAGAAGTTCAAAAGCTTATCCATCATCCTGGGGCTGCTTGAGAGCAAAATTGATGAACAGGATGCAAAGGGAACAAGAGGAAAGCTGGTGTGCTTGACACGAAGAAAAGGGCATTGTATTAACAAGAGACCATCACTAATACCAATGTTAACCCTAGTAGCAGTCTCATGAGCAATGTCTGCCACACGAGCATGCAAACGAGTGCTCTGGAAGCTAAAACACAGCAAAAGGACGCAAGTTATACCTCTGCAGGACCTACATCTCTCACCAGCCACCAGCTTTGGCAACATCCCAGTGACAATCTTCTTTGAGTGAGGAGAGTATTTGTGCATACAGTCTCAAAAATATGCCAATTAGGACAAGACTGCTTTAAATAAACGGCTAATTAGTCTTGGGAAAGATGCCTTCTCATTTAATGAGGAGTCATTTGTCTTAGTACTAGAAATGGTAGTTTTTCATTAACTTATCACTTTTTACAAGTACATCAACCAGTACTTTCATCTCAAATGCATTAATAGTGCTGTCAACACATAATATCAGTGAAGAGATGGATGTCTTTCAAGTTCTGTAAAAAGCCAGATCAATAAGACTTAGATATTCCCACTTCTCATCCTTAAAAGGAGTCCAAAAAGATTATCTTTGTTTGATTTACTAACAACCTTGTATTTTCAATAGTTGTACAGAAGGTCTGATAAATGTTAAATCAGACTTGTGGATGCTCAAGAAAAATAAAAACCACCAAAAAAACCCTACACTACGGAAAACGTCTCTTTGATCAGAAAAATTCAATACTTTCCATTTCCTTTAAAGGGCTTTTATAGCTGAATGCTAAAAGCCTTTTATTGCATCTAACATCCTGATGCAGTAGAAGGAAAGTGTCCTGTGCTTCCAGCTTCGTAATTTTTTCCATGTGACTGCATACTTTACACAACAGTACTTCCTTTCTGTACTTTAACTAGTCAAACTGGTCTTAAAACGTACAAGCCTGAAGGCCAAATCCCTAGTCTCCAAATTATGCTACCTTTCAGTAACTCACCTGCTTTCTCAGACAACCTGGATTTATGAAAATTTATTCACTGCCTGTCCTACTAAGCACAACTCATTTAATTGCTTTAGTAAGCTTCATGACTCATTTTTCATGTGAACTGCACTTGGGCTCTGAGAACCCACCCACAAGTAAGCCACCTCTCCCTGAGCAGCCTCCAAGTAGGGAGCACTGCTGCAACTCCTGATACAGCTGTCAGCAGGGATGTACCACGTGGGCAAAGGCAGTCTGCACAGAATGCAGTGCAAGCATTAAATCTTGTTAAAAAAAATCTTGCAGGATCTGCATCATACATTGTATGACAGAAAAACCTTAAAAACAGTAGCTGAGGCAAATGTATCTTCCATAATTAGAGTTGGGATTATTCAGTCTGGAGAAGAGAAGACTCCCAGGAGACCTTCTGGTGGCCTTCCAGGATCTGCAGGGGACTACCAAGAGGGCTGGGGGAGGACTTTTAAGGATGTCAGGCAGCAACAGGACTAGGGGGAATGGATACAAGCTTCAGGAGGGGAGATTTAGGTTGGATGTTAGGAAGAAGTTCTTCCCCATGAGGGTGGTGAGACACTGGCCCAGGTTGCCCAGAGAGGTGGTGGCAGGCCCATCCCTGGCAGTTTTACAGGCCAGGCTGGCTGGGGCTGTGAGCAAGCTGCTCTAGTGGGAGGTGTCCCTGCCCATGACAGGGGGGTTGGAACTAGAGGAGCTTTAAGGTCCCTTCCAATCCTGACAATTCTATGATTCTATGATTATAGTTCAAATATTTGACTTCGCAGAAACATATCAAGTACAAGTTTGATGTTTACTCTATTCATCAATGATGGAAGAGATAATACAGCCACACAGAAACAACTGCTCAGTTAGCTTTGTATTTGTGGATGTGATAGCACACTTTTTGAATAAAAGAGTATTTTAGGAAAAAAAAGTGCTGGGAAATTTGTTAACCTGACCAACATGTATCATAATATAATGGTGAGGTGGGAAAATGGGTAATGTATAAACAGCTGCTTTTAAGAAAAACTATTAATATATTTTGAATTATAATAAACTCATTACTCTGAGAAATGCACCTGCATGGAAGGTTCTTCTAATACAATCTGTCACAAGCTAAAAGAATGCCTGAATTTTACAAATTTTACAATGACTTTTAAACTCATCTTACAAATTTGTGCCAGTTCCTGCTTGCATACAAGCAGGAGACTATTCATTGTACAGTCAAAACCCTTTTGTATTGTTTTCTTACATAAAAAAATAAAATCAGCAGGGATGTTTGGAATATTATTTCTTACGGCCTTGTACATCATGGCAGAAAATGTTTTTAAAAAACAAAAACTTGCTAGGTGTATTGCAAAGCATGATCAATAGGGTTTCTCCCCAAGTTCAGGAAGGGGTGGAGAGCAAAGACTTATGCCTGCTGTAGAAAAATGTGTGCTAAAGTACTTACTTTCAATAATTTATGAGACCTAGAACAGGATTGCATATCGGAAGTCATCATTTAGATACATTTCTTCAGATACATCTTTTGAAGTGGTTTTGAAATAGTGGAGAGCACAAAATATAATTGCATGCAGGGGAAATAAAACATTAGTTAAAACAAGCAGCTGTACACTGACGAAAGGAAATTGAAAGGTAAAATAATGAATTGAGTAAACAATTTCATCAGACAGAAATCCTAACAGGTTATGAAAGCAGTGAGGATCATGTAACATGCAGGGACAAAAGAATGGTTAGTACTTCAGTATTTGTTTTAATGCAGAATATAAAAAGCTAAACTAACCCACCAGCATGTAAAACAAACTTTCAACTGCAGTAAGTTTAAGACTTTAGAAAGAACAGAACAGTGGTTCTAGGAAGGTCAACATGAAAGAGACTCTACAATCTAATACTCCAAAACAGCAAAGAAGGGGGGAAGGAGAGTGGCAGGTATGTCAAATCAAAAATTCCTTACAGAATTTTGCTGAGCTAAAATACAGCAGAGAGTAAACTCTGTTACTATGACCAAGGAAAATACAGCTGAAGCTTCTGGGTTTGAGTATTTGGGAACTTCCTGGTGGGTGTGATGGGGCACATGAAACAGGAAATTTTTTGTGTCCACCTTGCCTCCTCCTTCTTCCCCTAAACCTGTTTGTTTCGTTTTCCAAACTGCTTTGCCTAGTTCCCGCCCCCCCCCCCACTAGTTGACACTGGTAGCCGTGGCAGGAAACGGGTGGGTGTGGGGCAGGCTAAAGCAGCANNNNTATATATATATTTATTTGTTAAAGTTATTCTTCATCACTTTGCCTCGGGTGTGCATGTGTATTCATTCTATATTTATTCCTTTATCCGGGAAGGCTCTTTTATCATGGGTCTTTCCTAAAACTTGTCTGGTCAAACCGAGACAGTGGGAAATCTCAAACCCTGGATTTGTCAGCCTTACAACTACACACTGAAAGCATGACCTAGACAAAAATGTCCAATGCAAACCCAAAAATGACAATGACTAGGCTCAACTGCTGTGGGTAGTTAGNCTTTCCACTTGCTATATACGGGGACAGAGATGTCACACATTTCTCTCTTTCACTTGCTCTCTCTGCCCTGGCAACTTCACTGAGACAGCACACCAAAGGGCAGAGAGGACTGCCACGTGGCCTCCACCATCTTGACCACGCGGTGCTCTGCTTTCCATCTAGACTGGGGACTATTCTTCTTCAGTCATCCAAGTCCCTGGCGTGATCCGTCATCTCAGCTCACCTCACCTTCTTCCCACCCCAACCACACTATATTTCTTGGAAGTTTTTATTGGGAATGGGGGGGGAGAAACCTCGTGGCACAGTGAGGGCAGAGGGACCTGGAAAGTTTTCTTACCTGTTTCTGTATTTGCACTGTCATATATATATATATTTATTTGTTAAAGTTATTCTTCATCACTTTGCCTCGGGTGTGCATGTGTATTCATTCTATATTTATTCCTTTATCCGGGGAGGCTCTTTTATCATGGGTCTTTCCTAAAACTTGTCTGGTCAAACCGAGACAGTGGGAAAGCTCAAACCCTGGATTTGTCAGGCTTACAACCACACACTGAAAGCATGACCTAGAAATGACTAGGCTCAACTGCTGTGGGTAGTTAGGGTTCAGCGGTCAGAAGATATCGCGCTGTACGGAAAGATAGGGCCCCTCCCCTAATACCCTGATAGCCAATAGCGCCTGGGTTAGGGCGTAAGCAGACGGAAAAGACGCTGTAAACCCAGGATATATAATGCCGTGTTACGCACTAATAAAAACCATTTGCCGTCCACCACATTGGTGTCTGTGAGCTGATGGCCTGAGCGACCGGGGGTTGGTCACCGTGCCGTTCCTGAACCAGGTCGCCACGCAACAAACTGCTACACACCAACCAAGGGCATGAGACTCCATCACCACTTGTTTCTTCACATCTCCTGCAGAGGAAGTGCAAGCATCATCACACTGCTTTACAGTCCCAAAAGAAAACTGTTGACATCAAAAGGATTTCCTGAATGCACAATTTCATAAAGAGCCTCAGGGAGTAGTGCAAGACACCATGTTCCAAGATATACTGTCTGGAGTGCAAGAGATTGGTATTCATACACTCTGTATTTCCACTAAGATCATTACAGACTAACCAAATCTCTAGAAATTCCTCCAAGGAGCTGTCAAATGTTAAGAAGATATCATAGCAAACAAAGTACCATGAAGTAATCACCTATCATTAGCAGTTCTCAAGCCATACCTATGCAGAAGCCGTAAGAGACCAAGAAGTAATTCAAATTGTTTTGTTACAGGAAATGTTATAAAAGAGAATAATTAAACCCACAAAACTCACAGCACCACCACCACTAACATTAAAAACCCTAATGCCTCTCCTTCAAGAATGCATCAGGACGGATAAGCAAAGTTAACTTTGTTATTGTTACTCGGTTATTTGTTTTTAAAAAAACAGGGCATCACATCTACTGAGTAATTCTTGGGCACCTCTGACATGAGAGTAGTTGAGACAACACTGCATGACTACATGTAAATCCATAGCTGCCTGAGAAGGGATGACATAGAAGTGAAAATAAGAGTGCTTATTACTTAAAAGAAGTTATTAACACACACACTGAAAATTAGGTAAAATATTAAGGATCAATCAATCCTAAAGACATCTATGTGATTTATGAACAGAGTAAAATAGAACGGGAGTGAAGTTACTTTAAGTTTGAGGAAGAGGGTGTTTGTTTCCTAATTTAGAAAGCTGATTTCCAGGTACTACTCAGATCAAAGGACAAGAAAATTACATAGAAAACAAATCTGTAAGAAGATGTTTAATTCAAACATTGAGGCCAAATTTAACAGGACAATGACTTTTGAACAAGAGAGACTGATTGGCAAGGAGGTGGAATGTCAATGACAATCACTGCAGTACAGAAAAGGATTCTGTTGTGGTGTACTGGTAAGTGCTCCTAATACCTTTTCTCATTCATTTGTGATCTTTCAGCAGGTTTAATATTGGCACTTGCTTCCTTTGTCAGTATGTGCTAACTGCTAAGGTATCTTCACCAAATATACAGTTTGTGTTTGTGTTAGTAATAAAACCAAGAAATACAAGAGATTTCTATAGACCGTCAGGTGGAAATAAATCACTTTCAGAAAAGGAATGAGTGTTTATCTTTTACTGAAAGAGTATCATAAACCACACCTGCAACTGAACCCTTCCTATGAATAGTGAAAACAATTGCTTTGTTACATACAGCTGTAGAATGTGTGAAGCAATAAACTGAAATCACAACAACATAAAAGGCCAGTTGCCAAAACAGCCAACATGAAAACGGGGAATGAAAGACTAGAAGGAATTATCACCTAAAGAGTGGGGAGTAATGCTTGCATTGGAGTAAGAATTAAGGATCTCAGCCTAAACTTGAATTGCAACTAGTGAAAAAACTATCTGTAAATAGCCTACCAGGCTGATAAACAAAGCATTAAGCAAAGAGATATTGTCAGTTAAGTCAGACAAGCTTGTTGGGGATAGATATATGACCACCTGATGGCTGGAAGAAAAAGTCATAAAGCTGTAGTGCCAACAGTGGTGTTAATTACAGATTGGCATGTAAATTCCCCCAGGAAAAGGTAATACAATGATATGAAGAGCATTTTTTCTTGTTCTTCCCTGATGACTAAAAAAACAAAGACCTGAACAGCTGGAACAATAATAGTATGTTAAAAGATAAAGCTGGTAATACAAAATGTGGAATGAAGAGAGTACAAGATTGACAGCTGTAATCAAAACAATGCAAAAAGGCTGTGGAAAGAAGGAAACTACATGAGTGGAAAGACACAATGCATTTTCCATTCCCCAAATCCTCTCATTAGGATCACAGTGTATTTTCAAAGGAGTGTCTTTCTGTTAAAACACAGGCTGACTCCTGTATGCAAGCTGCTGATTAATATTTTTTCTTTTTAAAAGAAACATTATATACGTACTGTGCATTGAGGAGGAGAGGAAGAATCACATTTTTTAAGGGCTGAAGGAAAATTCTGAAGCTTTATTATGGTCCTAAGATAGGTAAAACTTAGCTTGATTCCAGAAACTCTAATCCTGTCACGGCATCATATTGCTTAGATCAATAATGTGTTACTAGAGTCTGTAAAAGTAGTATTTGGTATCAAAAGTCTTGAAACATACTCTTTAAGTCAATTCACACAAACTTTTTTTAAGGGCCAGAGAAATAACTTAACTTGGCTATAATAAAAAGAAATGAAGGAACTTGGTTTTAGAAGAAAAGAACACAGAAAGTAAAAAATAAAAAATATAGAAATTGGAAGAGCAGATAATCAAGAGATGCACATAAACAAGGACATTGTGTTACTATTTCCCACAGCAAAAAAAAATGGTAATTTAAGGCTTAAGTATTTTGTAAGCAGAGTGATAGTTGACTGATATTTAATCATCTACAGATAATCTTTCTGAACATAGGCCTTCCATCTTCCCTTAAAGAGACAAACAATTATCTTTTGGGGTACAGAAAGAATATCTGGTCCAGCCCTCCTGTTCAAGCAGGACCACTTAAGAGGCTATGTCCAGTACTATGTCATTTAAGTTCAATTAAGTGCTTGGTGAGCATTTATCTTCAAAATTTCAAACATCAAATGACTATTGTACTACACAAACTGGCACTCCGCCCCCCCCCCCCCTTCTGTTTTTTTAAAGGGGATCTTTAGTCTGTGTTCTTTTCCTCTCCATTATCATGGCTGGTCAAATGGGAGAGTACCCTGTCACTGTCACATATATCTGTGTTCCTGGTTTCTATCCAATTCTTAAGTGACACTGTTGTTCTGTGCTTGGCATGCCAGGCACTGAATTTCCATAAATAATTATTCTGATATCAGAGACGCAGAATTGTAGCTCCATTCAGAAATGCACAGGGAGTGGGCAGATGAAAGACACTTCTATTTACACACAAAAATCTCTGTCCTTAGCCAAGAGCAAAGAGAAAGGAAATACAGAAAGAGCATGACCGTTTAAAAAGAGGATTTGTTCCTTTGAGGGGAAAGAAGGTGGGGCTTGAAGCACAAGGATGGGATGCAGGGATTACAGCAGTTTACATCATATCTATTTTGGAGATCGACAGTGTCTACTGACTCTTAGTACCATCAGAACTATCTATCTCGTATAAACTTTATTAATGCATGCAAAAGAAAAGTAAGGAGGCATAAGGGAACAAAGAAAATACGGTCATCTAAACCCGTTCTGAATGCTGAGGAAAATACACATGGAAAAACCTGGAAAGTGCAATGATCTGTCACTCTGTATCTTTATTTACATACAGATACAAAAAAGCACATACAACTATGGCCAAGGCAGATAAACCTAGAAGAGGAGTTCGTTGTCCAAGGCTGCTATCCCGCTGCTACACATGGGAAAACAGGCTTACACTCAACTGCTTATTCTATCACATGCAGACAGGCTGGAAGTTCATAGTTGTATCCCTCATGCCCTGCAAGCCCATCTGGACAGGGAAACATAAAAAAAGTGTGGATGACAATACAGTACTCAGAATAGACCAACCCTAAACTCTACTGAGACACATAATGCAATTTGCATCACTCCTTGCTCTCCTCTTATATTAGGACTTTGACATTTCTGGAGACAGAGAACCCAGCATATCCACAGTTGTTCCCTATACAGAAGCTGCTCCATAACTGTTCATCCATGTTGTTGCTCTCCATGCTTGCTGCCCTCTTCTTTCAGTGAGAGACTCAGAACTGCAAATATACCCAAGACAACAGGGGTTTATACAGTGTTAAAACAATATTCTCTCATCCTTCCTTTTTCTTTTCTGAATCCTAACATCACTTTTTATTTATTTGATTGAGACTGAGCCCATGTTTTCTTAGCATTTTCTTTTAAGAACAGTCATCCTAGTACTATTTAGCTTAGTTCTTATATCAGGATCTTTTTCAGGAAAAAAAAGGGCACTGTTTACATCAGCTTCATAAATGAACTCAGAAATCATCTCAATTGCACCACATCCTGGCTTACTTGGAAGTATTTCAGAAAAAGATCATTTAATTTCGATTTCTGGCATCAGAAACCACCTCCAACAACAGCTAGGGTGATTAAGGTTGGAAAGAAAAGATGAAGCACATGGACATACCCTTCTCCAGTTACTTTTATGAACTGTGGAGTCCAAAGACTAAAAATGAAAGACTGTATTCTCTCTCTTATTTAGAGGACACAAAGATTCACTAACTCTCTGCTACTTTTTCTGGACTTACTTAGTTGCCCCAATACCTTTCTCATTTCTTCTGAAAGGTCAAATGTGTAAATATATTTCTGATCTGTCTGACAAACAGAGGCAAGGGAGATCAGAAATAAAAATTTGTTAAATATTAATGAAAAACAGTGTTTTGAACTCATGAATAATAAAATAGATCTCTTTTGTGCCCTGTGAGGAAGGTCCATGTGAGTGGAAATGAAAACATTCGAAGCATGGCCAGCAGGTCAAGGGAGGTGATTCTCCCCCTCTACTCCACACTGGTGAGACCTCACCTGGAGTGCTGTGTCCAGTTCTGGAGCCACCACGACAAGAAAGGTATAAACGTGCTGAAAGGCCATGAGGATGATCAGAGGGCTTGTTTGTGCATATAACTATCAACATCAAACTGAACATATTCCAAAGTTTACATTGTCTCCAAACCATGAGCTATTTACCTTTATTCACTGATGCATTCATTTCACAGGCTAAACTTGTCTTTTCCACTGCACAAAATTACCCTACTGAAAATGTGTTTAAGTGAGATGGGGAAAAACTGTGGGGGAAGAAGTATGCGAAATTCCTGAAACACTATAGCAATGCAGTATTTGCTGAGATTCCATTCAAAGAAGTCATAGGAAGCCTCTAGGGAGCTGGCACGCAAACAGTTTCAATTATGATGGTTTGTCATTCAACAAATCGGTCGCTATCAGAATAACCTCACTGCAGCTTTGAACTGACTTGCAAACATGTCTATTAGGATATGCTGGTTATTAGGCAAAGAAATTTTGCTACTGATACTAGATCACATTAAAAATATTGTCTCTTTCAGAACAAGATGTGAAGGAGAAAAAGTGTTTGGGGGGGAGATACTCATTAGTAACAACTCTATAACCAGACTATAAAACAAATACACCAGCTTCAAACAAAGAATTCCCTTGGCTGTTAATGTATTAAATATTACGTACCTAACCCACTTTAATAAGTTGAATAAAACTATGGAGACTACTGCACCATAAGCTTTGTTTAACAGCGGGTCACTTAACTTTTATGTTATAAATAACTTTGAACACTGCACACACCCAAGGCATAAAACACTTCCAAAGGACAGCCCCTTAGACAAAATACACAGATCAGAACTCTGTATAAATTTCAATATTTTAAAATATGAACAAAACAGTCAGAAAGAATTCAGTTCTGACTCGTATACAGGAATGACAGATGTCTTAGAAGGTACATGCCAAATTCAAAACAAGTGTCCAGAAACAAGAACCCCACGCTTATGTGTAAGGTACTACTGCCAAGGGAATTAATAAAATTGAAGATGGAGGCCATATATTTGTAGCTTGCAAGTGATCACTTGTAAAGCAAAAAGTTCTTTGTGATGGCAAACACCAAATGTTCACCTGCTTACCTTTACTTCCAAAATTAAAGGCAGCCAAATACATTGCATTCAGACAGTTACAAAAACTGAAAAAGAAGTTTAACTGTACTTTTTCCTTTTTAAAATCAGAACATCGAACTAGTAAGGACCACCTGCATCTTTTCTTATCTCATACATCACTTCATTCAATTAGTCCACAAACTTGGTGGATTTCACCTTAGAAAAACTTCCTTCTTTGGAAGGCTCCTTTTTCAGGCTGGTTGTCCTAAAAACATAGGAACATTTTTTCCCCTTATTTCCAGCCCAAATTTATTCATAGCAAATTAAATCATACCCCTTCCTTCAGGTAATAACTTTCAAATATGATCTTGATAAAAATCAAAGTAACATGTCACAGCTTCCTGTATTTTCAGCAAATAGTTCAGTCAACCCTAAAATCTTGTTTCTGCATGCTGGAGTTAAAAGTTCAACTCAATGACTGCAACAGATGTTTACCCAGATCCAGACAGACAACTGACTTGCCTGGTGCTGTCAGAGAAATCTACAGATGCCTGACACAGCACTGGAAATTTAAATATGCAAGAGCCTACATTCCCTATCCAAGGCAAATGACTTTTACATGGATTTCACAATAGAAGTTATTAGTATAAGTAAAGAGAAGAAAAATTGACAGCTAGTATAGCTATTCCAAGATCATCCTGTAGTTGGAGGTGTTTTGTCCATATTTCTTCTACCACTTTTTTTTGTTAATATGTTGTCTTTCCCAAAAACTTTAAAAACAGAGCAAATGAAGCAATTAATTCCATGCAGGAAAAAAGAAGTTAAAGCTTGCAGCCACTCCAAAAGTTTAAAAGGCTATGGACTTTGACTAATAATATTTTTAATTTCTATGATGGTTTTACTCTGATTACAATATTCACATCTATATAAATATACACATACACATATATGCATGCTTAACCTATATATTTTATAGACACAGACTTAGAATCATAGAAAAACTCAGGTTGGAAAGGACCCACAAGGATCATTAAGTCCAACTCCCATTAGACACAGGACAAAATCCCAAGATCACACGAGGTGACTAAGGGCATTGTCCAAGCATCTCTTAAACTCCACAAGATTTGGTGCCACGACCACCTCCCTGGGGAGCCTGTTCCAATGCTCCACCACCCTCTGGGAGAAAAACTTTTTCCTAACATCCAGCCTGAATTTCCCCTTGGACAGCTTCATACCATTCCCCCGTGTCCTGTTACTGTCCACTAAAGAGAAGAGCTTAGCCCCCACTCCTCCCTCTCTGGTGAGGAGGTTATAAACTGCTATGAGATCCCCCCTCAGCCTTCTCTTCTCCAGACTGAACAGGCCAAGTGATTTCAGCCTTTCTTCGTATGACTTCCCCTCCAAGCCCCTAACCATCTTTGTTGCCCTCCTCTGGACACTCTCCAGCAACTTCACGTCCTTCTTGTATTGTGGGGCCCAGAACTGCACACAATACTCCAGGTGAGGCCACACCAGTGCCGAGTAAAGCAGGACTATCACTTCTCTCGCTCAGCTAGTGATGGAGTGCTTGATACACCCCAGGATTCGGTTGGCTCTCTTGGCTGCTGACTCATCTTCATTTTGCTATCTATTACTACTCCCAGATCCCTCTCAGCTGTGCTACATTCCAGTCTAACATTCCCCAGAAAGTAGGTGGTTTTTGGGTTACCCCTCCCCAAAAGTAAAACCCGGCACTTACTCTTGTTAAATTTCATTTGATTTGTGATTGCCCAGACCTCAAATCTATCCAAATCTCTCTGGAGAGCCTCACATCCTCCAATGGAGTCCACAGCATCCCCCCAACTTAGTATTGTCTGCAAACTTACTTACTAGTCTTTCAAGTCCTACATCTAAGTCATTTATAAAGATATTAAACAGCACTGGTCCCAAGATGGATCCCTGAGGTACCCCACTCGTCACCTGCCTCCAGCCTGAATTAACTCCATTCACCACAACCCTCTGGGCTCTGTCTCTCAGCCAGTTGTATACCCACCTGATGATTTTTTTATCTAGCTTAATGCTTGACATTTTATCTAAAAGGATACTATGGGAGACAGTGTCGAAAGCTTTACTAAAGTCCATCAGCTGGTCTCCCTTGATAACTTGTATAAGCCTAACATAGTGAAATGATCTAAAAATAGTAATGTAGCTCAAAGTGTCACTATATCAACAAGTGCAAGGTCCTGCATCTAGGTCTGGGCAATCCCAAGCACCGATACAGGCTGAGCAGTGGCTTGAGAGCAGCCCTGAGGAAAAGGACTTGGAGGTGCTGGTGGATGAGAAGCTCAACATGAGTGGCCAGTGTGCACTTGCAGTCCAGAAAGCCAACCCTAGCCTGGGCTGCATCAAGAGAAGCATGGCCAGCAGGTCAATGGAGGTGATTCTCCCGCTCTGCTCCACCCTGGCAAGACCCCATCTGGAGTACTGCATCCAGTTCTGGAACCACCAGGACAGAAACTATATAGATGTGCTGGAAGGTGTCCAGAGAAGGGCCACAAGGATGATCAGAGGGCTCGAGCACCTCTCCTATGAGGACAGGCTGAGAGAGTTGGGATTATTCAGTCTGGAGAAGAGAAGGCTCCCAGGAGACCTTCTGGTGGCCTTCCAGGATCTGCAGGAGGCCTACAAGAGGGCTGGGGAAGGACTTTTTAGGATGTCAGGCAGCAACAGGACTAGGGGGAATGGATACAAGCTTGAGGAGGGGAGATTTAGGTTGGATGTTAGGAAGAAGTTGTTCCCCATGAGGGTGGTGAGACACTGGCCCAGGTTGCCCAGAGAGGTGGAGGCAGCCCCATCCCTGGCAGTTTTGCAGGCCAGGCTGGCTGGGGCCGTGAGCAAGCTGCTCTAGTGGGAGGTGTCCCTGCCCATGGCAGGGGGGCTGGAACTAGATGATCTTCATGGTCCCTTCCATCCCTGACAATTCTATGATCATTTAATACATCCAAATGTTACAGATTGCATTGGCAACAACTGCATATAGCCATGAAAATGCTTAACTTGCACTTCACAAAAATGGCTATACATTTTCCTTGTGAAGATGCATAGTTACACCGCATAGTTGAACTTCTCTGATTTTATGACCCGAATCTCTCTACTATTCCCAAAGGCAATCTTAAACACTTGTTCTCCCAGCTCCCAAAAGGCATGCTTATCAAGCTGTTAAGATTAATACTGTACTCACCAATGCTGCTCAGAGAACTGCTGCTTTCAGAATCAGAAGGCATTATTGACAGCACACTGTAAGTAGACCCTAAAATTAGAAAAATACAAACAGTATTAATTTTTTTCTCCTCACCCCTAAATAAGCTAAGCATTCCTTTTTTGATACTGCAGATGCCAAACACTAAATTATAGAGAACGTATGTCACTAATACATAAAAATCTAGTAAGAAAAGTATAAATTGTAAACAAACAATGCACTGTGTGATGAGTAGGCAACCATTTTAGACGAAATGGTAAAATACCAGTTCAGCAAAATATTGAACTAATACAATAGTTACTTCAGATACACTGAAAACACAGACATTATGGTCTACATTATGACAGTTATGAGTGATATCTGTGACAACAATCAGAATCTATTTTGGTTTCTCATCTTTCTACGTGTACCAGCTCCTATTTCATTATGTAACTGATTTCAATTCTTATCCTCAAACTTCCTTCAGACTTAGACATTTCATTTCATTGGTAAATAAATTTTGCTTTCATCCATTTGCAACTTTTCAGTTGACTTTAAAAGCAAAGACCTACAATGTGATCTGCTGTTACTGAAGACAGGAAGTTTTTCACGTATTAATAGACCAATAGACAGAGGGGCCTTTGAGTTATTTTAGAAGTATGGTAGATTTTACTTTCTAGGAAAACTAGAAAAACTGGTCCTGCTTCTTAAAAACTAAAGAGTTCCACCATCCCTCACAAACAGGCTAAACATGCCGTGGTAAAGACTGAGAGTGATTATGCACAGAAGTGATTAGAAGCCTCATCCTTTTTCAGTACTAGCCACGATGCAAGACCTATCTTCAGAACAGCCAAGCTCAAAGAGTTTCAGTACTTTCAGTAGGTGCCTTTCCTGTAGTCCTCGTTCTTATGTTTCAGTATTTGTTTCTTCCAGTCTCTTTGAAATTAAGAAACAAAAGCTGAGAGGCAGCATGAGATTAAACACACAGATCTACCACTGAAATAGCTTGAAGAAGGGGAGAGTCTGGAAAATCAGAAAGAAATCCGAGTTTTTGCTTAACTCCTCTGCTTCTTACTAGGAAAAGACATAACATCTCTAACCACCATGGTGTTAAAGACAGACAAGATGTGATAAAATAACTCTACTAGCAACATAAGCAGTAACAGCACACTGAACTCAAAAAAGCAAACACACTTAAAGTCTGATCTTCAGCCAGTAAAAGTGAGATGGACTCCAACTTTTGATGGCGTGTGTTTATTTATCTTGACAAAGAATGAGGTTCCTACATTTGATAAGAAGAGTGATGTCTAGGCAAAAGCAAACCTAAACAAATAATTGAATGTAAGGAATCCTCCCTTCAAGCAAATCCTCTGGGTTTATTAGCAGACATTGCAGAAAATAAGTACCAGAAAGAAACTGAATCTTGAAGTAGAGGGTTTAACTTGACAAATCCCTGTGAAAAATGATTCAAAATATATTGGTTACAAATAATTCTGATTGCACAGGATGAAAGTTTTTTGTTTTCTTCTGATTTTTAAATAAGGCATATGACAGCCATGTCATTGATACAAGGCTTCAGGGGAAAAAAACAAAACCTGCTGTATATTTTTTCTTCCATTTCAAACATTTTCACATAACTTAAGCTGTACTCCTGTTTCATTAAAGCTTTTTAAAAGCAAAATGATTTTGCATTAAATAAAATCTACCTCTTTGCATACTCCAAACTTGTATGCCTTCCAGTATTTACTGTAGTCTGGACTAGAAGGATTAAAATCAGGAGGGAAGCTGAAAAAAGCAAATTAGTATCTTTAAATAGGACATCTTTATGACAGACAACAGGTACTGAGATTGTATCAAAACTGTGTGGGACTTAAGCACAATGACATCTTGTGCCAAGAAGTGCCACTTCATTATACCAGGTAAAAGGTAAAATTGCCTAGTTCCTCTGAAAGATTACAGAGGAGTCCCATACCTAAGCAAACCTTCACCCATTGTTAGCTCCTTTCACTTCTTTAAGAGTAGAGAAAAAACCTCAATCTTATCATCTTAGCTGATCTTCCTTTTATTTTATTGTCAAGAAGCACTGATCCTCTCTATCTTTTTCTGCATTAAAAGCCAAAGCCAGGACTTCAGCTCTGGGCTCTTCAGCATAAAAAAGATGTGGACCTATTGGAGCGAGTCCAGAGGAGGGCCACAAAGATGATTAAAGGATTGGAGAACCTCCCCTATGAAGATAGGCTGAGACAGTTGGGATTGTTCAGCCTGGAAAAGAGAAGGCTTTGAGGGGATCTTATAGCAGTTTTCCAGTACCTAAAGAGAGACTATAAAACAGAAGGGGAGAGATTTTTTAAGCGGTCAGACTGTGATAGGACAAGGGGGAATGGTTATAAACTGAAGGAGGGGAAATTTAGATTGGAGATTATGAGGAAGTTCTTTACCCAGAGAGTGGTTAGGCACTGGAACAGGCTGCCCAGAGAGGTTGTGGATGCCCCATCCCTGGCAGTGTTCAAGGCCAGGTTGGATGCAGCCCTGGGTGGCATGGTCTAGTGATTGGCACCCCTGCTCAGTGTGGGAAGGTTGGAACTAGATGATCTTTAGGGTCCCTTCCAACCTGCCCATTCTATGATTCTATGACTTAAAACAAGTTAAATCATGCTCTCTGGAACAAGTAGAGAAGTTTGTGAAGCTGATTTCATCAATGGAGACACATGACTCTCCCTAGCGATATTCATCAAACACTAGCTCAGATTTGTAAATGCAAGATCTGGTATGCATGGCATGTTATCACAAGAAAACATACAACTGTGAAGAGGGGAGGAATCATCTGACCATTCATAATTACTCACTTCTAACAAGAATACAAAACCAAAACAAACAAAGAAAGGAAAAAAAAACACAAAAAAAATCTAGTAACATTTGTCTGGCTTTCAAGTCTGTTTGTGGGTATGTTTGGTTAGAGTTTGTTTCTAAACTACACAGGATATGAATCCACTACTTGTAATGTATTGCCACCTTTGTCATCAGAAGCAGTATCAGAAGTATCAGAAGCATCAGAAAAAATAACCAGAGGACTACACATAACTTTTACAATATTAAAATTCATCTTTATATACTGAACTGATACACATTCATGTATTCAATTCAGGCTGAAGTAGCATCACACCTGATATATTCTGCTTGATCAAACCAGCAATACATCAGTAGTGCCTGAAAATGCCCCAAGAAAGCATTTCCCCACTCTATAGGGTGTCTCCTCACATGAATCAAAATGCTAAAATTCACCCCAACAGGAATTCAAAGACAGGCAAAAAGGCAAGGAAAAAAGCACAAGCTGGTTTCTATAACCAAAGACACTAGAATACCCTATTTGTTCCTGAGCTACACAATCATGGTATTCTAAGAAGTTAAGAACTTCACTAAAAAGTTAAAAACTCTCCCCATCCCCAGCCTTGCTTAGCCATTTTTCACTTTAGCTCAAATTCTTAAAACTTTCTGATTGTCCATATTGTTAAACTGCACAAAAAATAAGATCAGAACGTAAAATCCAACACAAAGCCATGACTACCTTTTCAGGTTAATGTAGAAAGTGTTTCAAATCTAGGGGTTCATATGCCTTTCACCATACTTTTCCAAACACTTGTCCTCCATATTATTCCACTAGTATTCACTTTACATGCCAAAGTCCCCCAATATAAAAACCTGCTACATTTCATTCCTCTTCACGGACTCCTAACAACTGCTGACATATACTTTAAGTTCAAAATTAGAACTTGAAATGACAGGGGAAAAATGTGGCCTGTCTTTTACAGATATACATTTCTACAGAGAGGAAAAAAAAGTGGATAAGCATCCTGTCTTTGCATGGCAGACTGGCTTTTGGGGCATTTCTTTTTTGCTGATCCAGGTTTAAGCTCTGGATCAGTTCCTGCCTGTATTAAAGAGCTTTGGCAGTGCAGAGAGATTTAGTAACTGCTATAGTATATACTTGAGAATCTTAAGAATCCCATTTCCTTCTATTTTCAACAATTAGAGCAAGTCAAATTTCCTTAAGTTATTACTGTCTTTATTAGTCAGATGACTGGAAGGCTACTTAAAAACTTGCAAATTCAGGAAAGGAAATGGATGCTTAACTGTGGAAATCACCTCCAGAGATGGCAGAGGAACTGGATTGTAGTTTGTGTCCATCTTTCACACAATTTGCACACAGAAACAGTTATATGTATTTTCCTTGCTAAGAAAGACAATCATGGTGAAAGAAAACAAGTTTCACGTCCTCAGAAAACATCAGCTATCTAACCAAGCAATTTCCTCATCAGCAATAACAAATCTAGACTGATAGAATTAAATTATTAGCACATTAGAACATTTCTCTTCCAATGTTTGAACAGTGAAATGTCACACAACACTGGGTATCATCTGTACTTCGAGAAGACAAAAAAAGACAAACCAGCTAACCTCAAAGTAAAGCCTCCAGAACAAACCTGCACTTGTTATCTTCCGTAGAAAGGCAGCATAAAGGATCTAGGACTAAATGCTAAACTACTAAAAAACTTCTGAGAAAAAACACACTATGTTCAAATTTCATTATGTGGAAATAGGCAGAATGTAGGATGGCCACAGCTGCACAGAACCTCCTCATCCTCATTATGAACATACATAAGTCTATGGGACCTGATGAGATGCACCACAGAGTCCTAAAAGAATTGGCTGAAGTAGTCACCAAGCCACTCTCAATAATATTTGAGAAGTCCTCGCACTCAGGTGAAGTCCCTAGTGATTGGAAGAAGGGGCATCTTACACCCAATTTCAAAAACGTTGTAAAGGAGGACCCTGAACTACTGACCTGTTAGCCTCACCTCTGTGCCTGGGAAAATCATGGAGCAGATTCTCCTAGAAGGTCTGATAAGGCACATGGAGGAGAGAGAGGTGATCAGAGACAGTCAGCATGGCTTCACTAAGGGTAGATCCTGTCTGACAAA
>VWZO01003676.1:0-2500 GCA_013396975.1 Bucco capensis
TAACTGACCACCACCCCAGCATGGATACCTCTTGGGCTGGCTCCACCTGGCCCAGCAGAGCTGCAGGAGGTCCATGTTCTGCTTTACTTAATAGTGCATGGTCTCCTATGCTCCAAATGAACATCCTTCAAGTCTTTGTTTGGCTTATACTTGGTGTTTCCCAAGGTTTTCCTGTGTCCCCCCTACACAATCAGAAGTGTTTCACAGCAGAGCCCACAGGTCAGGTTCTGCTGATAGCAGATGCAGGGGGAGCACTCAGCACAATTAAATCTCCAAGTGACTCTCACCCAGTGACTAGGCACAGAAGGACAGGCAGTTTCTGCAAAAATAGTCATGACTCATCCAAGACAACACAGAAAACACATGACAGGAGCAGAGAGAGAAAGCATCCTGGAGACTTCATTCATTAGGCCAGCAGGACCCAACTAGAGGAATGATACCTCAGACACTAAATGTTACCTAACTTCAGCAGCAAAGGAACAGAAGAAGGTACAGATAAATTTCCTTCCTTACACATTGTGTTGTAAGCCTTGAAAGTGATGTGCAGAGTGCACATCAAGCCTAGGAAGGGTCACAAACATGAGAAATCCTCATGCAGTTAAAGACCTGATCAGACCTTGTGTTGGTAAAGGGCATGAAATTCAGGTGACAACAGACAACTTCAGTGCTGCCAAACAAGAAATGCTCCCTGCTTGGTTTTCTACCTCAGTGTTGGTTAATGCATTCCTCTGTGTAATTTCCTGCTCTTAAAAACAGGAAGATAGAAATATTGTTCCCTGGAACCATGCAGCCTTTTGACTGCAAAAGCAGCAGGAGGAAGAGCTGCAGAAGAGCTGCAGGCCAGCAATGGCTTGGGTGCTGCTGGCCTCGGGGAGCTCAGCACTTCTCACATGACAACTTAGTCTAATTGAGTGGGACAAATTATCTTACAATGGACTCTGTGCAACAGCAGCAAGGCTAAATCTATACTCCAGCTACCTCTGAACACATCATTTAGCCATGAGAGACTAGCAGAGTCAGTGCTTTCCACTTGTGCTAAAATGAAGTCCGGAGACATTCCTATTTCAGCTCCAGAAAGCAGCACAACATGGGAGCTCAGGGGGAGAAAACAACATCTGTATTCTTGCCCAGCCTGTTGTAATCCTTTCTCTTCTTGCCTCTGCCTCCCTTGCTCCTTGCTGCACGCTGCTGGAGGTAGTGATGGGAAGCAGGGAGGAGGTGTGCTGCCTGAGAAGGTTCTCCCCTGCCCTCCAGCCCTAAGCACAGGCACGAGAGGAAAAAAAAGGCACCTTCTAACATTTAAACTCATTACTGGCTTTTCTCCCACCATGAATTACCCAGAGTATAAAATATCTAGTGTTGTTATTTGATGCAAATCCTATCAGCAGAGAGGCAGTTTCAGAGGATATTCAGCCCTGCTTTCCATTGTCCTCTCCACCTTGGAGCAGCCCCTTCCTTTGTGAGAACAGAGCCTGTTTGATGTGAGCTGGAAAGTGGAGAAATCCAAATGAAGGACTTCAAAATACAAGTGCTGCCTTTGCTGACTCATAATCTTGAATAAAGGGAGCTCCTGAGCACTAATGAACAGTTTTTCATCAGATGCAGCAGTAGATAACCAGTGTGTCAGATCCATCAAAATTGCCTTTAGCACAGGGGTTTTGTTGTTGGGTTTGGTTTGTTCTTTCAGTTTCTAGATAATCAGTGGTATCTCTGGCACTAAGTGTTTAGAAGGAGACTACTTTGTGCAGGAGAAGGATATAAATGCTATTCCATCCATCCACAGGGCTACTTGGAGGTTTTTCTTGCATGTAGAGCTCCTTATATCCTGACCACAGCAGGGCAAATTATTAGAAGAGACAATCATGACAACTATTATTGCAAGCACTGCTCACACCATCACCCAAAAGTCATTCACCAAACCTGGAGTGCAAGGGGAAGCTCTGCTGCCAGAGGAATCACTACCACACTGACATGAACACCTCATTTTTGTATCTTGAAACACCTTGCCAAGGACCTTATCCATCCAGCACCAACCCAATACTTGTCTGCTAAAGGTGCAGCACTGACTGCCACACAAAACCTCTCACTGAGCTTGGCTTCTCATGCTGTTGTCCATCCCAAACCATCAACCTATTCCCTTTTAGCTGTATTGTTTGAACCAGCTGTTCCTAGTCTTATTTCAGAAGGGATGCTAATCAACCTACAATTAGCCAGAACTATGTGTTTGTCCTGGTGATAGCAAGAAGAGAATCCTTGGAGGAAGGCTTGGGACTGTCATCAGAAAGGGGAGATGGCAATCCTCTCTTGAGCCAGGAGATTGCCTCATTCCATAGACTCCTAGCATCCTCTTGGTTGGAAAAGCCTGTAAGATCATCAGCCCAGCAGCACCATGCTAAAACCACTAAACCATGTCCCTCAGCACCATTCCTGCAGCCCTGCAGGGCTGGAGACTCCAGCAGAGCCCTGAGCACTCTCTTCTCATGCTTGACCACTCTTTGAG
>VWZO01003676.1:12272-24772 GCA_013396975.1 Bucco capensis
GATGGATGGAGGGAGGGATGGAGGGATGGAGGGATGGAGGCGTGGAGGGATGGAGGGAGGGATGGAGGGATGGATGGAGGGATGGAGGGATGGAGGGATGGAGGGATGGCTATATGGATGGATGGAGGCTACCTCCCAGCTAGGGCTTCAGGGTGGCTGCACACTCCACTCCTTTCTGCAGACAGAGCATTTTTGTGGGGGTTTCCCACCAGCCTTAAGAAGACGTGCAAACTAATCATTCAAAGATGATTTCTTCCTTCATTAGAATGAAGTCTCAGCTCAGTTTTGAAGGAAGCATCTTTGGAATTCTGCTTTGCTCTAACTTTGAAGGAAGTTTCCCCATTCTCTGTGTGCAGAAAACATGGTTTCCTTTGGCATGTATGGAATTAGCCCTGTCTGCATTTGTCTCTTTGCCTAGGGCTCTGCATCACCAGCAGCCACGCAGGGAAGGAGAAGCCACTCCTAATGGCAGAGAGCTTTACACCAGAGTGGGTTTTACACCACACTTACTAGGTTTTACACCACAGACTAATGGGCTGATTTCACTTGACTCCAGACACTCCCAGCTTTCAAGCCATCACCTCCACAGACAGTAACAGGCTGATGCTTTCTGAGATGCTTCTGTCCTCTGTAAGAACCTGCCCAAGGAGTTCAAGTCCAGAGAGTGAAAAAGAGAGACTTAGCCTCAACTCATTGCAATAATTTGCTGAAAGTCTTCTTTCAATGGAAGCTGTGGCCAGTGGAGCTTCAGCAGCCACTGCCTGGAGCAGGGATGCTGGGGATGGCTCAGGAGCACAGGAGCTGTGCTGCTCCCCTCCAGTGAACACAGAGCCTGCCTGCAGCAGCCAGGCTGACATGCAAGGCTTCAGCCTCTGAAGTCAAACCCACATCACTGTTTGTGTTCCTTCTCAAGAGCTAAATTAGCCCAAGACAAGATTCTGTGTCTTCTGGGGAGAATCACAGACAACTTCATCAAGTGTTTTCATCTCTCCTCATGGTCTATGTATTCCTGAGGAGAAGCAGAGGAGCAGGAGCTGAGCTCTTCTGTCTGGTGAGGAGGGTTAACTTGGCTATTAGGTAAAGGTTCTTCCCCAAGAAGGTGATGGAGCACTGGCACAGGCTCCCTAGGGAAGCAGTCATGATGCCAAACCTGACAGAATTCCAGAAGCATCTGGAAAACATCTTCAAGCACATGGTGTAGCTTTGGGCTTGTCCTGTGCATAGACAGGAGCTGGGCTCTCTGATCCTTGTGCATCCCTCCCATTCTCTGATTTAGTCTTAGTCTCATCCTCTGTCCTTCACCTGAGGTGAGAGTCAAGTCCTTTAGGACATCAGAACATCTCCACTTTGAAGCTAAAGGAGGTTTTATTTTTTTTCTCTGTTGAAACAAAACTCTAAAGCAAAAACCTAAAGATAGAGCCTAGATTAATTAATCATGCCTTTGGACATGAGTTATTAATAGCTGAAGAGCAAACCTTCCCAAGAAACCACCTGCCTGAAGCTGCAAGCTGAGCTGCACTGGGCATCTTGTGTGGATCACATCAAGCAGCCTAGGAGCAAGAGTTAGAGCTACACAGCTCATAGGAGGATGCTCAGGGTTCTCCCTGGTTAAGGGGCACTCTGAAATTCCCTAAAGGCTTTCCCTAGGCTTGTTCCATGATGTCAGAGGTATTTAAGCTGCCAGAAAGCTGTAAGTCAGCTGTGGAAAAAAAAAGTGCAGCAGTGAAATTGCTGGAGAAAGGGCAAGAAAGAAGGAGAAAATAAAGAGGAACATTGGTAGGCAGCTGCCAGCCTTCCCTTGGTTAGGAGAAGAAGAAGAATGTTCCATCTGCCAGCACATCATAACTGCAGAAGACTCTAAAGCACTGTAAGATCAGCAGAAGAGGCACAACTAGGCAGAACTTCATTTTTATAGAGGGTAATTTTCTGTTGCTAGAAATAAAGGTTTAATTTTTGCCCACAAGGACTTTTTCCCTGGAAAGCATTAACAACAAGGGAAGAGAAGGTTCTATTCTTAGCTTATTTTGGCAACTAATCCAATTAGCAGCAGCAGTTGATTGGACAGGCAACCAACTGCAATGAACTTGCTTATAAATCTTATCTTTTAATAACTTCAGCAACTTCCTTGCATTTATTTTTGCCCTGTCTCCCTCAGAATTCATGGTTCCCTGGTCACCTCCTGGTGTCTGAGAGCCTCTCAGCTCCTTTTGGATATTCCTATCTGTCTGCTGGCACTGTGGGACCTTGCTGTCACTTTCCAGCTGGAGTCAGAATGGAAGAGCAGAGAGCCCAGGACCTTCCTGCTGGGAACCACTCAATTCCTCACTGCTTGCTCCTTTGCCTCTTGGATTTGCACACAGCTCTTGCTCCTCTCACTTGATAAAACTTTGCTGTCTCTTCACCTTGCTTCTTCTTGGCTCACTGAACATGACAGGAACTCTGGGGATGATGCAGTGCATCCCCCCTGCTCCAGCAGCATCCCCCCCAGAGCTTGCCCAGCATCCCCTCCAGGGGCCTTGGCAATCTCTGCACCCCAGGACACTCCCCAAGCTCTCTGGGCAGCCTGGGCCAGGGCTCTGCACCCTCACAACAAACAACTTTCTGCTGCTGCTCAGCTGCAAGCTGCTGCCTTCCAGTGTGTGCCCATTGGCCCTTGGGCTGGCCCTGGGCACCCCTGAGCAGAGTGTGGCCCCAGCCTCTTGCCCCCTGCACCCTTCAGCTCTTGCTCAGCATGGAGCAGCTCCCCTCTGGCTCTGCTCTGCTCCAGCCTCAGCATTCCCAGGGCTCTCAGCCTTTCCTCCAGTGCCCTCAGCATCTCCCTAGCCTCTGCTGCACTCTCTGCAGCAGTTCCTTGGCTCTCTGGAGCTGGGCAGCCCAGAGCTGGCCCCAGCACTGCAGCTGTGGCCTCACTGGGGCAGAGGAGAAGGAGGAGATCCTCCCTGGAGCTGCTGCTCACACTCTTCTCTATGCACCCCAGGAGACCTTTGGATCTCGCTGGGAGAGCTGGAATCCTCTTCCTGATCATGGAACTAATCCCAATCTCCTAATGCATACGCTGAGGGAGTCCAATCAAAGCTCTCAGGGGTTACCTTTATCTAGTATTTTGGTTGGTTTGCTTTATTTTGAGTGCTTACCTTTGCAAGCTTCAGAATGCTATGGTAATGGAATTGTTTATATGCTAAGAAGGAAAAAAAGACAAGAGAGAAGAAACTAGGCCCATTAGCAAATGAGGAAAAGAGAGAGATTAATGACAAGTCAGAAATAACTAGAAGTGATGCTACACTGGGGATCTGCCCCAGTTCCTCCAGCTTGCAGTGGCCAGGCCCCAGCTCAGCAGCAGCACAGAGCCAGGAGGCCAACAAAAAACTCTCCTGCCACTGGGCTCTGGGATACATCAGGAAAATCTGAGTCTTTTCATTCCTATTTATGCTTTCTCTGCCAAACCTTGCATTTTGGGTGGGAGATAGGCTCTGTGGATGCTCATTAGTGCCTGAAATTCTCTCTGAGAAGGTCAAATGAGCCTTTCCAAATGAGGAAGGTCTACTTTTTGGAGGAGAAACAATTGTACAGGTAGTTAAAAAAAGACATATCTAAGCAGCAATTAAAAGGGAATGTGTAGAGAGTGGCTAGTGAGGATGTGCATGCCATATGCCTCCTTTAGTACACTGTGTTGGAAGTAATGAAGAAGGGTGGTGATGGTAGGAAAATTAGCAGAAGGTGAAGAAGTTGACTGTTGATGAAGGATTAAAAAAGCTAAACAGGCTTCTCTTGGCTCACTGACAAACAAGAAGGTGTCTGTAATAAATACTTGAAAGAAAATCAAGCAGTGGTGGCCACATGGTGAGGTGAGGAGGTGTCACAGCAGGAAAGAGAAAAGGAATCAAAGTCGAGAAAGAGGCAGGGAAAGACTTTGAGCATGAGTTATCCAGGCTGGGAAGCAGTCACAGAAGGGAGATGTGCTGCTGGAAGCACCTCAAATTGGGCTGCACAAAACCCCAGACCAATGTGTAAAAGCCTTTCCTCCTGCCAGGGATGCTCCAGTGCCCTCAGCATCTCCCTGGACTCTCTGCAGCAGTTCCTTGTCTCTCTGGAGCTGGACAGCCCAGAGCTGGCCCCAGCACTGCAGCTAGGGCAGAGGAGATGGAGAGGAGATCCTCCCTGGAGCTGCTGCTCACACTCTTCTTCCTGCACCCCAGGAGACCTTTGGCCTTCTTGGCTCCAAGAGCACAATGCTGGCTCCTGGGGAACTTGTTGTCCACTTGTTGCTATGAACATAGTGATGTGAATAAGGAGAAGCAACAAAAGGAGAACAAATTAGAGCTTTCAGAGTTTACATACAAAACCCCAAACAATCAGGTTTTGTTCCTGTCTTGTACAAGGGGAAGAACTCAAGAGATTGGCCTCAAATGTACATGAGCTGATGAGGGCCACTGGCACCCCTGGTACAGCTGAGATGCCAAAGGAAAAGGGAAGGCAAACACATTATATAAAGTTAAATATGATGAGTAAATTGCAGAGGCCATGGCTGCAGGGCACCTCCATCTGTAGTGAACACAAGAGCTAAGGCAGAGCTTGTGGTCACAACAAGAGGAGAGTGAAGGTTCTCACTGCCCTCAGAGGCAGGAGAGGAAACTGGAGAGAAGGATAAAGCAGGGAGCTTGCTGAAATCCTGAGTCCCAGGATAAGAATCCTTCCCTTCAATGAAAGAAGAAAAATCAAGATGATCTTATGGGAGAAGAATTTGCCTGTGGCTTGGAAGTGATGTATTCCAAGAGAGCTCCACCAGTGTGACACAGGTGACAGAGACCTCTCACAGCATCAGCTACATCATCCACCACTTCTGCAGCTGCTCTTAGCTTCTGCTCATCTTTAGTTCATGTTCAGTGCAAGCCTTCTGGAAGAGAGATCCAAAAGAGAGGTTGAGGTAGAGATCTGCAGAGAAAACTGGGGCAGGAGGGGAGTGACAGACCTGTAAACCACTTCACAAGCTGCTGCTGGTGACTCTTTGGCTGAAGGTGACCACACAGAAGAAGGAGAGAAGAAGAGCAAACCCAGACAAAGCTTTATGAGTGGGAAGGAAGGCAAAGGAGAAGAATCAGCACAGAAGACAAAATGCTAAGGAGTGAGGAAGGGAAATATCCCTGGAAGAAGCCTAGGGCTGAGCAGGGCAGAGCTGCAGTTGGATGGGCATGGTGCTAGGAAGTCAAAAGGCTGCTCAGATGTGAAGAGTGGACCAAAGAGAACAAAACCAAGAGAGAAGGAAGCTGATGGATGGCAAAACACTGCAGTAGAGGTGTGATGGGCAGAAGGAGGAGAGGTGGAGGCAGGTCAGGGCACACAGGCCATGTGTGGAGCACAAGCTCCTGGGCTGGCAGAAGCTGCTGCAGAGCTGGCAGTGCCACTTAGGGCCTGCATGCTCTAGCTCTTTATTAAACATTAAATGTCCTTCCAAGGCATTGATTTGTCACATTTGGGGTTGGCTTCCCTGGCATGAAAGAGATGACATTTCCTGCAACACATGGTAACAAACCCACTGTAAACAAATAGGAACTCACATAAAAAGAACTAATTATGCTTCACTCAGCAGAAGTGGCTTGGAGGAGAGAGTTTGGAAGTTATATTATTCCCCTGTTTAATATTGATTTATTCATTTTTACAAAACTATAGACCAAGAAAACCAAAAGGCTCCCCTGCATTGCCACCCTGGTGACTCCACTCCCTCCTTCCACTCGAGATGCAACTAAAAGCTGAGCTGACCCCTGGTATAACTCACATCTAATGAAGAGCCCCTCAAGTTTAGGGAGCAATTAAAAAGGTGCTAGCCCAGGCAAGACCCCCAACACACTTAGCTGAGCTTTTTTGATTCCCTTTCCCATTTCAGCACATTCCATGTACCAATAATGCTCTGATGCATTTCACTCTTGACTGGAGACAGTGAGATTGCTAATCAGGATTACTTGATTCAGTCAACACTGATTTCAATAAAAAGACCCCCCCAAAAATTATCATAAATATAGAGAAAGTGCTGGCAGCAGTGACAGGTGATTAAAATCTCATTCACTTGGAATCAGGCTGATTCATGGGCGCGAGGAGAGGAAGTCTTGGTGTCGGCAGCAGATGATTATTATCTCACTCACTCCAAGTCACTTCTGATTGCACATGCACACACAAATTGGCACAAAGTAGATTCATGAACAACAAATCATCAGGCTGGGGCCTGACCTCCTTAAAATGAGGCTTTGTGTATTATAATTCCTCAGAAACAAGGAGCTCTGGGGGGGGGAATGATGCTAATTTGGGGAGGAGGCGAGCTGGCATGAAGCACCCAGCGTGGGGAGGAAGGAGAGGACAATAACATCTCAAGATTAAGCTGAAATACTCAAGATTAATTGATCTGAAAGGGCTGTTTTCCTCTGTTTGAAAACAATTCCAGCCATCAAAATGGAAGTTTTTGAAGCATTCCATCAAAGAAAGAGGAAAAGAGCAGGATTTCCCTGCGTTTTCATGGCAAAAGTGAAACTCCTTTGGTGTTTCAGCTGTGAGCTTCTACCTGGTTTTACTTCAAGATGAGGACAGATCAGCTCAGGCCAGGGGTGAGCTTTTACCTCTTGATTTCTCAATTCAGACTCCAACAATACTGACTAAAGACCACAATGTTGGCCATCTAATTTTAGTCTCTAACTTCCATCATCACACAGAGACTGGCACAGCTGGCAGCGAGCTGGTGGGAGATGGGAACTCTGCATCCCACTTTATGGGGTCAAAAGTTAACCATCACCCTTTTCTTACATGGGTAGTCATCTTTTAAAGCTCTACACCCCAAAGATGTGCTCTGCCTGCCCATAGGAACAAGTGGAGTGGAGATAACACAAAGGGAACCTTCCTTCAGCTCCCATGGTGGTGTCAGGGATCGGTGATGCTTCTGGGAGTGGGGACACTGAATTCCAGCAGATTCCACCAGCTCTTCTCACACTCCTGAAACTACTTCTCAAGGAGCAACAGTGACCCACACAGCTAGGGTATTGATCATAGAACCATTATGGTTGGAAAAGACCTCTAAGATCAGCAAGTCTAACTGTCAACCTCTCACCACCATGGTCACTAATCCATGTCCCCAAGTGCCACATCGACATGGATTTTGAGCACCTCCAGGGATGGTGACTCCAGCACTGCCCTGGGCAGCCTGGGCCTGGGCTTAGCAACTCTTTCTGTGAAGAAATAGTTTTGCTAATATCCAATCAGAACCTCCCCTAAGTGCAATCTGAGTCCTTTTCCTCTTGTCCTGTTTGCTAGTAACCCAGGAGAAGAGAACAAGTCCCATATTGCAGAATCCTAGAGCCATTGAAGTTAGAAAAGACTTTTACAACCATTAACCCAGCACTGCCAAGACCACCTCTAAACCATGTCCCTCTGCACCACATCTACACCTCAAAATCTATATTAAATAGAAAACAGACAGGCAGGGATGCTAGAGCTCTTCTCTTCAAAGAGAGACAGAGTGAAGGCTCTCACACTTCACCCCAGAAGCCAAGCCAGGCAGCAGAAAGCAAAGGAGCATCCTAAAAGCATGCCCAACTTGTGGTGTAAAGCACAACATCCTGACAGCATTCATTGAGGACACTTGTGGGTAGGTAAACCCCATCTGCTTATGCTAAACACCCTTCAAATCATCCCAAACAGTGAATTACCAGTGTGGGCATCACATTAGCACCCTCTGCCCTGCCTCAGCTCTACAGGGACAGCAAGGGTTGGGCAGCAGAGCTTATGAAGCTAAACAATTCCATGTTTTCCTGCTGCTCTGCAAGCTCTTTCCAGGCTGACAGTGCAATCAGACACAGTAGCAGTGCCAATGTCAAAGTGCAAGTCAATCCCTGAGTTAGATGTTGTCTAATAGAAATGAGTAACAGCACTTGAAGGCAAGGGAAGAGGCACTCAAATCCCAGGATCTGGCTGGGGTTGCCAGCAATTAAAGCCTGAGGGGGATGAAAGCAAGGGGAGGTGTTGCTGAGCATGGCCCATGGCTCGTAAAGCCAACCTGTTGAAGGATGGAGAAAGGGAGAATTTTGGGGTGGCAAGCAGTCTAAGGCCCTTGCAGTCATCTGGCTTCTGTCAGGCTGACAGAGCAGGAGCTGGGGAGGGAGGCAAGTGACCCAGTGTAGTCCCAGCAGTGAGGAGAGATAATACCCAATTCCCTGCAGTGTCTGCATCTGATAACCCAATTATCCCCAGTCTATTTTCTCAAAGTCTCTTTGAACCCCTGACCCACTCCAAACAGAATGTGTTTGTGTTGTTCTTAGCTGCTCAACTCTGAAACAACAAAGCAAGAGTTGCCAACTTGGGTCTGGCTGCAAGGTCCACAACAACAATTCCATCTCAACCAAGCCAGGGCATTGTTTGGAAAGGTGGGAGTTTTTTTTTAATCTTGGAAGCAGCTGAGTGGTGAAAGTGATTCAAATGACACAGTCAGGAGGCAAAACTCTCTGAGTAAGAACATGCAGCCAGGAAAAACTCTGCTAGAGTGAAAAGTGAAGCTGTTTGCTAGCAAATGGCAAGCCCAGCTGCTCTTCTTATTTATTAAACAGCACTTTTCTTTGGGACAAACACAGCTCCTTTGCTAACTGCTTCCTGGTAGGATCTATTCCAGTAACATAGAGTCTATGTTTTTCAAACCCATTTGCCTCTGGAAGTGATATTTCTGCCAGGAAAGAGGATTCAGACCTCTACTAAAGAGCAGCTCTTCCTGCAGCAATTAGCAGACACCCTGGCTTGCTCTCACTATTTATTCATCTCTTCTTTTCTATCAAGGACTTCTCCTTCCCTCCACAGGCCCTGAGTTGTCTAGGTCTGTGTGTGTGTGTGTGCATCAGGCTGTCATCTGGAAGGAAGATGCAAACAGGCATATTAAGGAGCAGAGGACACAGAATGGATACCTGCAGTTAATTAAAGCTGGGGTTGTTTGGGAGCTCAAATGATGTCATCATGCCAAAACAGAAGCATCCTTCCACAAGCAGAACCCAGGAGAGCCAAGTAATCTGCAAATTAGACTGCAGGAATCATAGGTAATCAGTAGGCTAGTTTATCACAACAGGGCAAATTAAGGCTGAGGTATTTTTTGCTGACTAGAAATCAGAGGAAAATGCAAAAGGAGGGGAAAAAAAAAAAAAGCCAGGTTGTCCTGATGGTGCATCCTGGCTGAAGGTGCAAAGAGCTGTGGCAGGAAGACCAGGAGGAGGTCACCTCTTCCCACTCTCTAAGTCAAAATTCTTCTGTAGTTTAAATGAGGCATAAATGGGGGCATCTGAGTGCCAGCTGGCCAGAGGTACTACTGAGTGTAAATGAGACTGAAAAAAGCTGAAATGGTTTCACTTCATTTCACTAAACACATATACACTGAGTGACCCAAGAGCCAGCAATGTGCTCTTGGAGCCAAGGAGGCCAATGGTCTCCTGGGGAGCATGGAGAGGAGTGTGAGCAGCAGGGCAAGGGAGCTTCTCCTCCTTCTCCTCTGCCCTAGCCAGGCCACAGCTGCAGTGCTGGGNGATGCTGCTGGAGCAGGGAGATGGACTGGCTGATCCCCAGAGGTCCCTGCCAGCTCTCCCCATGCTGTGACCCACACAGACATGCCAGCACACAAAATCCAATGTTCTATTACCCCTGGACACCAGATCACTTGTCAGTCCTACCATCTGCTCAAGCATATTCTGTTACATGACTGTCTTTAAAAGAGCTTGTGGAAGAGGAGGGAATGTGTGAAAACAGCCATGCTGTGCCAGTAAGTAGTTATTTTATGTTTGCAGTTTCAGTTTTACTGACTTTGGGCCTCATCCAGTGCAGAGAGCTGCAGCAGCACTAGGCTCAGAGAAGGACAGAGTGGTGAGGTTGGATGGGACCCCTGGAGATCATCTAGTGCAACCTCCTCTCCTTCCTCACAGCCTCTGTGCAGCCCTTTGGGGTGACACAGGCTGCCTGAGGGGAGGAAAGCCAACATTCCCCAGCAGGAGCTGCATCTCTAAGGGGGCTGGTGGGTGACCAGCAGCTCAGCAGCACAGCAGGGTAGGGAGAGGTCTGGTAGGATATGTAGATCTCTTGGGGTCTGCTGGTGGCCTCCCAATGCCTTGCTAAATGCACAACTACCTCAGAGCAGGCTTTTGGCCAACAACATTCAGCAATCACCACCAGAGGACACAGCAAGTGATGCCTCCAAGGGTGAGGTTACTGGAAAATAAAATGGTGATATTAGAGTCATTGAATGGTTTTGGTTGGAAGAGACCTTTAAGATCATCAAGCTCAACCATTAACCAGCACTGACAAGTCTACCACTAAACCATGTCCCTCAGCACCACAGCTACATCTCTTTTAAAGTCCTCCAAGGATGACTCCNTCTCTTCTCCATGCACCCCAGCAGAACATTAGCCTCCTTGGCTCCAAGAGCACATTGCTGGCTCTTGGTCAATTTGTCCACCAGCACTCCCAGCATCTTCTCTCTGGAGCTGCTTTGCAACAGCTCAACTCCTAACCTATTCTTGTTCTATTTTTCCTCTGGTTTGAAAGCTCTGCCTCAGTTTGGGGAACCAGCAGGACCAAGCACTCCATTCTCTAGGGTTTAGTTGGGGATGTCCCTGCCCACTNCTTTTAAAGTCCTCCAAGGATGACTCCACCACTGCCCTGGGTGACCTCTTCCAGGGATTGACAACCTCCCTGCTCCAGCAGCATCCCCCCCAGAGCTTGCCCAGCATCCCCTCCAGGGGCCTTGGCAATCTCTGCACCCCAGGACACTCCCCAAGCTCTCTGGGCAGCCTGGGCCAGGGCTCTGCACCCTCACAACAAACAAGTTTCTCCTGCTGCTCAGCTGCAAGCTGCTGCCTTCCAGTGTGTGCCCATTGCCCCTTGGGCTGGCCCTGGGCACCCCTGAGCAGAGTGTGGCCCCAGCCTCTTGCCCCCTGCACCCTTCAGCTCTTGCTCAGCATGGAGCAGCTCCCCTCTGGCTCTGCTCTGCTCCAGCCTCAGCAGCCCTAGGGCTCTCAGCCTTTCCTCCAGTGCCCTCAGCATCTCCCTAGCCTCTGCTGCACTCTCTGCAGCAGTTCCTTGTCTCTCTGGAGCTGGGCAGCCCAGAGCTGGCCCCAGCACTGCAGCTGTGGCCTGGCTAGGGCAGAGCAGAGGAGGAGATCCTCCCTGGAGCTGCTGCTCACTCTCTTCTCCATGCACCCCAGCAGAACATTAGCCTCCTTGGCTCCAAGAGCACATTGCTGGCTCTTGGTCAATTTGTCCACCAGCACTCCCAGCATCTTCTCTCTGGAGCTGCTTTGCAACAGCTCAACTCCTAACCTATTCTTGTTCTATTTTTCCTCTGGTTTGAAAGCTCTGCCTCAGTTTGGGGAACCAGCAGGACCAAGCACTCCATTCTCTAGGGTTTAGTTGGGGATGTCCCTGCCCACTGCAGGGGTTTGGACTAGATGATCTCCAGAGGTCCCTTCCAACCTAAACCATTCTGTGATTCTCCATGAAGTCTGTGCTGCTCTTGCCATTGTAAGGATTTTTCTCTGTTTGCTTAGGACATTTCCTCAGGCTTACTTCTCACCTTGGACCCCTCTTTGGGCTTTCAGAGTCAGGACAATCCTTGCCTTATTTCAAGTCCCATTTAATTAATCCTTCTTTCTTCCATTTCCCCCCTGCATGCTCAAAGCTACCCTGGCTAAATGCAAAGCTCTGCCTCCTTGCCTGAATCACCAGCAGTGATTTGCTTCAGCTCAGCTGGCTGCTAAGAAAGCAAACTATTTCTTCAAGACAAACAAGCCCAGCCAGAGGAACCAAGCCTTGCCAGACTCCTCTTCATTATGGCCACGTCTGCCCCAGCACTCCCAGTTGGAGAGGATTCCAGCAGCTTCCCACAGACAAATAAACAGCAAATACTTAAGGGGAGGGGGGGAGGAAAAAAGACTCAGCCTTGTAGAGCTGATTCCTTAATCAACAGTTAAAGAAGCAAATTGGATTTGGCCCTATCACAGACCAAAACAAAAATAATAATAATAGTGATAATAATAAAAAAGAATCCATTCCAGATTGCAGCTCTTGTCTTAAGCACAAGAGAAGGTAGTTGTCTTTTGGAGGTTGGGCTGGATAATTTCATTTGAAAAGCCTCTCTCAAATTTGCCATCCCACAGGGGGGTTTGTGGTTTTTCTCCATCATTATATAACTGTAAACTTCTGGATGTTGAAGATTGGATAATTCCTTTCAGATGGCCTGGCCTCCACAAGGCTTGGATGCTAGGGATGAGAACCACTTAGCTGCCAGGAGGAACCAGCTAGGGTGAGGAACAAGACAAAAAAGCAACTTTTGCACAAACTCAGTTTTTCCTCCTAGTTACTTAACACTTTCCACTCAGCCTTTCAGTGAAATGCCTTCTAATTAATCCAGGGAATATTTAATTGCACTCAGTTCAACCCCAATGCTGCGAGCTCAGAGGGAGAGGAGCAGTGGCATGGATTTTCCTGACGTCTTG
>VWZO01003676.1:29772-37272 GCA_013396975.1 Bucco capensis
CCAGCCCCCATGGCTTTGTTTTTGTCCAAAGAGCTCCTTTCAGCGGCCGCGCGGCAGCGAGCTGTCTGGGCAAACGAGCTGCTCTTTCTCACCAGATGTGTAAGCGTGTTTCGTCTTTCACGAGAGACAAGCTGGAGCCGACTCCTTCCGCTCGCCGGGCCCTGTGCTCCGTGTCTTACAACAACACCAATGTAAGCCCCTTCCTTTCCACACATGTTAAACTCATTTCCTTCGTGAATTATTGGGAAAACACAAGGCTGATCCTCCGCGCCGCGCTTGGGATGCCGCGGCCGGCTTCCCCCCCCCCCCCCCCCCNNNNGTCCCGCGGCCGGCCTCCCCCCCCCCCGCCTCTTCTGGCACCGCTGCCACGCGATGATGGGCTCAGGGGCAATTGCTGGCTGTGAAACTTTCTGCTGGAAGTATCACAGGGGTTTGGGTTTTTTTTATTCTTATTATCTTTCCTTTTTATCTTTCCTTTTTCTTTTTAATTTATCTTTTCTTGTTTCATTCTTTTGTTTTAATCATTTTTGCTTTGGAATGATTTACCTCTATCCTCACCACAACCTCTAAACTCCGTGGAACAAATCCCTTCCTACCTAACCAATTCTATTTACACTCTGTTGGCTTCTTTTTTTTTCTCCTATCTTCGAGAAATAAGGAGAGTTGATTCAATAACAAAATCAACCCCAGAACTCCACCAGCCATATTCTGTCTCAACCCAGCTGATAAGAGCAAGGATGCACTGAGTTTCCTTTGCCTTCAAACGTTAACCAACCAAAACAGTTAACAGAAAAACAGCCAAATCACTGCATCTCCTCAAACCCAGAACATTCCTCTAAAATCCTTCCGCTTCAGCTTTATTTTATTATTATTATGATTTATTTTATCATCATTATTTGGGGGGTGAGGAGAACGCAGGAGAACGCAGTTCCATCTCTGTATTAAAGGGATATTAATAATGCCCAGCATAAAGTCTTATTCTACACAAGACAGTCCACAACCATTTTTGGTGAGGTTTGCTGTGAAGATAAAGGAACAAGAGGAGCCTGTCCCCTGGCAGCTTGACCCCAGGCTGAATGGCTTTCATTTTGCTCGGAGCGCGAGTGCGCGGCTGGAGCTGCCCAAGCGCAGGTTGAGCTCCCCGCGTCCCCGTCCCCTTCCTTCCCCTCTCTCCCCGCGGTGTCAATCAGACCCTGGCATCCCCAGTGACAATTTCCATCCTCCCAGCTTGGAATTTCCACCTCCTCCAGCCTAGCAGAGCACTTCCCCCCCACACACAGAGCTCTAGAGTAAGCCAACCCTGCTGTGCTGAGGCTGCTTTAGCCCCCCCCCCCCCCTCCCCGCCTCCAAAAATATCTCTGTGCTAGGAAAGGAGCATTATTAAACCTATTATCTGCCACTTTGTGGGTAGAACCACTTTATTTATTTCTTTTTTTTTGGGGGGGGGGTTGTTTAATTATCTGCTGTCTGAGAGTAATTATTTACTTCCTGGAAGCTCACGTACCAGAACTCTGAGTTTGAAAGATTTTTTCCATAACCTAATCCAATTCATCAAAGGCATCCTAACAAAATTACAGGCTCTGGCAGTATCTTTGCTTTTCACCTGATAAGGCTGCAGCAGAAGCCCGGGATGGTTTGTATCAGGGTACCTCCTGGGCTATAGTTTTTGACAGCTTTGCTTAAATCCCTTCCCCCTCTTTTCCTCTCTCACCAAAGCACGCGATTTTCTTCCTCCCTCCTGCCACAGGGCTTGAGGCTGCAGACAAATAATCAACTAGTATACAGGAGGGAAAATGGGAAAGAAACTACTAGTGCAGGAGCTTCATCCAGCACCTTCAGGATTTCCTCACGGACAATGCTCTGGAAGCTGTTGGCGAGCTCATTCCTCTGCATGGTAGTGCTGGGGGATGTACCCCAAGAGGGAGTAAGGATGGAATGATGTCAATGCTGTGCCTTAGATGACCCAAGGAAAAGAAAGGAGGAGAGAGAAACACATCCCAGGTCCTGTGTCTGGGGTGTCAGTGGCTAAATTAAAGGGATTACATTGGTTTTCCTTTGTTTTTTTTTCCCCTTCTGTGCATGTGTATGTTTGGAATCACACGAAATCACAAAGGTTGCAAGAGACTCTAAGATCATTAAGTCAAACCATACCTATGCCACTAAACCATGGCCCTAAGTAGAGCATCTAAATGTTTCTTAAACACCTCCAGGGATGGTGACTCCAGCAGCTCAGAAATGTTGGAATGCTGGAAACCCAACACGCACTCAGCTCTCCATGCCCAGCCTTGTAAATGTGCTTTGGAACAGGAGAGAGGTGTGATACCTGTGCACTTCCAACAGCAACCTGGCTGCACATGCATCCCTTGCAGCTATCCCCATTAATCTACAATAGAACCACAGTCTTAAGGAGAAGAAGAAAAAAAAAAAGAAAGAAAGAAGAAAAAAAATCAATGTTGTGATAGAAATGTTTTTAAAGAAGTAAGTGGTTTGCCCAGGAAAATCCTAATTGTTTAATAGACTCTCCACTTGGTAGCAGCAGGAGGAGAACGACAGCAAAAAGAGCAGCTGAGCTATTTTAAGGTCTATTCTTCCAGCACTTGGGTGGATGCCTTAAAGAAAAATCAGATTTATAAGGGGGAAAAAAAAACCCTCAGCATTGACACAGAATGGGTCTGTTTTCATGGCAATGATGCAGATGAAATGACAAGTTGTCATTTAAGAAGTTAATAAACAGTCACCATTTTGCAGGTTATCCAAATGCTACTGCACAGAGAGAGGAGAGGGAAAAAAAAACCAACCCCACAAACCCTTGGATTCCCTAAATGATGTGTAATTAAAATTATTTTAAAAATCCTCCTTGACAGGCCAGGGGCTTAGCCAAAATGTAAATGACATTAAAGAAGACAATGAATTTAATTTTATTTAATGTCCCTTTTTGCAGATCCTCATTTACATAGCATTTTTAACAAAAGGGTTGACCTTATAAATGCTGGCATTTGTACAGCTCCGGCAGCGTTGGATTTAATCATGCTTCCCCAAAGCCATGAGGGAAAAAGCTTTAAGTTCTCTGGTTGGATATGGAGTAGGAATAAAAACATTGGGACTTGGTCAAATGTTTATCCTCCTTGCTTCTGAAAACAACCTGACAAGAAGATGTAAAGGTCTAGGGAATAACCCATTGCTGTTTGGAAGGCTTGGGTAATAATCATACATAATCGTTGGGAAATATAGCTAATAAAAAATATAATGAGTGTTCAGCAAAATCGGCATTAGGCCCAAATTACATGATATTAATACTTGAACAGGTGCAGAAAGGCCCTTTAAATGAGGTAAATGAATAAAATGTCCCAGAGCACAACTGTGTGCACTGACAAAAAGTCAATCACATGAATAATTCAGCGGCCGGCACTGCCAGCAAAGGTCAGCCAGCGCTCACCTTTGTGACGGGAAGTGAAAGGCAAGGCTGCTGCTGACGAAAAAGAAATCAACCCCCAGCCTCCAGCCTCCAGCAGCCTCCTCCCCAGCACCCTGCCGAGAAAGAAATCCAACCCCCAGCCTCCAGCCTCCAGCAGCATCCTCCCGAGAAAGAAATCCAACCCCCAGGCTCCAGCCTCCAGCAGCATCCTCCCCAGCATCCTGCCGGAGGGACACACTTGCAGCAGGCCCAGGCCCACTGGCCTTCCTGCCCCAAAGAAATCAACACAGGGCAAAGAGAGACGATGAAAAGAGTAAGGAAAGAGGGACAATAAAGAGGGAAAAAGGGGTAAAAATAAAGAGGGGAAAAAGAGTAAAAATAAAGAGTGAAAAAAGGGTAAAAATAAAGAGGGAAAAGAGTAAGAAAAGAGTAAAATTAAAGAGTGAAAATAAGGTAAAAAAAGAGTGAAAGGAGGGGGCAAAAAGAGTAAAAAATGAGTGAAAAAGGGGTAAGAAAAGAGTAAAAATAAAGAGTGAAAAGAGTAAGAAAAGAGTAAAATTAAAGAATGAAAGTAAGGTAAAAAAAGAGTGAAAGGAGGGGGGAAAAAGAGTAAAAAATGAGTGAAAAAAGGGTAAGAAAAGAGTAAAAATAAAGAGTGAAAAAAGAGTGAAAATAGAGTAAAAAGGGGGAAAGGAGTGAAAAAGGGTAAAAATGAGTGAAAGGGGGTAAGAAAAGAGTAAAAATAAAGAGTGAAAAAAGAGTGAAAATAGAGTAAAAAAAGGGAAAGGAGTGAAAGAGTAAAAATGAGTGAAAAGGGGTAAGAGTAAAAATATAGAGTGAAAAAAGTGAAAATAGAGTAAAAAAAGTGAAAGGAGGGAAAAGAGTAAAAATGAGTGAAAGGGGTAAGAAAAGAGTGAAAAAAGAGTGAAAATAGAGTAAAAAGGGGGAAAGGAGTGAAAAAGGGTAAAAATGAGTGAAAGGGGGTAAGAAAAGAGTAAAAATAAAGAGTGAAAAAAGAGTGAAAATAGAGTAAAAAGGGGGAAAGGAGTGAAAAAGGGTAAAAATGAGTGAAAGGGGGTAAGAAAAGAGTAAAAATAAAGAGTGAAAATAGAGTAAAAAAAGAGTGAAAAATACAGTGAAAAATAAAGAGTAAGAGAAGTGTAAAAAGAGGGGGAAAAAAGAGTAAAAATAAAGAGTAAAAGAAGAGTCAAAACAAGGTGTGAAAAGAGAGGGGAAAAAAAGAGACTAAAAAAAAAAGAGTAAAAGAACCAAAAACCCCAAACCCCACCCCAAAAAGCCCCTGCAGGGACTCGCGGAGGGGAGAAGGAGAGGCTAAGGGGGTGGCTACCAGTGCTGTCAGTGAGCTGCAAAACCTGAGGTCAGAAGAAAAGTATTTTAAGAGCCTAGGGGATGGAGAGTTTGGAACAGCTGTTAAATATGACCAAACTTTTTATTCTCCCCCCCCCAAAACTCCAGCTATTCCAAACTCCCTATGAAAGAAATGGGATAAACAGATGTCTGGCTTCCATACAGGAAAGTAGGACACACTTGGAATGATAAGTCTCCTAAAGTCTATAGAATAATGGCAGATTTATTGGGGAGGGGAGGGGTATTTAGTGGGCACGGAGATGGCAGCGAGCAGTAGGACTGCAAAGCTGCTGCACAGCAAGGCAGCAGTGATGTGCTGCGAGCACAGGCAGCCCTGCCACTGCTCCACCACACAGCTGCCCCTCCACGGGCTGGGTGGGATGGCATCCCACCAGCACCTCGCTCTGATCGGGATGGGATCCCACCAGCACCTCACTCTGATCGGGATGGCATCCCACCAGCACCTCCCTCTGATCGGGATGGGATCCCACCAGCACCTCACTCTGATCGGGATGGGATCCCACCAGCACCTCCCTCTGATCGGGATGGGATCCCACCAGCACCTCCCTCTGATCGGGATGGGATCCCACCAGCACCTCCCTCTGATCAGGATGGCATCCCATCAACACCTCACTCTGATCGGGATGGGATCCCACCAGCACCTCCCTCTGATTAAGCTGGGATCCCATCAACACCTCCCTCTGATCAGGATGGGATCTCATAAACACCTTGCTCTGATCAGGATGGGATCCCACCAGCACCTTGCTCTGATCGGGATGGCATCCCATCAATACCTCCCTCTGATCGGGATGGGATCCCACCAGCACCTCGCTCTGATCGGGATGGGATCCCACCAGCTCCTCCCTCTGATCAGGATGGCATCCCATCAACACCTCACTCCGATCGGGATGGGATCCTACCAGCACCTCACTCTGATCAGGATGGGATCCCACTAGCACCTTGTTCTGATTAGAATGGGATCCCATCAACACCTCCCTCTGATCCAGATGGGATCCCACCAGCACCTTGCTCTGAACAGGATGAGATCCCATCAACACCTCATTCTGATCAGGATGGGATCCCACCAGCACCTCCCTCTGATCAGGATAGGATCCCATCAACACCTCATTCTGATCAGGATGGGATCCCACCAGCACCTCCCTCTGAACAGGATGAGATCCCATCAACACCTCACTCTGATTGGGATGGGATCCCATCAACACCTTGCTCTGATCAGGATGGGATCCCATCAACA
Source organism: Bucco capensis (assembly GCA_013396975.1). Taxonomy (NCBI): domain Eukaryota; kingdom Metazoa; phylum Chordata; class Aves; order Piciformes; family Bucconidae; genus Bucco; species Bucco capensis. Next base: position 35,811 of record VWZO01003676.1, read on the forward strand.
CCTCAATCTGATCAGGATGGGATCCTACCAACACCTCAATCTGATCAGGATGGGATCCCATCAACACCTCAATCTGATCAGGATGGGATCCCACCAGCACCTCNTCCCACCAACACCTCAATCTGATCAGGATGGGATCCCACCAACACCTCAATCCGATCAGGATGGGATCCCACCAGCACCCTAGACTCAGCAGAACAGGATCCCACTACTCCACCACCACCTCCCTCAAACTGGGATGGGATTCCACCACTCCACCATCCCCTTGCTGTGACTGGGATGGGATCCCTGTGCCCCAGCATCATGTCCCTTTGAGCAGGACAGGATCTCACCTGTCTACCATCACACTGTCTGCATCTCAGCAGTTGGACACGCAGTACATTTGAGCCTGAGAAGGAAAGGGAAAGTTGAGGGGATGGATCTGAGCAGGAATCTCCACACCTTCCACTGCAACACAGGATGGTGGCACCGAGGCATTACTCTAGGCCAGAGTGTGGTTTTGGTTTAGCAGTTGCAGCAGCATCCTGTAATCACTTACAGCCCTTGGAATGTATGGGTGAAATAGGAGAGATTTATCTGTTCATAGTTGTGATATGTAGACAATGGGTGTTCCTAATGAGGAACATCTGCTTTTGTGTTTTCCCAGAAAACATTATTCCGCTATGAAAATGATACTCCCATCCTCTGCAGCAACACCACAAGGAAAAGAGGAGCCTTTCCCTTGCTTTTATTTGCTTTTCTTTGGGTCAATCTCATTTCCCAGGGACACTTTGTGCTGTGGCATCTTTTTTACTGACTGCTCTGCAATTTATGGGGAGGAGGGGGTGTGTTTTTTTCTCTTCAGTACCTGAGTTGCTGTGCAGGAGGAAGAGCCCAGCTATGGCAGGAGATGCTGACATGGAGACAGCAATAAAAGTGCACACACTTGGCCATGCTCCGTGAGAAACACCGAGGCGACCTAAGGAGAAATTCTCCACGAATTAAAAGGTCACAGAGGCTCAGCAAACTGCTTCCCAGGCCTCTGGTTTTGTTTTCACATTCAGAACCCACTGCAGGACTCAAACCTCTCATTACAGAAGGTGATTTAAAAAGAACTTAATTGCCAACAAATTATGATTCCTGAAGTGCGCAAGGTTGGGGTTTCTTTCCCTTCTTCTTTTTTCCTTCTGTTTTCTTTCCTTTTTTTTTTTAACCCCAGTGCAATAAAGAATCTAGACTATCACAGAGACTCCTAGTGTGGGCTGGAACAAATGGGTGGCCATAGATCTCAATTCAGAGTTGAATTATTGGTTTGTATCCTGAGGACAAATATGCCTTATCTGGTCAAAAGCTGCTAAATGTATCCACAGGACAAAAGGATCTAGTGAAGCAGATTGTATATAATTCTCCTTTTTTTTTTTTTTTTTTAAGGCAGCTAACACTTTTTACAGGAAACTGTAAATTGATCCACATATTTGATGGG
>VWZO01003676.1:42272-45847 GCA_013396975.1 Bucco capensis
GTTTTTATATATATTTTTTTTTCTCTGATAAACCCAGAAGTGCCTGAACGCCCTGAGGAATCCCAGGAGCGTGCACAGCAATATGGTTATTACTGGATGATATTTGGGAAGAAAAGTGCTAATGGGCAATCTGGTGTTTATTTTGAAACTGCTAACAATGATTTTTCTCTGGTAAAAAGGCAGTGTCTGGGCTCACGGCTGAGTGGGTTTTGAGCATGGGCTTTAACAGATGGTGCGGAGCTAGAGGTGCGGGATCGCCCTTTCGCTCCCGGCGCTCGCCGGGCTCCGGGATCGCCTCACCAGGCTCGGAGCAGCCTCCCTGCTTCCCTGACTGCTTTCCTCCTAGCCCTCCTGCCTGCATCCCTGCCTGTATCCCTGCCGGGGCTCGGCGTCCCCCTCCCCGCAAACTCTACCCGTGTTAATTAGGATGGAGTGAGGGGTTGTGTGAGGAGGGGGGAAGCAAGGCTCATCATCCTCTCCCTCCTTTCACACAGCCCCTAACACGGCTCCCTTCGGGAAGCAGCGGCCGTGCAGCCCCGCGGAAGCTCCGCGCAGGCCGGCGGAACAGCAGCAGGAGCAGCAAGGATGGGAGGGGTTCGGGGTGGGGAGTCCCTACCGGTAGGTATTGTTTTGTAAAGAGAAAAGGGGGTAAGAGCTGACAGCCCAAACACAACCCCGCCAGGGTTTGCGGTGCCAGCGCCTCAGAGAACTTCTGGGGATTGTTACTTCGTATTTATAAGTGATTTATTTTTTATTTTGTAGCCCAAACAGAAATCCATAAACTGTCGGTTCAGCGCCATTGACTCTTTGATCAGTTACTGGGCTCGCTTTTTTTCCTCCCCCCCCCCCCCCNAAGGGAGATTAAAAGCCTTTATTTTTTCCTCCCTCTTTCTGCTGCAGTAGGTGCGGAGCCCAAAACGCACAATAAAAGTGTACTGCAAGCGTATGCTCTCTGCTCCTTACGCAAACTTGTAGCTGCCTGATGTAAAGCCACTTAATGAGGCTACTCCAGCCATTTCCGAACACATTTAGCCTCTCTCTCTCCAAAGGATGTAAACCCACGCTGGCAACTCGGGAGTTTAAAAGGGCTCCTCTAACCTCCTGAAATAATTATGGAAGGGTCCAACGCCTTCGCCTTTGTCAGAGTAATTGTACTTCGCCTGTCAGCTCTGCTTTGCTCCGGGAGGAAATCGCACCATTTTACTCCTGGAGGCATCGAGATCCGAAGGGATTTGAGTCAAGAGAAGGAGAAAGTTGCTGCGGGAAGGGAAGGCGGAGGGCTCGGGGCTGCTCCCGGGGGAAGGCTCCTGCCTACCCTTGGCTCCAGGATTTGCAAAGTTAGCCAAAAAAAAAAAAAAAAGAAATTCCATCTGTGGGCAGGCTGGGCTCGGCCGGGAGTGTGTGTTAAACCCGGCCGGCAGTGTTAAACCCCATCCCGGCAGATTGCTCGAATGGTTTTAATTTCCAGTGCGGGGATCTGATTTCCAGAAGGCTGGGAACGATTCTCCGTTCTTACCTTCCTCTCTATCCCTCAAAAAAATAAATGAAATAATATATAATAAAAAAAAAAATTCGTGAAATATCTCTCCGGAAAAAAAACCCAAACAAAAAAACAAGGCAAAAAAAAATTAAAGTTGATTAAATCCGCAGCTAGTCAGGAGCTTTCTGCCTTTAATTGCTGTGGTACGATGCTGCTAACACGTAGTTATCCTCGGCAAAGTTGACCGAGACAGGTTAAATAATTTAATAAGGAACTGCTTGTAATTATGTTATTTACAAGGTCTGACAGAGGTTTGAGGAAGAAGCAGGAGCTGATCTCAGGGAAACGGACGGGTTCGGGTGACCCCTGGAGCACAGAGTTTGAATTATGGAGATGGGGGGCTGAGAGGTGACCGTGGACCAGAGGAGAACAAGCTGACTTCTCACCCCGGCACATTTAACTTTTAAATCCAAAGAAACGTCTCACTTTCCTAGAGCATCGCCTTGGAAAAGGAAAGGACTCATCATCCCCAGCCCTTTCGGGGTGCCCGAGGAAGAGGGATGCAAAACATCACCCCTCCTCCCCACCCAAAAAATAAAGAGTTTCAAAGTGCATTTACAAAATAAATCTGGGCAACTCGCTGAGGGTTTGGGGTTGAGGTTTGAGTTAGGGGTTTTTTTTCCCCCCTTTCCTCTCTCCCTCGCTAAATTAATTATATCAAACATCTGTTCCCATGACGTTGTACTGAATGCCACACACACGAGTTAGTGATGCCCACGCTCCCTCGGACAGCAACACCACACCTTTTTTTTTTCGCTTTACAACATCTCCTCCAGCCATCACCACCTGAATGAGTCGCTCAAGGTAAAGGAGGAGTAGGTTCAGACGAGGGGTTCGCTGCAGCCCCCACCTCCCCCACAACCAGGACGAAAGACAAACAAACTTCGCAACTTGCGCGTTAAGGAAAGCGTAAACTTTTCTCACCTGTTTGGTCATTGAGTCTATTAGGCGAACATAGAGGTCCTGCTCTGTCCTGACTCCTGGGGAGGGAAAGAGAGACAAATTCCGATCAGGATTTCACCAGCCAACCACCCAAATGACATAACGAAAGCATGAGGTCAGGCAATTAACCGCCGCGGACAGGCAGCGGCACTCGCGCCAGCCTTAAAAAATACCACTAAATTCAGCCCCAAACAGGCAGAACTCACCTAGCGAGCGAGTTCTCACCCATTCCTCGACCTGCTGCTTGGGGGGGGGCGGGGGCTGTACCCCCAGAGCCCCCCACACCCCCCCCCGACCAAACCTGCTGCTGGCCCCACCGCCACGGAAAGCCGCTAGAGTGGTACCCCTGAATCCCTCAGCATCCCCCTGCATCCCTCCGCGGGTGGGGACCCCGCTTCGGCCGGGCCGGACCCCGCTCTGCCTGCTCCCCATCTCACCCCCTCCCCAGTAATCAGCAGTAATTCGCCAAACTGGGGGAAAAAAACCCATAATAATAAAAAAAGTCACTTAAAAGTGATGTTGTGCTGGGTGCAGCTATCGATCCCCCAGTTTTTTTACTTTCCACTTCAAGCCCAACCGGTTAATCATGTGAAGTACCATTGACTTATTGATCCTTTATGTTTTGTTTTCCTTCCATGCCAAGGCAGGAGCCGTGTTTACACGCGTCTAATTTTCATCTCCCAAATCTTTATATCCTATTTTATTTTTTTTTTTTTCCCCTGGAAAGGCCTTGAAAAAGAAAGCAAGACTTTCCTGCGGCACAGACACCAAAATAAAACCACCCCAAAGCCCCGAGGTGACACTAACTTACCGTTGCTATACAACAACTGAAGTTTGTAATGAATCCCATTGTTAGTTTTTTCATTGTTCGGCTCCTGCAAGCAACGATAAATAATTACATTTAGCATCCCATATCTATCGATATCAACATCTCCTGACTCGCTTTTTTCCTCCCCGCTCGGAATTAACACTTTGCACCAATTCAGCCTCATGGTCACTTTGGGGTTGTTGGTTTTTTTTTTTCCCCCTTTTCTTTCCTTTTTTTTTTTTTTTTTTTTTTTTTTTTTTTTTTTTTTGGGTATAAATTTTCTTT
>VWZO01003676.1:57494-112871 GCA_013396975.1 Bucco capensis
TTCCCACACCTTCCCTTCCCGCACCTTCCCTTCCCGCACCTTCCCTTCCCACGCCTTCCTTTCCCTTTCCCTTTCCCTTTCCCTTTCCCTTTCCCTTTCCCTTTCCCTTTCCCTTTCCCTTTCCCCTATTTAACTCTTTTTCACCTACCCTGGAGTGTTTCTCCTCCTTTGCCTTGAGCTGATGCTCACAACTCCCCCTCCCTCCTCACAGTGGGTGCAAGAACTTCTTATCTACATTACTCACAAACTCATTAAGGTTGGAAAAGACCTTTAAGCTCCTGGAGTCCAACTGCTAACCCAGCACTGCCAGGTCACCACGAAACCATGTCCCTCAGCTCCATGTGTTCTGAAGCCCTCCAGGGATGCTGAGGTTAGAGCCATGGCTGGGGAGGGTGTGGGGATTGTGGCCTTGGCCAAAGTTACCTCTGGCACCAGTGTCCACCACAGCTCCTTCTGGACAGCAGGACCTCCCAGGGTTGTTTCTGCTGTGTTTGCCCACGGATAAGCTCAGCTGCTGCTCACATCAGTGCAAGTGTGTGGGGAACAGCTGTTCAGATGTGCTGGAGCTGTTTAAAGTTGGGTTTAGACCTAGAAAAGAGAAGCCAACTCTGGTCCTGCTCTCTGGTGTCCTGAGGCAACCCTGCAACAGGTACAGACAGTGGAGGAGCTTCAGCTCAGGCTCTGGTGGATGGCTTTTCATGCCTGGCCTGGGGCTTGGAGGGTGGATCTGGGGACCCAGCATCCCCTCCAGGGGCCTTGGCAATCTCTGCACCCCAGGACACTCCCCAAGCTCTCTGGGCAGCCTGGGCCAGGGCTCTGCACCCTCACAACAAACAAGTTTCTCCTGCTGCTCAGCTGCAAGCTGCTGGCTTCCAGTGTGTGCCCATTGCCCCTTGGGCTGGCCCTGGGCACCCCTGAGCAGAGTGTGGCCCCAGCCTCTTGTCCCCTGCACCCTTCAGCTCTTGCTCAGCATGGAGCAGATCCTTTCTGGAAGAGAAGAAACTCCCTTGCCCTGCTGCTCACACTCTTCTTCATGCCCCTCAGGACACCATTTGCCTTCTTGGCCATGAGGGCACACTTCTGGCTCCTGGTGACCTTGTTGTCCCCCAGCACTCCCAGCTCCTTCTCCATGGAGCTGCTTCCCAGCAGCTCAGCCCCTGCAGACAATGTGGGGCTGGTGTGTGCTCTGCCTCCAACCTTCCCCTTCCCACCCCTGGAGCAAGCTCTGCCTTTAGTGCCAGCCCACAGCAGAGCTGTGTGGCAGGTAAGGCTCCAAAATCAGCTGTGCCACACTCTCCTTCTGTTGTGAGAAGCATTGCCTGTTTAAAATTTAAAAGAATCATCTATTTTTCACAGGCTCCTTGTGCTCCTCAGGAAAAAAAAAAAACCCAAAACACTAAAAAAAAAAAACCCCAACCCAAAGCACAACAAAAAGGCCCAAACCCACCTGATTATGCCCCAGCTCTTCAAAGCAGCTGTGAGCCTGCAAAGGAGCAGGTGGCAGAGCAGCAGCAGGTATCTAAAGCAGGGGCATCCTGATGTTTCTCCAGGGGTTTGGAGCTGCTGGGTGGGAGGCAGGAGGCAGAGGGCTGCTCCCAGGCCAGCTGTGGTCCCTTTTTGTGTGTCTCCTTGGCATCTCTCACTCATGGGTGAAGCTGCAGTGCTCTGGGACTGCTGTCTAACAGCAGCCACTTCAGTTATTAGAGTGGAACTGTGACAACAACTTGGTGCTCCTTATCTCTTTCTTCTTGGCTCACTTTTGAGTGCACTGCACTTCCCTCCATCAGCACTTTTTCATTCCTCCTCCTTTAATCTTCCCTCCCAAGCCTTCAGTGTGTTCCAGTGGCTCCTTTCAGGCACTGAAGCTCTGCAGGGATGCTACAGAAGCGAGCAGTGATGTCTCCCCACGGTATAAGGATGTTACCTTTGCAGTTTCACTCTTCCATCAGCCCTGGGGCATCTTGTCTGCTCCCAACTCAGGGTATTCCTCCTGGCAGCAGCTCTTTTCTTCAAGTGGACATGCTGCAACTGTGTCTCAACATGGATAAAAAACACCATTCAACACTTGCAGCTCGCTCAAGCTGTTTTGTAAGGTGGGAGGCTGGACTTGGCCACCAGAGTTCAATGCTTGTGCTCCAGCAGGAATGGGCTTTCCAGCCCAGTTGGCTTTGATTGCAAGGCCACAATGCTGCTGTGTGTGCACCTACACCTCTGGGGCAGCCCTACTCTGCTCTTCCTCCCTGCACATTGCCCCCAGCACCAGGATGCACCTCAGGATGACTTCAGGAAAAGGCTTTTTGTAGGGGACCCAGGAGCCCTTTCTCCCAGCCCCAGGGCACTGCTGAAGCTGTTCCTTTAAAGAGGGATTACTTCCAGCAGCCCCTGAGTTATTTTTAACCACCTTGTGTCAGGATTCTCTGTTGTCAGTAGTGGCAAACTCATTTGGCTTATGTGCTGAAATCTCTCCCTGTTTTATATATATATATATTCATGCAAGAAAGCTCTCCCTGTTTTTTATATATATATATATCTATCTATTCATGCAGGAAAGGATGGTGATAGAAAAGGTCATAACTCTCCAAACCACAGAGAAAAAAAGGAAGAAAGGAATGTCATCTCCTCCAGTGCTGGAGGTTAAATACTTCAGTGGGAAGTGTCAGGGCTGTAAGAGGACATTGAGTGAAGTGTGTGGCCCCTTCCTGAAGCAAACTGTCTGTGGGCATGGCCTGGGATCCCCCAGCTCACAGCCCTCCTTGGAAAGGGAGCTCGTGGGGTGGGAGGTCACCTCCTGCCTGGCCCCCAGCTGAAGGGAAGCTGTGGCAGCAGCAGCATCCCTCAGCAGGGCCCAAAGCATCCCCAAATCAGAGGCAGCAAAGGCTGTCAGGAGAGAGGAGCAGGCAGCAGCTTCTCCCTCCCTAGCAGGGATTCCAACAGAAAGCAGCAGCGACAGGGAATGTTTGCCTCCAGGCCCTGTTTGCTCGTGCAGCAGGGTTGGAACCTGCTGCTGGAGACAGGTGGAGTGAGGGAGGGCACGGGGAGCCTGGCAAACAGAAATCAACAGCAGCAAGGAGAGCCCTGAATATAAACTGTGCTAGCAGAGAACTCCAGCAGCAGACTCGGCTGGAAATTGCCTGAGACACCAGCAGACACAAACCCTGCCTTTTTAAGGGGAAAATGGCCTAATCAAGATGTATGTGCATGGCAACATACTCACAGGGGGAGTTAGCTGGAGTTATCTGCTTCAATTACAGGCACTTACTGTGTCCTAGCAAAGGAGGTGAATAACAAATATAAACCAGGCTGTGGTTTTTTTTCCCCCAACCTGTGTCTTAGCTGAGGAACTCAGCTCACATCCTGAGTTCTCCATGGAGTAAGTGAAAGAGGAGTTACAAGGTAAAAAATATGTCCTGGTCTGAGGTGGAGCAGAGCTGAGCTGTGCAGTGCTTTGCCTTCCCAGCTCAGGCTCTGCTCAGGGCTGCACTCTCTGCAGCTCCCAGCATCTTCTCCTAGCAGGGACAACAGTGCCCAGGCTTGGGCTGCACAAAGGCTCTGCCTTGCCCTTGCTGCTGGGCACCCCAAGGGCACTGCTCCAGCTTGGGCTGCAGCTGCAGGGAGGAGGGGACAGCACAGGGCACCCCAAAGTCACCAACAAGCCATGCCAGCCCAGCCATGGCATCTTCAGGACAAAGCTGAGGGATCCCCAGGATCAAGCCTCTTTTTCCCAGGAGGACTCTGTCCCTTCTTGTGTTTGCTGCTGCTCCCTGTGTTGCTGCAGGCAGTGGCAGCATGCAGCTCGTGCCTCTGCTTGCCCTGGGGCAGTGAGTGCAGTGGCAGTGCCCAGTGCTGCCACAGCATCAGTGGGGACAGGGACAGCCTTGCCCTCAGCCTTCAACATTGCTTTGGGTCTCTTTGTCTCTACTTCATCTTCTTGTTACCATTCCCATCCAAGCTGCTTCAGTTTCCTTTCCCAAGCCCTCAGTCTCTCTCCCTTCTTCCCTTTCTCTCTCCTTTGGGCAGGGAGTGAGCTTCCCAGAGAGCATCTCTCCCTCACCTAGTGCCCAGGGCATCCCTGACCCTTCACAAAGAAAGAAAGAATTTGGGGATAATAAGCTTAATTCCTCAGTGCAGCTCAGACATGAGCAGTGTCACAAGCTCTTTGCTTTCCAGTGGGGACACAGGGAATCAGCTCCTCTGGTTTCTCTCTTTAAGTGCTGTATTTATTCCCTGATTTTGCTCTTGTTTCTCAGTCTTTTATAGGCCTCTTGGACAGTTTATAGGTGGCAGCTGACACCTGTAAAGTTCACCTGAAGCTGTTGGGCCATTTAAAACACCAGAACCCTTCCTGCACAAGGAAAGGGAAGAATTGATGAAGGTGGCTGACCAACTCTCCTCTTCTGGCTTTATCATGTGGATGTAAAGCTGTCAGGTTTTACAGCTGCCCTCACCCTGCTCCACTTTAACATCTCTGTTGCGGGGAGACCATCCAGCTCTCTCCCAGCCTGGGGCTCTGCTGCTCCTGGGGATGAGGCAGCATGAGCATCAACATCTGCATCAACATCAACATCATCACTTGGGAGAACTTCTTGCTCTCTCCAGCTCCCTGAAAGGAGGTTGAAAGGACCTTTCAAAGTCATCTAATCCAACCCTCACTCAGCAGGGACATCTGCAGCTAGAGCAGGATGCTCAGAGCCCAACCAACCTGAGCTGGGATGGTTCAGGGATGAATGGGACATCTCCCACCTCTCTGGGCAAGCTGGGCCAGGCTCTCACCACTCCCAGTGGAAAACATTTCTTCCTTCTATCCAGTCTAAATCTCCTCTTTTAGTTTCAAACCATCACCTCTTGTCCTGTCCCAGCAGCTCCTGCTCAAAACTCTCTCCCCATCTTTCCTTGAAGCACTGAGATGCTGCAGGAAAGTCTTCCTGGAGCCTTCTCCTCTCCAGGCTGCACATCCCCAACTCTCTCAGGCTCCCAGCAGAGAGCTTCCAAGCCCTGAGCTCAATTATGTTGGGAATCTTTTCCACAAGACATCAGTGGAGTGGTTGGCTGGGCTGGGGCAGGACAGGACATGGTGGCTCCAGCACTTCCAGCCCACACTGCATCCCCAGAGCTCTCTCTCTCTGGCATCCTCCAGCTCCAAGTGGACATGCCCATGGGCTTTGTGGAAGTCAGCTGGGCCAGTAAGTGCTCCTTTGGCACTGGACAGGATCTCTGTAGGCTCAGTGGTGCCCTGGAGGAGCTCCCAGCCATGGTGTGAGCACTGAGCATCATGCACAGCAAAGGATGCTGTGTTCCCTCAGCTCTGGAGGGGTAGGTTGGGGAAGAAGAACCAGGGATTGGTTTCCTTCATGCCCTGGGGATGAAGGAGAGGTAGCTGGGGCTGCAGGTGCTGCTGGCTGGGAGGAGAAGGCTTTGCTCAGGTGGGTGCAATAATTCCACAGAGGATTTATTTGGTGGTTCCCAAAGGCACAGATTTTTCCTGAGTGCCCTGTCACAGTCCTTTGCACACAAGAGGTGCAGGTAGAGATCCTTCTCCATGTGTGAGTGCTCTGGGATGGATGGATGGAAGCCTGCTGTGTTCCTCATGGTGAGTAAACTGAGGCAGCATTGGGGCATCATCTGGGGCACAAGAGCTTCCAAGCTGTTGGATACTGCATGTGTGTAGTTTTGGGGTGTATTGGGTGGAAATGTTGTGCTGAAACCTCCTCCCTGCAGCTGGTGGGAGCTCAGCCATTCCTTGCCAGGCAGCAGCCTGAGCCTTTGGGTGCTCAGGGGTGAGGGAGAGCATCCTTTTGGGAGCACATACAGCAGCTGAGGTGGAGAATGGGATGTGTGTGTGTGCCTGAGAGTCAGGCTGTGGGGTACCCACATGGTGTGGAGCAGTCCTGCCCTCCCAAAAAGGGCTAAAAACCCTTTGCAGAACCTGAAATTGGCCAAGTCTAGAGGTTAAAGGTGAAGTGATGCAGAGCAAGTGGAGCAGAGACATCAGGGGCAAACAGGAGTGGAGGGGGAGAGTCCTGACAAAGCTTGTTTGGGTGTCAGGGATGGGATGGGGTGTCAGGGATGGGAAGGGGTGTCAGGGATGGGATGGGATGGGATGTCAGGGATGGGATGGGATGTCAGGGATGGGATGGGATGTCAGGGATGGGATGCGATCTTCAGGGATGTCATTCCATGGTGAGGAGGCCAAAGGCAAGAAATCCCTTCTGTGGGCATTGTTAGCAAAGCAAGCTGGCCATTCTGGGTCATTGCTGGCAATGTTCAGGAGTGCAGCATCTCCCCAGGGCTCTTTGGACACTGCTAGTGTCCCAGCCTCCAGCAGCAAGCTCCTCCTGCAGCTCCTTTGGCAGTGCTGGGACACAGAGGAAAGGGAAGCAGCTGCTTGGGCTCAGAAGTTAGTTGTAGTGAAGCAAACCAAGTTGCCAAACTAAGCTGGAAGGATTTGATAGGAAAATGGGCTATCTTGACTTAAAAAGAAGTGTTCTAAATGGTGTTAAATTCAGAAGAAGATTTCCATGAAGCTCTTCAAATGGGGTGAATAGGAAGCTATGCTGAGCAAAGCTGCCTGGGGAAGGAAATAGCCAAGAGCAAGCCTGGGGAGAAGTGTCCCATGTGAGTCCTCAGGCTGGGGTGGGACAGGTCCTACCTTGTCCACTTGCAATCCTCTAGCCATAGCTCTTTGTCATCTCTACAGAGGTGCTAATAGATTCTGTTAGGGAGCTTAAAGTGTGCAAACATTGGGCTTTTAAATAGCGTTGTCTCTTACTGAGTAAAAAAGGCACTGAGATGATCTCCTCAGGCTTTGCATCTCTGCCATCTACTGGTTCCTGCTGGCTAAGGAGCTCCTGCATCTGCAGAACCTGCAGAGACAGCAAATCAGGCAGAGCCAGAGTGCTGGGGCCAGCTCTGGGCTGCCCAGCTCCAGAGAGACAAGGAACTGCTGCAGAGAGTGCAGGGAGATGCTGAGGGCACTGGAGGAAAGGCTGAGAGCCCTGGGAATGCTGAGGCTGGAGCAGAGCAGAGGCAGAGGGGAGCTGCTCCATGCTGAGCAAGAGCTGAAGGGTGCAGGGGGCAAGAGGCTGGGGCCACACTCTGCTCAGGGGTGCCCAGGGCCAGCCCAAGGGGCAATGGGCACACACTGGAAGGCAGCAGCTTGCAGCTGAGCAGCAGCAGAAACTTGTTTGTTGTGAGGGTGCAGAGCCCTGGCCCAGGCTGCCCAGAGAGCTTGGGCAGAGATTGCTGTATGTGCTCCCAGCCCCAGTGCTTGCACCAACCTCATCCCTGTCCTTCCCAAGGGTTGTGCATCCAAGCTGTTGGATGCACAAGCACACAGAAGGCTCTTGCAGCTGACCAGCCTTGTTCTTGCATGGCTCTCACCCCAGCAGTGCAGGGAGCAGTTGTTCTCTTGGTCTCTTTTGAAAGCTGTGTGCACAGTGAGCTCAGTGAGAGCTCCCTCAGCTCTGCTGAGCATTCCCCACTGGCTCCTGAGCAACAAGCAGCACTGACAGGTAACAGCCACACACACGAGGCTGGAGGCAGAGCTGGGAAGGTTAAGTTCCCTGTTTACCATCAGGAGCTGGACAAGAGGACCTTTCAAAGTCTTTCCCAACCCAAATGATTTTGATTCTGCTTCCCTGCAGTGTTTTACAGGGGCAGCTGCACTAGGGCTTGCTCAATCTGGTAGATGCTTTGCAAGAGCAAAGGTCCAGGCAGGCTGGGATGTGGTTTAGAGTGTCCAGGTGAACCATCCCCTCCTCAGGCTCAGGGGAGACCTCCTCCCTCTCTGCAGCTCCCTGCCAGGAGCTTGGAGCCAGCTGGGGGTTGGTCTCTTCTCCCAAGGAACAAGTGATAGGACAAGAGGAAAGAGCCTCAAGTTGTGCCAGGGGAGCTTTAGGTTGGATATTAGGAACAATTTCTTCCCCAGAAGGGTTGTCCATGCCTGTGCCAGGCTGCCCAAGGCAGGGATGGAGTCTCCATCCCTGGAGGGTTGGGAAGCCCTGGAGCTGTGCTGCTATGGACATGGTTAGTGGTGATTTGCAAGGGGCAAGCAAGCTGAACCCCACAGGGGTTATATGTGATTCCTGAGCTCAGGAAAGGCTCAGGTATTCCATTCCTCACCATGGTTTCCCTTCCCTGTGGATATGACCAAATACTTCTCTTTTGGCTCCCAAAGCCCTGGGCATGTCCAACCTCCAAACCCTCCTGAAATTGGGCTCCTTTTCCTGCTTCCATGTCCTGAGTGTTACCCAAGCTCCAGAGCTGGGAAATGCACATTGCTGATTACAAACTCATTAGGATGCATAACCCCAAAAAGTCTCTGCTCTCCTGATGGAGCTCTGGGCTGCACCACTCCCCACCAGAAAGCAGCTGCCTGGTGCCTCTTTGATATTGGCAACCCTATTGTCATTAACCTCATTATGACAATGCTGCCTGATGATATTGGGAAGGCTTTCAAGAAGGATGCTAGGAGGGTGGGAGGATTTCCCCCCCCCTCCCCTCCTTGTTTTGCCTACTACAAAGTGAGGGGGGAAACAGGCAGCAGGAGATGAGGAGGCTTGGATTATTTATTAGCATCCCCAGGAACCACTGTGGGGCTGTGAGATAGACACCAGTATGTGCTGGTGCCTTTGACAGGAGGAATAGTGTCTCATGCCATGCTGTTTGGAGAATCCCAGCAGGATGGTGACTGGAAGGAGGATCTCTGGGGATCATCTAGTCCCTGCTCCACAAGTTTGGGGTCAAGCTGGAGCAGTGCCCTTGGGGTGCCCAGCAGCAAGGGCAAGGCAGAGCCTTTGTGCAGCCCAAGCCTGGGCACTGTTGTCCCTGCTAGGAGAAGATGCTGGGAGCTGCAGAGAGTGCAGCCCTGAGCAGAGCCTGAGCTGGGAAGGCAAAGCACTGCACAGCTCAGCTCTGCTCCACCTCAGACCAGGACACTGTGATTTGTTGCTGCTTCTCCTCAGCTCTGTTTCCAAGCTGGATGCTTTACAAGGGGACAGGGGAGAGTTTAGGGAAGGAGTTTGGTGTGTGTACAGAGCAGGAATATTACTGTTCAGCATCTTCATCCGTGAGCTGGATGAAAGGATGGAGATGACCTCCTAAGCTTGCTGGTGATGCAGAACTGGAAGAAGTGGTGTTATCCTCTCAGGCTCTGCTGGCATCCAGAGAGACCTGGACAGGCTGAGAGCTGGGGAGAGGAACTTCATGGAGTTCAACCAGGGCAAGGGGAGAGTCCTGCACCTGGGGAGGAATAACCTCATGGAGCAGGGCAGGTTAGGAGCTGAGCTGCTGGGAAGCAGCTCCATGGAGAAGGAGCTGGGAATGCTCATGGACAAGATCACCATGAGCCAGGAATGTGCTCTCATGGCCAAGAAGGCCAATGGTCTCCTGGGATCAATTGAGTGTGAGCAGCAGGGCAAGGGAGATTCTCCTCCTCCTCTCTTCTGTCCCAGTCAGGTCTCAGCTGCAGTGCTGGGGCCAGCTCTGGGCTGCCCAGCTCCAGAGAGACAAGGAACTGCTGCAGAGAGTGCAGCAGAGGCTAGGGAGATGCTGAGGGCACTGGAGGAAAGGCTGAGAGCCCTGGGAATGCTGAGGCTGGAGCAGAGCAGAGGCAGAGGGGAGCTGCTCCATGCTGAGCAAGAGCTGAAGGGTGCAGGGGGCAAGAGGCTGGGGCCACACTCTGCTCAGGGGTGCCCAGGGCCAGCCCAAGGGGCAATGGGCACACACTGGAAGGCAGCAGCTTGCAGCTGAGCAGCAGCAGAAACTTGTTTGTTGTGAGGGTGCAGAGCCCTGGCCCAGGCTGCCCAGAGAGCTTGGGGAGTGTCCTGGGGTGCAGAGATTGCCAAGGCCCCTGGAGGGGATGCTGGGCAAGCTCTGGGGGGGATGCTGCTGGAGCAGGGGGGATGCACTGCATCATCCCCAGAGATCCCTTCCAACCCTCCCCATGCTGGATTCTGGGATTTTCACAGGTTTTGGTATTGATTTCTTGTGTAACACTGTACAGCAAGTGTCTGAGCTTCCTGAGGGGACAGGTGATGCTCCAACCAGCTCTGCCATGGTACAAGTTAATTTCTCATGCACACTGGCTTGCACAAAACATTTCTTTATTTCCATCCATGTTTTGCTCAGAATCTCCTTTGGAAAGAGGTTGGAGCCAGGTGGGGGTTGGTCTCTTCTTCAAGGTTATAAGTAGTAAGATGAGGAAATATCCTCAAGTTGTACCAGGAGAGGTTTAGGTTGGACATTAGGAACAATTTCTTCCCCAGAAGGGTTGTCCATCCCTGTGCCAGGCTGCCCAGGGCAGGGATGGAGTCACATCCCTGCAGGGGTTGGGAAGCTGTGGAGCTGAGGGAGATTAGTGGTGAGCTGGCAGTGCTGGGGAATGCTTGGACTTGATCATCTTCAAGGTCTCTTCCAGCCTTAGTGATTCCACAGGTGTCTGGGCCAGTTCTGCTGGGAGCTGTGGATACAGCAGGTGCACTGTGCAAAACTGCAACTGCTAGCTCAGTGCAATCCCTCAAGCTTTGGGCTTTATTCCCTAGCTCTGGGAGCCAGCCTTGGCTGAGGAGTTTGGAGCAGCTTCCTCCTCACTCCATGAGCCAGCCTGTCCCTTCCTTCTGCATCTCTCAGCCCTTGCTGTGGCTGCTGGATGCCAGGCAGGCTAGCAGTGAGCTGGATGCCTTTCTTGCAGGAGGAGTTGGGCTGTGAGGCTGCTTGGTGCTGCTGGTGTTCTTCCACATCAGAATGCAGGGATAATTGAATCCCTTTGTATTCCCTGTGTAATGCAAGGAGTAAGACACATTCCCAGCTCAGGGGCAAACACATCTGGCTTTCCTCTTTGCCCCTCAGCTCTCCCCTGTGCTGGCACAGCTTTGATTCAGCAGAGCTCTGAGGGAGAGGAAATTTGCAGTGTGTGCATATCATCTAAGGAAAACAATAGCATCCAGCCTTGCTTTAGTTTTTCTTTTTTTTTAGCTATAGGAATCACATTAAATAAATATATAGCAAGCTGCAGTGTCACAACAAGGAGATGTACAATTACCCAGGCAAAATCCCCCAAGGAAATCAACAGCAGGCTTATTAATATCCAGGCCTGCAGAAGACAACTGTCAGACAATTGGTCAACAAGGTACATGGTATCTGTTAGATACTGACTAACCCATTATGATCTTTATGAAGTGTCCTTTTGGGGGTCTAGATCTTCAAATATGAGTTGGAAGCCCCTTTTCTTTTATTAGTTGCTAAGCTCTTTATACTTTTACCATATTGCAGCAGGTTAGAAGTCTGAGCTTTATTGTCTTATGTTATTGAAAATCCAGATTCCCGCAGCCTTCTCCCTCAGGTCAAGATTTGTCTGAGAATACATTCTCATTTCTCCATGTACAAAGGCTGTCTGGAGAGAGGCAGAAAAAGATTATGACTGTAATATACTTAAATCCAATTTATTTGCCTGACTAGAAACTTCCACACTTCACAATTGCTTCCTACAGAAGAGTCTTGTGCTTAATTCCTCCCTGGCAGCCAGGAGCTGAGTCTTCCAACAGGTCTAGGCTCACACATACCTGAGCCAGGAGGAGCTGGAGAGGATGGGAATGGCAAATGGACACACTGATTTGGCTCATTGTGCTGTATTTCTCCTGAATAACAGATCTGGAAGGGCTCCTGCAATCCCGTTAGGAGCATCACCTGGGAGCCCTGCTTGATGGAGACATCATCTTGCACAGAGGCTTCCTGCTGCTCTCCGTTAGGTCTGGGCTGGAGATGCCTGGTTAAGCTCCTCTGGTCACTACCCAGCCAGCCATGGTGTCACTGCTGCTATTTTAAACCTTCTTTGCAGGCTGCAAAGAGATGTGAGGCTCTCAGCTCAGCTTTCCTGCAGCCTAAGCCCCAGCAGGAGTGGTGCTGTTGGCACCAAGAGCTTTCTACCCTGCTCATGGGCACAGGAAGCAGTGCTCTGGGCAAGCCAGGTCCTCTGCAGTCTGCTTGTTTAGGGCAAAAATGGGATGAAAAAGACTTCTCCTTGGTCTTTGTGTTGTGCTTAGAGAACTGCCACTGAGAGCCTCAACTTCTGATCCTGCTGCTTGGGATGCTTGTAGGAGGCTGGCAGGCTCCCAGAGATCAGGGAAGCCACAGTGGGAACAGCTGAGGAAGTAATCTGCTCCTGGAGCATCAGTTTGGGGTGGCTCAGCCTGGAGAAGGCTCCAGGGAGAGCTCACTGCAGCCTTGCTGTGCTTCAAGGGCTCTAGAAGAAAAATGGGGAGAGACTTTTGAGTTGTGACAGGACAAGGAGTGATGGCTTGAAATGACAAGAGGAGATTTAGAGTAGAGAGAAGGAATTGTTTCCACTGAGGTGCTGAGAGCCTGGCCCAGCTTGCCCAGAGAGGTGGGAGATGTCCCATTCATCCCTGAACCATCCCAGCTCAGGTTGGTTGGGCTCTGAGCATCCTGCTCTAGCTGCAGATGTCCCAAACAGATTCTCCTTGCCCAATCCTTCACTCTGTGGGGCTCTAAACTTACTAATGAATGCTGGCAAAGACTGCTGAAGGCAGCTAAGCCATTTTTCCTGCTGGGCATGGAAAGGAATTCATGTGCAGGGAAGGTGTGGGAGCTAGGCTGGGACTTGCCTGGAAGCTAAACTTGGGCTAAAAGTCTTGAAAGAGCTGTTTGAAGGGAGGTGGCAGAGCTGTGTTGGTAGCCTCCTGGTTGATGCATACTCTGCAAGTGGTCACAATGCCCACTTTGTCCCAATTTAACTTTTCTAACACTTTCTTCCCTTCCCCCTTATTCTCCCTTTGTGATCTCACAGGGGAGGACACAGCTCCCATCCTGGGCTCAGCTTGGGCTCCTCACTCACTCCCAGAAGGATTTTGAGGTGCTGGAGTGTGTCCAGAGAAAGGCAAAGAGGCTGGGCAAGGGTCTGGAGCACAAGTGTGCTGAGGGAACAATCCCTGCCCTAGTCCTGCTGCCACACTAGTGCTGATCCAAGCCAGGATGCTCTTGGGCACTGTGCTGGCTCCTCTTCAGGCAGCCAAATTCACACTGGCCAGTGCACAGCTGAGTGTCTGCTGTGGTCAGAAGCTTATAGGTCCCTGGCAGCAGCCAGAGCTCCTGCTCCAAGAGATGCTGCTGGGCCTGCAGCTGCTCCTGTGCTCCCTGTCCCAAGGCAGAGGTGTGATGCTCATGCTGCTTGCTCAGGCTGCTGCAGGAGTTTTGATGAGGGGCTGATCAATACTTGAGCCAATCTCTCCTTGCAGCTGACAGCAACCCAGCAAAGGTTACACTTTGCACTTTGCCTGCAGATAAAAACAGAACATAATGTCTTCTTTGAGCTCCTCAGAATTGCAAATCACCTCCTCCTGCCCCTGAGCTCCTTGCAGGCCCCTTGGCCAGCAGCAGGCAGGGCTGGCTTCCAGCAGAGAGAGCACTTGCACCAAGCCAAGTTCTTCCTCAGCACTCCTGGGATGTGAGCACACAGCTCAGGGGGAACCTTGAGGAGCCTCAGCAGTGTTTTGGCTGTGGGGAGACAGTGAGCAGGAGAAGGGAAGCTGTAGGAGCAGAGCAGAGCAAGTGATGCTGCAGCAGCAGTGCTGGAGCTCCTTCCTGTGGTGGCAATGCTGACTTACCTGTGCTCAGCCCCAGTAGAGCTCTGCCTGCTCCTCTTCTCCAGGCACACATCACCCCAAGGAGGATGAATGATGGCATCATCAGGGTTGGAAAGGACCTTTGAGCTGCCCTGCAGCAGCTCTGGGGCTGAGGAGCATGAAGCTGCCAGGAGCTGAGCTGTGGTGCCTGCTGGAGAAGGCCAAATTCCTGCCTGCAGCATGTCTGTGTCACCCTAGACACCTCAGTTCCTTTGGGCAGTTGGGTCTAGGGAAGGGTTCTGCACGAGTCCATAACCCACAGCCTGGACCATCACCAGGGGAGGATGGGGACAGCCTGGACCATCACCAGGGGAGGATGGGGACAGCCTGGACCATCATCAGTGAGGATGGGGACAGCCTGGACCATAGTCTGGGACAGCTTAGCCAGCCTGGCCACCCTCCAGCTGCAAGGATCAGAGCCTTGGCTCCTGCTCCTCTCACCCCATGGCTAGCAGAAGTCATCTGTGAGTGGTTCATGCACAAGAGCAGAGTTTGGCCCCTGATGATGTTCTGATGTTGGGGGGGGGGCTTAGCTATGCAAAAGAGGTTTAATTTCTGACCTTTGACCTGTCTGCAGATGAGTTTTAGTCTTGTATTAAGTTGTAGACCCCTGGGGTCAGAGGGAGGTGTTGGGAAACCTCAGAGGACATCACTGATCTTGTTCTGATGGTCCAGGCTGTCCCCATCCTTCCCTGGTGATGGTCCAGGCTGTCCCCATCCTTCCCTGGTGATGGTCCAGGCTGTCCCCATCCTCCCCTGGTGATGGTCCAGGCTGTCCCCATCCCCACTGATGCTGGTCCAGGCTGTGGGTTATGGACTCGTGCAGAACCCTTCCCTAGACCCAACTGCCCAAAGGAACTGAGGTGTCTAGAGGGACACAGACATGCTGCAGGCAGGAATTTGGCCTTCCAAACCCTGCTTCAGGCTCTGGCTTTGGGGTGGATGCAAAGCTGTGTGGAGGTGGGAGCCAAGGCTTCCTGTGCCCCAGGGCCAGGAGCATGGCAGCTGGGCAGTGGGAATGAAGTGTCACCTCTTGTGTGGCCCCAGTGAGGCTCTTGGAGTGCAGGAGCATCCCCAGCCTGGCTGCTCAGCTCCTCTTGCAGTCTCTGCAGGGCCTGGGGAGGCTCAGCCCTGGCATCCACTTCCTCTCACAAGCACCACAGACTTCAAAGGAAATCCTGCTGGCAAAATAGCTGCTGAATTGTGTCAGGGGTTTGTTTGCTCCCCAGATTAGCTCATTAATGAAGATTAGACTATTAAAATCCCATTTCCATACGGCTGAGGGGTGATCTGCAAGGGTTCTGTTCCTCTGTCAGTGACCCCCAGCTTGTCAGGCATTTATCAGCAGGAACCAGGAGACAAGTCCTTTTGGATAAGGAAATGCCATTAATGATCCCACTTGCTGTCATCATTTATTCATTGTGCTGTTGCATCCTTGGCTTTTCCAGACCTGGGCAAGCCACAGAGCTCTTTACCTGCTGCTGCTGCTCTAGGACAGAGTTCCTCTGAGCTCTGGGTCACTCAGCCCACATCACAGCACGAGGTGAGCTCCAAACATAGCAGTTTTGCTTGGACTTAGTCATCCTTAAGTTCTCCAGGACTTCTGCTGCTTATTCCTCCCCTTGCCCTTGCTGAACTTCAGGAGGATCCTAAACATCACCAGCATGGCTGCAGCCTGGAGGAGCTTGATGAGGAGCTGCACAGACTCCTTGAAAGGGCAAGGAAGCCCAAGAGAAGTGAGTGCTCCTGCCTGAGTGTTGTGAGCTGGACCAGCTCAGCATCAGGATAGCTGACTGCTGTTCCCAGCTGGATCCAGGGCTGGCCATCACTTGAGCTGCAGGAGGGACATCCCATCCCATCCCATCCCAAAGCTCAGGCTGATTGCCCACTGCAGGCTCCCCAGGGGAGGGCAAATCTTGCTGCTCCTGCAGCTCTGTGTTCCTCCTGAAGCTTCAGAGGCCTCTGACTGTGCAATTACAGGAGGATTTTAGTGTGATTCTCCATCCCCAACTCCCCTGGATGAAGAAACTGAGAGATCAGAGACATCTCCTTGTAAGCATTACCCCTGCAAGCTGAACACTCCTGCTGCTCACTACAAAAATGTTCCTGCAAGGCACTGAGCAACTGGTGGGGCTTACATGTTCATTGGGAGAGATCCTGCTCTTTAAGCATGAAATCTAAATGCTTCTCAAGTGAAATATGTTCCAGAAGTTGGAGTCACAGCCCAAGCAAGGCCTGGGCTCAGGTCATTGCTGTGAGAGCATTAGCAAGAGAATGAAAACTGAAGGGGAAATAGCCTTTCCTGGAGGTGCAGCATCCTTGTAGCACAATGTGCTCCTTGTCTGCCTTCTGAGGGATGAGGAATTGTCCCTGGCCAGGCTGGATCCATGGGCCAAGGAATGGGTTCTCCACCTGGGGCACAACAACCCCAGGCTTGGAGCAGAGTGGCTGGAAAACTGCTGGGGGAAAAGGACCTCAGGGTGTTGGATGACAGTGGCTGGAGAGGAGGCAGCAGAGTGCCCAGAAGGCCAAGAGCATCCTGGCTTGGCTCAGCACTAGTGTGGCAGCAGGGCTAGGGCAGGGATTGGCCTCCTGGGCTGGGCAGTGGGGAGGACACAGCTCCAAGCCTGGGCTCAGCTTTGGGACACTGAGGTGCTGCAGTGTGTCCAGAGCAGGGTAAGGAAGCTGGGGAAGGGTTTGGAGCACAAGTGTGCTGAGGAGCAGCTGAGGGTGGTTAGTCTGGAGAAGAGGATGCTCTGGGGAGACCTCAGTCTGCAACTCCCTGCAAGGAGCTTGGAGTGAGGTGGAGTTGGAGTCTTCTAAGTAACAAGGATGAGAGGAAACAGCCTCCAGTTGTGCCAGGAGAGGTTTAAGTTGGATATTAGGATGAATCTCCTCCCTAGAAGGCTTGTCCATCCCTGTGCCAGGCTGCCCAGGGCAGTGCTGGAGTCTCTATCCCTGCAGGGGTTGGGAAAGCCTGGAGCTGTGCTGCTGAGGGCCATGGTTAGTGGTGAGCTGGCAGTGCTGGGGAACACTTGGGACTCAATGCTGTGAAGAGGTGTTTGTGGCCAGCACAGGCCTGGCTTGCAGTCCCTGCCTGGGCACAGTGCATGTGCTGCTGAGCTCTTGCTGTTTGTGTGGCAGTGGAGGTGCCTCCAGGTTCATAAATCTGTATGCAGGAGCCTGGCTCCTCCAACAGCCATTCATTTTAATTATGTGAGACATAAAAAGACCACCTACAGAGGAGACAATACAGCTGTAAGATTCTCCAGGTTCCTGTGGGGAATCCTTCCTAACTGAAGTATGTTTTCCCAGAGGAATGGTGCTACCATTTGATTTAATTTTTAATTTTTACATTTTAATCAAAAATAGATCAAATGGTGGTGGTGTTCCCTCGTGGGAAACATCCTTCAGATAGGAAGCAGTCCATGTTCCTCTTAAATATGTAAAGCTGCCATTTATGTGCAACTGATGAATGACACCCTGGGATGCAAGCAAACAGCAGGCAGGGCTGGCTCAGGGATGCAGGAACCACCCTGGCATCCCACACACACACACTGGGAAGGGGAGAGCCAGGACCACTTGCTGGGATAGCCATGGTTGCACTTGATGATCTTCCAGGTCTCTTCCCACCTGCACGAGTGTGTGGCTGAGCATGGGCAGGGAGCAGCTGCTCCAGGGATGCCAGCACCTAGCAGGTAGCTCTTTGGAAAACTCTTGTGTTTCTCCAGCCTTGTTTTCAGCCATTGGAAGAAGGAAGCAGAGTGTGTGCAGCTTTGGATGGCACCAAGAGAGCTTATCTGTGTCTTGGAGTGAGGTGGAGCAGAGCTGAGCTGTGCAGTGCTTTGCCTTCCCAGCTCAGGCTCTGCTCAGGGCTGCACTCTCTGCAGCTCCCAGCATCTTCTCCTAGCAGGGACAACAGTGCCCAGGCTTGGGCTGCACAAAGGCTCTGCCTTGCCCTTGCTGCTGGGCACCCCAAGGGCACTGCTCCAGCTTGGGCTGCAGCTGCAGGGAGGAGGGGACAGCACAGGGCACCCCAAAGTCACCAACAAGCCATGCCAGCCCAGCCATGGCATCTTCAGGACAAAGTTGAGGGATCCCCAGGCTCACCAACAAGCCATGCCAGCCCAGGGATGCTTTCCCTTCCCAGCCCAGTGCCTGCAGAAGGCAACTCAGAGAGTGATGGAGTAACACAGCCAGGCAATTCCATCCTGTAGCCAAAGTGGTGTTTAATGCTTCTGCCTCTGGAAGGAAAGGTGTACAAAATCCAAAGGGTAAAAAAACTCCAGCATTTTTCAGCTGAATTCAACAGAGCTCCAGCCTGGTTCACTGTGTGCATGGGTCACTCAGGTTATCTGCTGTGCAAAGCAGTGACAGTTTCTCCTGAGCTGCTTTGTGTTCTCATCTGGGGCAAAAATCAGGGCTAATGGTGATGTTTCTCAACAGCTCAACCTATTTGTGGTCAGCTGGAGAAGGCAGTGGATGCTTCAGAAGAAGTGCTCCACCCCTGGCAGGGAATGCCTGGAGGTAAACCTCAGCTCACCAAGTGCCCAGCATCAGTTCTTTCACTTTGGGATGCTTCAAAACTGCAATGTTCATCTCTCCAGAAGACTTCACTCAGCAGCAGCATTCCCAGAAATGTAAGTAAAGAGGTGTTCAGGTTTCTGCCAGCAGTTCCATGGGGATGGAGAATTGGCCTACAGAGGCTGTGGACATTCCAAAGGCACCTGGAGGTGATGCTGCTGGAACAGGGGGATTGGACTGGATGATCCCTTCCAAGCCCTGCCATGCTGGGACCCTGTTTGTGTCAGGACAGGTTGCTCTGAGGCACAACAAAACCTGATCTGAAATGCTGGTTTGTGATGAAAAGGCTTTTCTTGCAATTAATGTTCCTGTTCCTTGCCCTCTCCCCATGCCTCTGCCTGCTCCCAGGCACTGAGGAGATGGAATAAGGTGTTCCCAGCTCTGACCCAAGTGCTTGAGTAACTAGGGAAAAGTTATCCTAGAATCTTAAGGATGCCAAAGTTATCAGCCCTGCAGGAAGAGAGCTCTGCTGTCACCAGCAGGGCTAGGGCAGGGATTGGCCTCCTGGGCTGGGCACTGGGGAGGACACAGCTCCAAGCCTGGGCTCAGCTTTGGGCTCCTCACTCCCAAAAGGATACTGAGGTGCTGGAGTGTGTGCAGAGAAGGGCAAGGAAGCTGGGGAAGGGTCTGGAGCACAAGTGTGCTGAGGAGCAGCTCAGGAACTGGGGTTGGTTAGGCTGGAGAAGAGGAGGCTCAGGGGAGACCTTCTCACTCTCTCCAGCTCCCTGACAGGAGCTTGGAGTGAGCTGGGGCTTGATCTCTTCTCCCAAGGAACAAGTGATAGGACAAGAGGAAACAGCCTCAAGTTGCAGCAGGGAAGGCTCAGGTTGGACAACTTCTTCACAGAAACAGTGGTCAGGCATTGTTCCAGGCTGCCCAGGGCAGTGCTGGAGTCTCCACCCCTGCAGGGTTGCAAAGCCATGGAGCTGTGCTGCTGAGGGACATGGTTAGTGGGGAGCTGGCAGTGCTGGGTCAGCAGTTGGACTCAGTGATCTCCAAGGTCTTGTCCAACCTTTCTGATTCTGTGGTTCTGTAGCCATAATTGTGCACTGAAAGGAGCAGACTGTGCTGAATTCCACTGCCATGTGCAGGCTGTGAGAGCAGGGAGAGGTGTCCCAGCTGCATCCTCAGTTGCTGAGCAGGGAAGCTGTGCTGCTGAGCTGCCTCCTCTTCATCTCTAGGAGCCCAGGATATGATTGAAGTGTCCCTGAAATGACAGAAGTTCATGTCACTAAAAATGATCTCATCAAAACCTCAAGTCTCTTCACACAATCCCAGCATGGGGAGGGTTGGAAGGGATCTCTGGGAATGATGCAGTGCATCCCCCCTGCTCCAGCAGCATCACCCCCAGAGCTTGCCCAGCATCCCCTCCAGGGGCCTTGGCAATCTCTGCACCCCAGGACACTCCCCAAGCTCTCTGGGCAGCCTGGGCCAGGGCTCTGCACCCTCACAACAAACAAGTTTCTCCTGCTGCTCAGCTGCAAGCTGCTGCCTTCCAGTGTGTGCCCATTGCCCCTTGGGCTGGCCCTGGGCACCCCTGAGCAGAGTGTGGCCCCAGCCTCTTGCCCCCTGCACCCTTCAGCTCTTGCTCAGCATGGAGCAGCTCCCCTCTGGCTCTGCTCTGCTCCAGCCTCAGCATTCCCAGGGCTCTCAGCCTTTCCTCCTTTATCAGACAAACACCATTTGCAGGGAAGAGGAGGCAAGCCTGTCCAGTGAACCTTCTGTTACTGACAAGGCTACAGAGCAAAGAAAGAATTTCTTTTGTCTTTGAGGTTAGAGAGCCAAATCCTAGCTTTGTCCTGGTTCAGGAGTTGCAGTTTGTGCTCTGCTGGGGCACCTCTGGACTGCTCAATCCATCTGCTGCCTTGTATTTACATGCTGCAGTCCTGAGCAATGCAATTGCTGGGTTTATGAACATGTTTGCTGGCTCTGATTCTCCACAACAAGTCTCTCTTTGCTGGCACAGAAGGAACGGGAATACACTTACAGATTCTCCAGCAATACATCTTGGGCAAGGCTGGGCACTTCCTCTGCCCCCATGGCTTTCAGACATCTGAGGAAGGAAAGCACACACAAAGCCATCAAAAACCCCAAGAGGGGAGGCAATTCTTTGCCATTTGATTATTCAATGTTTTCAGGGGGCTCTAAACAACAGCTGCTGCTGCCTGAGAACATACCACTGCATTCTGCTTTGTCTTTGCTGCCCAGAGAAGAGAGTCAGTGGAGATCTTCTGCTTGGAGTCCAGCTCCATGGCCCAATCCCCCAGGTAAGCAGCAGCCTCCTGGGGAAGGCTTTCCAGGGCCTTGCAGGCTCGTTTCTGCAAGAGAAAAGCAGCATTGCCATGTCAGCACAGGCAACACATCATAAATTCTCAGGGTTTTCTTGCTTATGGCTGAGAAGGACTTCATAGTCACAGGGAAAGAATAAGCCAGCACAGTGCCCAGAAGGCCAAGAGCATCCTGCCTTGGCTCAGCACTAGTGTGGCAGCAGGGCTAGGGCAGGGATTGTCCTCCTGGGCTGGGCACTGGGGAGGACACAGCTCCAAGCCTGGGCTCAGCTTTGGGCTCCTCACTCCCAGAAGGATACTGAGGTGCTGGAGTGTGGCCAGAGAAGGGCAAGGAAGCTGGGGAAGGGTCTGGAGCACAAGTGTGGTGAGAAGCAGCTGAGGAACTGGGTTTGGTTAGGCTGGAGAAGAGGAGGCTCTGGGGAGACCTTCTCACTCTCTACAGTTCCCTGAGAGGAGTTTGGAGTGAGGTGAGGATTGGTCTCTTCTCCCAAGCAACAGGACAAGAGGAAACAACCTCAAGTTGTGCCAGGAGAGGTTTAGGTTGGATATTAGGATAAATCTCCTCCCCAAACGGTTGTCCATTCCTGTGCCAGGCTGCCCAGTGCTGGAGTCTCCATCCCTGGAGGGGTTGGGAAGCCCTGGAGCTGTGCTGCTATGGACATGGTTAGTGGTGAGCTGGCAGTGCTGGGGAATGGTTGGACTGGATGAGCTCAAAGGTCTTTTCCAACCTTAATGATTCTGTGAGCAATAGCCAGCTAATAAAGGCTGGACTGCTGGACACTAAGATGTGGGATTTACCCCAGCATCCCCAGTGCCTGGGCAGGGCAATGTGCAGAGCTCACTAACCAGCTCTGCTGCTCAGTGTCATCCACTGGGGACACAGTGCCCCTGGAAAAAGAGCATCCTTCAGCCTCCATCAGAGTCTGGATGGTGCTTATCAAAGGAGCAGAGCAGGGGAAGTGCTGTGAAATGATTCATTCCACTAAGGAAAGGGAAGGAAAAGCCTGGAGCCAACTCAAGACAGCTCTGAGGACATATTGTGTGAGGGTTTTCGTATCTCCCTGTAAATGCTGTCACCTCTTCGAGCTTCCCATTGCTATATAACCAATTAGCTTCACACTGTTGAAGATCTAAGCTGAGCTAGTGCTGAATGACATGTGCATGTCCTGCAGATCATTCAGCAGTGTGTGTGTCTCTTTGGAATTCAGACAAGCCCTGCAAAGTCTGCTGGCAGTTAGGAGCTTCCCCATTATTCTCATCATTCCCTGTTACAGTTTGAAGGAGCCCTGGGGATTCATGTGCTGCTCCTGTTGCATGGGAGAGCAGCCACAGATATGTTTCCTCAGGTTCAAGGTCGAAGCATGAAGGAGCTGGGAGTGCTAGGGGGGGACAAGTTCACCAAGAGCCAGCAATGTGCTCTCATGGCTGAGAACACCAAAGGTCTCCTGGTGTGTGAAGAACAGTGTGAGCAGCAGCTCCAGGGAGGTTGTTCTCCCTCTCCTCTGCTCTAGCCAGGCCACAGCTGCAGTGCTGGGGCCAGCTCTGGGCTGCCCAGCTCCAGAGAGCCAAGGAACTGCTGCAGAGAGTGCAGCAGAAGGCTAGGGAGATGCTGAGGGCACTGGAGCATGTGTGGCAGGAGGAAAGGCTGAGAGCCCTGGGAATGCTGAGGCTGGAGCAGAGCAGAGCCAGAGGGGAGCTGCTCCATGCTGAGCAAGAGCTGAAGGGTGCAGGGGGCAAGAGGCTGGGGCCACATTCTGCTCAGGGGTGCCCAGGGCCAGCCCAAGGGGCAATGGGCACACACTGCAAGCCAGCAGCTTGCAGCTGAGCAGCAGCAGAAACTTGTTTGTTGTGAGGGTGCAGAGCCCTGGCCCAGGCTGCCCAGAGAGCTTGGGGAGTCTCCTGGGGTGCAGAGATTGCCAAGGCCCCTGGAGGGGATGCTGGGCAAGCTCTGGGGGTGATGCTGCTGGAGCAGGGGGTGTGCACTGGGTGAGCCCCAGAGCTCCCTTCCAACCCTCCCCATGCTGGATTCATCCCGTCACCCGGCAAAGCTTGTTTAGCGAAATTCCACATAAAGCGCCGGTGCTCCCGATCTGCAGGCAGCCCAAAGGCTGGATAGTATTTCCCGCACTAGCCCCACCGGCGGTCCTGGTCCCGCGCGCATCTCCCCGTTAATTCCGGCAAGCCAGAGGCCGGCCCCGCGCTACCGGCCCGTCGCCGCCAGAGGGCACCACAGCGCCCCGAGGCCAGCGAGCCGTCTCAGAGACACCTCGCAACCGCTCCATAGCCTCCGGGGACACCGGCCAGCAGCCGCTTCCGAGCCCCGGGGTCACCGGCCAGCAGCCGCTTCCGAGCCCCGGGGGCACCGGCCAGCAGCCGCTTCCGAGCCCCGGGGACACTGGCCAGCAGCCGCTTCCGAGCCCCGCGGACACTGACTAACAGCCGCCTCAAACCCGCCGGGGCCACCGAGCGCTACCGGCCGCCGCCTCCCCACCCAGCCCCGCGGGCCAGCGGCCTCCCCGCCCGGCGCAGGGCTGAGCGCGGGAGCTGCCGAGCCCGGTAAGGCCGCGCCCCGGCAGCCAGCCCAGCCAAGCAAGCCGGTGAGGCCACGCAGCGTTTCCCCAGCTCCGCGGAACTTACGCGCTGCGGCTCATCCAGCTCGTAGGCGCTGAGCGCCTCTGGCCGCCCCCGCGCACGCAGCGCGGCCATGGCGCACGGGCCGCTTCCTCCTCCCAGCCCGCCGGGCCGGGCCCTGCTGACCGGAGGGGCGGAGCGGCATCCGGAGGCCACCCTTCGCTGGGACTGTAAAGGACTGGGAGCCTTCCAGCGTGTGGCAGGGGATGGTGACCGAGAAGAGGCTGCGGGAGGTGCCGCGGAGCTGCTTTGCGCTGTTAGCATCGGCGCGTCTGAGCGGACCTCCGCTCCTAGGGAGGGGAGGGACCGGCTGACATCAGCCGAGGTGATGGTGGAGCTCGTGGATCGCGAAACTAGGGGGTTATGCTTTATTAACGGAGTGCTTCTTGAATGGGTAGCAAAAGAAGGAAAAGCTGGGCAACGGTTTCGAGTGGTCTTCAAAGATCTGTTGAGCTTGGGTAGCCTGCATCCTGCACGTAGGTGGGAATCAGAGAATCAGAGCCTGGTTTGGGTGGGAAAGGACCTCTCAAACTCATCTATTCCAACCCCTGCAGACAGCAGGGACATCTCCAGCTACAGCAGGTTGCTCCCAGCCCCAAACAACCTGACCTGGGATGGTTCCAGGGATGAATGGGACATCTCCCACCTCTCTGGGCAAGCTGGGTCAGGCTCTCAGCACCCTCAGTGGAAAACATTTCTTCCTTCTAGCTAGCCGAAGTCTCTCTCTTTTAGTTTCAAACCATCACCCCCTGTCCTGTCATAACAGGCCCTTCAGTTTGCTCTTTCTGGGTCTCAAACAAAATACATACCCTGCTGCTATCCTCAGGCAGGAGGCTCTAACTCACTACTTGTCTTTTCCACTCTCCTAAACTGAGCTGTTTTGCAGGAGAGAATGTGTATTGTCGCTCCATCCCTGGTGTCCTTTCCTTCCAGAGCTTATTCTCCACCGAGGATCCAATTGTACTCACAGTACATGCTCTGTCACATCCTTGGAGCCTGAGGACATACACACACAAACCCCTAATCCACAGATTCTGTGTTTGTTTATTTGTTTTCAATGGAGCATTTCACATGCCTGATAGGGTTATTTTTCTAAGTCTGGGTAATCCACTTTGTGGAAGCATTTCAGTCATTCCAGAGCTGGAGCCAAACCCCAAATCCATTCATATCAAATCAGATTTATTGAATTATTTCACATCCACCTTCCAGTTCCACCCCTGGAGCTACTGGTGTGTCCTGCCAGCACTGGGGATGGTTTCCCATTTGGATTTGCATGGTTAGGACTGGCTAGAAAGAGAATGATGTTGTAACAGATCAGTATTTTACAGTGAGTTCTCAGCTTGAACAGAATAGAATAAATCTGTAAGGAATATGTGTTCCAGAACGTCAGCAGGGCACCACAACATGGCAATTAGCAAATGTAAAGCCAAGACACAATTCTTGTGTTACCTGACTTGTTCAGGCAGGACAGGAGAACCTCAGTGTCCATCAGGGGTGACCCAATCCACAGCTGTGTGTATCCCCTCAGGTTTCCTCTCATCCCACCTCTGCAATCCAGAGGTGATCTGGAATCTTTGCCCCTTGAGGTGAGCAGTAGATCAACTTGGCACACAGCCCCCAACAACCTGACCTGGAATGGGCACAGGGATTGGAAAGCCCTGCAGCTGGAGTGCTGAGGGACATGGCTTAGTGGTGAGCTGGCAGTACTGGTTAATTGTTGGACGCTATGATCTTAGAAGTCTCTTCCAACCTTGACGACCCTAGGACTCTAAGCTCCTCAGGGGGACTGATGTCTGTGAGGGTGCTGCGAAACGGCACCCGCACACCACAGCCTGCCAAACACCCTCCTCTGAGCACTGAATCTCATCCAGATGGGACACACGCGAGCAGCTAGTTACTCTTAACCTCATCCCACCCTGAGCTGGGAAGCTCCAGGCTCCAGGGGCAGCGCAGGGCCTAACCTGACCCGACCCAACATAGCGCCCGCGCCCCTACTGCCACTGCGCATGCGCGGGCACTGCGGCGCAGGCGCGCCCCGCCCCCACGTGACCCGGCTTCTCTCCTCCCGCTTATCCCGGCGGCGGCGGCGGCAGCAGCGGGAGTATGGCGGCTGGGGAGGTGCTGGAGGCTGTTTCTGCCGAGCAGTTCGAGCAGCTCCTGCAGCAGAAGGACAGGTGAGGCCTGGGCACCGCTGGGAGTGGAGGTAGGCAGAGTGGGGTGCGGCGTGCCGGGCCGCGGGAGAGACCCCGCGCTGAGGGCAGTGCTGCATTGCTCCCGCGGACAGCCTCGGCTTCCCGGGGAGGCCGTGCGCCAAAAGAGCTCTTTGGATTTGTACCACATTGCACTAAAACGTGGCTCCGCGGTCCTGTCGTGTGTTTGGTGGGAGCTTCGTGGACAGACCGTGGTGTGCTGAGGGAAACGGAGCCCTGCTGCCTCAGGGCTGAATGAAACCTTCACGGGGAAACGAGAGAACCTCGCCTAGACTAGAGAAAGGTCTCGAGTTTGCTCTGGAACAGCGTATTTTGTAAGCACTCGCTTTCCTCGGGCACAGCTGTGGGTCTCTGGGGCAGCTCAGGCGATCAGAGTGGGAGAACTGTGGCTATAAACGTCCTGGTGACATGGTTCAGTGGCATGGAGGTGATAGGTTGATGCTTGGACTCGATGATCTTAGAGGTCTCTTCCAACCTTAATGATTCTGTGATTCTNCGCGAAACTAGGGGGTTATGCTTTATTAACGGAGTGCTTCTTGAATGGGTAGCAAAAGAAGGAAAAGCTGGGCAACGGTTTCGAGTGGTCTTCAAAGATCTGTTGAGCTTGGGTAGCCTGCATCCTGCACGTAGGTGGGAATCAGAGAATCAGAGCCTGGTTTGGGTGGGAAAGGACCTCTCAAACTCATCTATTCCAACCCCTGCAGACAGCAGGGACATCTCCAGCTACAGCAGGTTGCTCCCAGCCCCAAACAACCTGACCTGGGATGGTTCCAGGGATGAATGGGACATCTCCCACCTCTCTGGGCAAGCTGGGTCAGGCTCTCAGCAGCCTCAGTGGAAAACATTTCTTCCTTCTAGCTAGCCGAAGTCTCTCTCTTTTAGTTTCAAACCATCACCCCCTGTCCTGTCATAACAGGCCCTTCAGTTTGCTCTTTCTGGGTCTCAAACAAAATACATACCCTGCTGCTATCCTCAGGCAGGAGGCTCTAACTCACTACTTGTCTTTTCCACTCTCCTAAACTGAGCTGTTTTGCAGGAGAGAATGTGTATTGTCGCTCCATCCCTGGTGTCCTTTCCTTCCAGAGCTTATTCTCCACTGAGAATCCAATTGTACTCACAGTACATGCTCTGTCACATCCTTGGAGCCTGAGGACATACACACACAAACCCCTAATCCACAGATTCTGTGTTTGTTTATTTGTTTTCAATGGAGCATTTCACATGCCTGATAGGGTTATTTTTCTAAGTCTGGGTAATCCACTTTGTGGAAGCATTTCAGTCATTCCAGAGCTGGAGCCAAACCCCAAATCCATTCATATCAAATCAGATTTATTGAATTATTTCACATCCACCTTCCAGTTCCACCCCTGGAGCTACTGGTGTGTCCTGCCAGCACTGGGGATGGTTTCCCATTTGGATTTGCATGGTTAGGACTGGCTAGAAAGAGAATGATGTTGTAACAGATCAGTATTTTACAGTGAGTTCTCAGCTTGAACAGAATAGAATAAATCTGTAAGGAATATGTGTTCCAGAACATCAGCAGGGCACCACAACATGGCAGTTAGCAAATGTAAAGCCAAGACACAATTCTTGTGTTACCTGACTTGTTCAGGCAGGACAGGAGAACCTCAGTGTCCATCAGGGGTGACCCAATCCACAGCTGTGTGTATCCCCTCAGGTTTCCTCTCATCCCACCTCTGCAATCCAGAGGTGATCTGGAATCTTTGCCCCTTGAGGTGAGCAGTAGATCAACTTGGCACACAGCCCCCAACAACCTGACCTGGAATGGGCACAGGGATTGGAAAGCCCTGCAGCTGTAGTGCTGAGGGACATGGCTTAGTGGTGAGCTGGCAGTACTGGTTAATTGTTGGACGCTATGATCTTAGAAGTCTCTTCCAACCTTGACGACCCTAGGACTCTAAGCTCCTCAGGGGGACTGATGTCTGTGAGGGTGCTGCGAAACGGCACCCGCACACCACAGCCTGCCAAACACCCTCCTCTGAGCACTGAATCTCATCCAGATGGGACACACGCGAGCAGCTAGTTACTCTTAACCTCATCCCACCCTGAGCTGGGAAGCTCCAGGCTCCAGGGGCAGCGCAGGGCCTAACCTGACCCGACCCAACATAGCGCCCGCGCCCCTACTGCCACTGCGCATGCGCGGGCACTGCGGCGCAGGCGCGCCCCGCCCCCACGTGACCCGGCTTCTCTCCTCCCGCTTATCCCGGCGGCGGCGGCGGCAGCGGGAGTATGGCGGCTGGGGAGGTGCTGGAGGCTGTTTCTGCCGTGCAGTTCGAGCAGCTCCTGCAGCAGAAGGACAGGTGAGGCCTGGGCACCGCTGGGAGTGGAGGTAGGCAGAGTGGGGTGCGGCGTGCCGGGCCGCGGGAGAGACCCCGCGCTGAGGGCAGTGCTGCATTGCTCCCGCGGACAGCCTCGGCTTCCCGGGGAGGCCGTGCGCCAAAAGAGCTCTTTGGATTTGTACCACATTGCACTAAAACGTGGCTCCGCGGTCCTGTCGTGTGTTTGGTGGGAGCTTCGTGGACAGACCGTGGTGTGCTGAGGGAAACGGAGCCCTGCTGCCTCAGGGCTGAATGAAACCTTCACGGGGAAACGAGAGAACCTCGCCTAGACTAGAGAAAGGTCTCGAGTTTGCTCTGGAACAGCGTATTTTGTAAGCACTCGCTTTCCTCGGGCACAGCTGTGGGTCTCTGGGGCAGCTCAGGCGATCAGAGTGGGAGAACTGTGGCTATAAACGTCCTGGTGACATGGTTCAGTGGCATGGAGGTGATAGGTTGATGCTTGGACTCGATGATCTTAGAGGTTTCTTCCAACCTTAATGATTCTGTGATTCTGAAGCTCAGTGTCCATGTTTTATTCTGATGGGAAAGAGTCACAGTAACTATTAGTGTAATTAAAGATGGACAGGTACTTGATTACCTTACTGGAGAAAGACAGGTTTGCTTATGAGCTTTGCTTCTTTGTCTTGTTGAATCAAAGGTGTGGTAATTATGCTCTTTTAATCCACTAGCTGAGTATGTATTTAAGGAGGTTTTTTAAAGCATATTAAAGTGCTGAGTTAGAAATGCTTCCATCTCACTTACCTGCTGCATTAGCAAATGGCCTTGAAAAGAATAAGGAGATAAAACTGCTTGAGTGGTTTAAAAAGGACAGTGAAGCTACAAGATAAGGAAACATGGAGAAGTTTTGTTTCTGGGTAGAAGGAACTAAATTCTTTGAAAGCTGCTGCATGACTTTCAGTTTCCTTTTCTGGAATTATTCTTCAGCTGCATTGTTTGGAGCATCCCAAAAGGAAGTTATGCTCTCGCACTCCCTGAGATGTCCTGCAATGAAAAGTGGCTTCAGGAACAAGTGCAATATTTTGGAGTCATTTTCACCTGAACTTTCAGGAATTCTCTCGTTTCCTTTGTCCATGGAAAAGGAATCACTTTTCTCTTTAATGGACTTATTGAATGCATATTTTGAGGGGCCAAAAATGAATTGATAGTTCTAAGAACTCTTCTGCTTCACCTTCTCTGACTTCTGCATTGAAAACTTTGAAAACCAATGATGTTAAACAAAGTAGTTTTGAACTTTTGCTTAACATTACATGGGAAAGGAGAAAGTTTCTTCAAGGAAGCATATTTCCTCTTGAAAGAGAAAGCTTGAGGCCAAAAATGTGCTGACATTTTAAGACTAGGCCTAAAGCTCTTTTAGTGCTACTTTGGTTTCTTTCAATACATGTATCTTGGCCCAAAAGGAGGGGGTGACCTATGGAGTTGTTGTTTCATTAATGGCTTGGAGTCTACAGTCTCTTTATTTTAAAGGTAGCTGATGTGAGTCTGCCTCAAGCAGTTTATTCTGACACTAAATGATCTCTTGCATTGCCATCCCTCTCTGTGCAGGGTCTTGGTTTCCCTTCTTTGATTTTGTCTCTGCTCAGGAAGGTGGGGGATGGGGTTTATGTTGGTGTTTGTGGTTTGTTGGGGTTTATTTTGCATGGCATATCAAGCCTTTGTGTTGCATAGTTCTTGTCTAAAGTAAATGCTGCTGCTCTGTGTTTTTTTTGCTAGGTCCCTTGTAGTTGTCCACTTCTGGGCACCATGGGCTCCTCAGTGTGCTCAGATGAACGAGGTGATGGCAGCACTAGCAAAGGAGCATGGGCAGGTTTCATTTGTGAAGGTAAGTCAG
Organism: Bucco capensis; assembly: GCA_013396975.1. Lineage (NCBI taxonomy): Eukaryota > Metazoa > Chordata > Aves > Piciformes > Bucconidae > Bucco > Bucco capensis. The sequence continues at coordinate 87,033 of VWZO01003676.1, forward strand.
GCACCTGAGCTTGTTCTAAACAGAGAAACACTCCTTTCCTCCTTCCTCATCCTTGGCAGGAGGCTGCAGGTGTCACTCATGAGGTACTGCCCCTGGAAAGGAGTCAGGAGAGCAAGCAGGCAGGATTGCTGTGGGCAGAGAATGAGCACTGTAATCATGATAGAACTGGGCTCAGTGATTTATGGATTTCAGTAGAGTAGGAGCTGCACAGGATTGAAAATTGACTAGCACCAAAAAATGTTATTCCCTGCCTCAGGGCATCTCTTGACATGTGCAGTAAAATCAAAACCTCTGCAGCTGTTTGGCCACTGTGTGGGTTCAGTGGGTGGCAGGCCAGGCTGCTGAGCCTCATTTCAGTGCAGGTGGGGCACAAACTGCTGCATCACATCCTCTTGACATATATCAAATGCCTAGCTAGAACATTCTGGGCAGGAGTGACAAGAGAAGAGGAGGATGAAAATAATCTTGTTCTCTTGCTTTTTTAGCTGGAAGCTGAAGCTCTGCCTGAAGTATCTGAAAAACATGGAATTACTTCTGTTCCAACATTCTTATTCTTTAAGGTAAGAGGAAATGGCTATAAGAGAAGATGGATTCCATGTGGACTCTTACTGTGTGCACCTTTTTAATGCTACCACCAGCAGAGCAGAACCTTAACAGCTTTTCAGTGAAGAGCCACTGATGTATCTGATTTAACTCTATCCAGTGGAACCCCAAAAAAGTAGGTGGAAATGGTTTTTTTACACTTTATGTCTGATATTTCAGATCTTCCTTAACTGCTTTGGGATTCTTAGATAGTTTTATTGTACTTCACCCACCTCCTCTTGGCCCCTCTTCGTCTAGCTATAGATTCACAGCATGGCAAAAAGCCAAGTTACTAATCATTTGGCAGAAGTGCCATGTGTTTGGGTCACACTTGCCTGTGATAATGAAATTCCAACTGCTTTGTTTAATAAATTCCTTGAACAGCAAGAGTAGGCAGCCAGCAGAATGGGGAGAGCATTGGAACTCTGAGGAGGCTCCCAGATCAATACACTAATCCACCCTGCCTCCGCAGATCTCTCCTTCAGATGGTGCCTTTCCTGTTGTTTTTAGGACAGTACCAGTGCTGAGTTTATTCCCTTGACCCCAGGCTGTGTTTTGCTTCCCTCAGAATGCTCAGCAGCTGGACAGATTGGATGGGGCCCATGCCCCAGAGCTGAGCAAGAAGGTGCAGAGGCACTGCTCCAGCAGCTCCCTGGCCCCTGCCTCCAGTGACACTGCCAAGGAAGAGCTCAGTGTCAGGCTGAAGAAGCTCATCAATGCTGCCCCATGCATGCTCTTCATGAAAGGCTCTCCTAAAGAACCTCGCTGTGGTAAGGCTTCCCTCAAGCTCCTGCTCACCTTGGGGCTCCTCACACACTCCAGGAAGGACATGGAGGTGCTGGAGTGTGGCCAGAGAAGGGCAAGGAAGCTGGGGAAGGGTCTAGAGCACAAGTGTGGTGAGGAGCAGCTGAGGGCACTGGGGTTGGTTAGGCTGGAGAAGAGGAGGCTCAGGGGAGACCTTCTTGCTCTCTCCAGCTCCCTGAGATTGGAGACAAGTGGGGCTTGGTCTCTTCTCCCAAGGAACGAGCAATAGGACAAGAGGAAGCAGCTTCAAGTTGCACCAGGAGAGGTTTAGGTTGGATATTAGGAACAATTTCTTCATGGAAAGGGTTAATCCCTGTGCCAGGCTGCCCAGGGCAGTGCTGGAGTCACCATCCTTGCAGGGGTTGAAAAGCTGTGTAGCTGTGGTGCTGAGGGACATGGCTCAGTGGTGATTTGGTGCTGTTGTGTTAACAGCTGGACTTGATGATCTTAATAGTCTTAAAGATCATTCCTCAGGAAGCAGAAGCTTCCTAAACACCACCAGTACCACCTGCTTTGCAAAAGAACCCCTGAGAGTTTCTCCATAACTCCATGGCATAATGAGGTGTGCTTTATCTTTGCCAACTCACTCTGGTTTGGATTCAAACACCCTTCCAGTTCCCTCCAAGAATTCCCACAAATGCTGTGCAGCCAAAGGAAAACCTCTGTACAAGTATTAAAAATACCAAAGGAGACACTGCTTAAAGGCTTTGATAAAGGAATAAAAGAAGCTTTCCATGGGGAAAGGAATCCAAGTGCCCTGCAATAACCTTGCATCACCACCTCTTAGTTTCTGGAGTATGGATTTGTTTACTCCCAGCTTGCTGCAGTTGATTGAGCTCTGAAGGAGCAACATCTCTGTGTCTGGCATCTAAGTTGCTTGTCTTCCTCCACCTGAAGTGTTAAGTTCATGTACATCCTGCAGTCAAACACAGGCTCTGAAATTTGTCATCCACCTGGGACTTCATTAGTCAACAGCTCCAGGCTGCTTGCTGATGGTTCTTCCATCACCAATAGATTCACTGTTTGCTACTGGAAGGCACTGGGGTGGAGGGAGAGGGGGAGGAAGCTTGCTTTGAGCTGCAGAGCAGAAAGATTGCTTGGGAAGGCTTGTGGTGCAGCCTGCAAGTGTTCTGCTCAGGGATTGAAGTGCCAGAGCAGCTTGGCTTGCAGAACTAAAGACTGAGCAATAATGGAGCTGTAATTCCTCTTGCTTGTCTTTGCAGGTTTCAGCAGACAAATGGTGGAGATCCTGAGCAAACATGGCATTTCCTTTAGCAGTTTTGATATCTTTTCTGATGAAGAAGTTCGTCAGGGGCTGAAAAAATACTCAAATTGGCCAACCTACCCCCAGCTGTATGTGGCTGGAGAGCTGATAGGTGGCCTGGATATCATCAAGGTGAGAAATGGACACATTCTGCAGCTTGGGAGCTGTCAGAAGCTTGGGTTTTCTCTTGCTTTGCACATCTGATCCTTACTCTTCCCAGGAACTTGAGGCATCTGGAGAACTGGACACAGTCTGTCCAAAGGCACAGAAGTTGGAGGACAGGTGGGAGTTGTTCTTTTGTTGTTTTAAGGGTGGGTTTTGAGGTGTCCTGTCTGTGTGTTGATACAGGGGAACCTCCTCTATGAACTCCTGTAACTTCATCAGAAGCATGACAAGACTTGCTTTAAACTACAGAGCTCCTGCAGCTGCTTAGTATGTTCTGTTTTCTATACAGCAAGCATCATATCAGACTCTCCTGTTAAATATCTCTTAAACTACTGTTCCAGCAGACTGATTCTATTTGTAGTTTGAGTTTTAATTCTAGCAGGAATCTAGATTCCTCCTTCTCTGTCTTTTGAGAATTTATCCTTTCAAGATAACTGAGAAAATCATCTCTGAAACCCAAGTAGCTTTTGTTAGCTTCATTGGGCATGGACTTCCTAGCTGTGCAGAAAAGATGCAGGCTGCTCTCCTCCCTTTTCTTGCTTACTCATGTCCTGCAGCTCCTGTTCCCTTTCCCCTTGGCAACAGGAATGTATGCTGAGCAGCAGCAGCAGGGAGTGTGTTGCTTCCTGAAGCAGATGTAACATCCAGAAACCAATTTGTCCTCCTTTGAACCTGAAGTTTGAGGTTCTGAGGGGCCCCAGGCAGTCAGGCTCTGCATGCTTGACAGGTGCTCCTGGCTGAGGAGTTGCTGCTACATGGGGCTGCATTTTCCCTCAGTGCTGTTAGGACATGGAAAGAGGCAGATGGTTAGCACAGATCCCCTCCTGCTCTCTCTCAGCAGGTTTTGCAGTGCTCTAGGGGTGATTGGGTTTGGGTTCTTTACCTTCTCAGCTCTCAGGGCTGGGCTGGCCACCAGCTGAGTGACAGAAGCTCTCTATAAACCTCATTCCCTCTCTCATCCCTTTGGGCAGGAGGAATGAAGAGATCTTAGGGGCAGTAGGGATGGCTCTTTCTCTTCTGCAGAAGAGATGATCACATGCACAAGGAGAAATATATTCACTATGTCACTAAATACAGACCTGGTATTAACATACCCTAAAAATCATGTTTCTCCTTAAACTGATTGCTGCTTGGAACTTAGACACTGAGCCAGAAAAGTGACTTGTTCTTCTGCAAGTAGCAGGATGGCTCACATTCATTCACTGCAAGCAATTGAAATGAAGAGAATGGCTCATAATGATGCTTTAAAAGCATTTGGCAGAGCTGCAAGTTGTCATCTTTTCGCTCCTGCATTTGGTTTTCCTGTCAAAACAAGGCTTGGGATAATAACAGAGCTGGTTCATCTCTGTCTTGTCTTTGTGTAGGCTTAAAATGTTGATAAACAAAGCTCCTGTGATGCTCTTTATGAAGGGAAGCAAGCAGGTAAGATGCTGCAGGATGGATTCTCTTTAATATGTATTTTAAACAGTGAGAATTACCTTATCTAAGCATTCTAGTCTTTAAACAGTGACAATTACCTAACATTAGTCTCTATAAACAGTGACAATTACCTTTTTACTTCCTTGCTTTATGAGAACTAGCAGTGCTGGGCAGTTAGTTATTTGCATAGATGCTGCTCTAAGCCATATAGGCATTTCAGCTGATGGATAGTTATTGCTAATACCCTGTTAATGGGATACAACTGCATCTAAAAAGAGCTGCTAGGTGTTTTTAGGACTAAAGTCTAATGCCACAGGCCATAAATGATCCACTCTCTTGTCTCACCTGCATGGAGTGGCCTCTGCCTGGTGGCTTTAAGCTGCACTTCATTCTCTTGCCCACTGAACTAAAGCCTAGTGGCTGAGGACAGACAAGTTAGGATTGCAATACAAAGAACTGTAGAGCACAAGGCCAGTGTAAGTCAAAGCCTGAAGTAAGCAGGGGATGAGCTATTCCCTCTTGCCCAGCAAGGCAGGCTAATCATCTGCCCAAAGGACCTAACTCAGGCTGTTTCTGGATCTGCCCTAAACAAGAACTGCAGTTAGAGGTTGCATGTTGGGACTCAGCTCCCTCCTCTCACTTGTCTTATTTGCTGTGTGGGTTAGCAACAGCTACTTGTGAGAGTGCTGCAAGCTGTTTGCCAGCCCCTGAATGCTGTGGCTTGTGCTGGGCTCCCTGAAACAGCAGTGAGGAGCTCCTTGGGCTGAGGTCTGCCACACAGCTGCACTGCTAGCTCCTTTAGAACCTCTGTCTTGCTGAAGGAAGCAGGAGTTAGGGCAGCTTGCTTTTGTCTGAGCTCCTGGTGGGTGAAATGACCAGTGAGAAGGGATAGTCTGGGTTAAATCAACCAGGCCAAGGGCTGGGGCCTGCACTTGGGGCACAGCAACCCCAGGAAGGCTCCAGGCTTGGGGCAGAGTGGCTGGAAAGCTGCCTGGGGGAAAAGGATGTGAGGATGTTGGCTGAGAGCAGCTGAAGATGAGGCAGCAGTGTGCCCAGATGGCCAAGGAGGCCAAGAGCATCCTGGCTTGGCTCAGCACTAGTGTGGCAGCAGGACTAGGGCAGGGATTGTGCTCCTGGGCTGGGCACTGGGGAGGACACAGCTCCAAGCCTGGGCTCAGCTCTGGGACACTGAGGTGCTGCAGTGTGTCCAGAGCAGGGCAAGGAAGCTGGGGAAGGGTTTGGAGGAGCAGCTGAGGGAGCTGGGGATGGCTAGGCTGGGGAAGAGGAGGCTGAGGGGAGACCTGCATGCAGCAGATATGTTTTAACCTGTGTGTTTTGTGTTCTAGATGGCAAAGTGTGGCTTCAGCAAGCAAATTCTAGAGATCATAAATAGCACTGGGTATGTAAGTGGGGTGTGTGTTTGACTTGGGGAAGCCAGGTCTGTTATAAAACTACATACCTTATCAATAGTTCAGAAGGTACTAGCTGTTAATTCTGAGGGATTTCAAAGCTTGGAAATGTACCTCATTTCAGGTTTTTTTGAGAGTCTTGCATGGCCAAACTTCACAGGAGATGATTTTGGGTTTGTTCTGTTTTCTAGCATTGATTATGAGACATTTGACATCCTGGAAGATGAAGAGGTCAGTAAGCTTCTCCAACATTCAAGAGCTCATCCTTGCTTTTGCTGAAGGTTACATGAAAGAATTAAAGTTAAGCACTACACTAATGAAGTTTATTTTCCCTTAGGTACGACAAGGACTGAAAACCTACTCAAACTGGCCAACATATCCCCAGTTGTATGTGAAAGGAGAGCTTGTTGGAGGGCTGGATATTGTGAAGGTAGGACCAGGATATCTGAAGGGACTGCTTCAAACTGTAGAGATGTCTTTCTGCCCATAATGTAGAGAAATTCCTCTGGAGTGGCCTTAGATCTTGGAACTGAATGACTTGGTTGCTTTTACTGTGACTTGTTAAAGGGTTTGGAAGTCCTGGCAGAGAGTAAGTTAACCAAGAGACAGCAAAGTGCCCTCATGGCTAAGAAGGCTAATGTTCTGCTGGGGTACATCCAGAAGAGTGTGAGCTGCAGCTCCAGGGAGGTTCTTCTCCTCTCCTGTGCCCTAGCCAGGCCACAGTTGCAGTGCTGGGGCCAGCTCTGGGCTGCCCAGNGCCCCACAGCTCCCTTCCAATCTCCCCATGCTGGATTCTGTGTGATTCTTTCAGCTCAGGAAGGAGCTCTGTATCTCTGTAGCATTCTCATCTGCCAAGGTGGAGCAGAGGAATGCATTTTCTTGACAGCAGTCAGTTTCTGTAACTGCAAAGCTCATTTTTGCCCCCTGGGTGCATGTTCGACAGCTTGCTTTCTCTTAGTTTTATTTCTGGCATTGCTTTTGTGAGTGAGACACTTTGTCCAGCAAACAGCCTGCTCCCTGCCAGAAACTCAGGTTTATTGTAGTTGTTTGCACAGGCCCTGGAGGAACAAAACCAGCTCTACATCTCTTGCTGTGGCTTGTGATTTCTGTAACAAAGCAAGCCCAGTGTTCTCCATCCCAAATCCTCCTGAGCCCACTCTTGTCTGAATGTTTGAGAGCCAGCTCCTCTGATGTTGTACCTCCTGGGGAAGAGCAATCAATACATCTCATTTAGCTCTGAGAATGCTGGGGTGACTCAAATGAGAGAGTTGGCTGTAATGTTAGTTATTTAACAAGTGTGGGGGATGGCAGGGAGCAGGAGGATGGTCTGGGGCCTGGTGGAGAGGCTGCACAAGACCTCCTATGCTGCTGTTGCAGTGTGCTCTGTCTGTTGGCACTGCTGGGCTGTGTTCAGTGAGAGTCCCTGAGCATTGGCACTGTTTGATGTGTGTTATTATTGCTATTTAGAGCTCTTACACCTCTCTGACTCTCTTGGTTGGTTTTAATGTGTGGTACTAACAAAAATCTATTGATGGGTTGTCACTTTTTCATTGGGTGCTGCAGCATTCATTGTATCCCTAAAAATATGTCTTGGGATTCCAGCTAGGAGGAGAAGGAGCTACACTAGGGGATTTGGCTGCTCAGGTGCAGAATCAATTCTTTGGCAGGTGTCTCTTTTCACTTCAGCTTAACCTTTGCTGAGCAGACACAAAATAGAGCTGAAAGACAGAAAAGAGTTGAAATACAGAACAAACTTCAGTCTCTTGGTCAAGGGAGACCTCTAGTGGGTCCTGAGCAGTGCATCTGCTCAGCCCCACACTGTCCCCACTGAGAGCCTGTGCCCCTCTGACCACAGCATGGGCTGCAGAGTAACTGCTCTTTGCTTTTCTTCCCAGGAGCTGCAGGGAAGTGGTGAGCTGCTGCCTGTCCTCAAGGGAGAGAACTGATGGAAAAGGACATCCAGGGGGAGCCAAAGGACTTGGAACATGTAGCCAGTGCTAGCTGGTGCTGGAGGAATATCCACCTGAGCCCTGCAGGGCTGCTCAGGGCTGACTGAAGCCAGGGTGGCCACTGCTTGTGTCTCAGCAGAACATGCTACCTAGCAAAAGCTGTTTCCTCTGCAGAAACAAATGTCAGCAGCTGCAAATTGAATTAAAATAGAGTGCTAAAGACCTTTGGGCTTGTTGTGACTAAACTTTCTGTGTTCATTTGATCCATCTAGGTGGGTATGGATGGAGTAGTAACACCACTCTACTCTAGAGGAATGCTCAGCTCTTGTGAAGACAATATCAATGGCTGTGTAATTCTCTGTCCCTCTTAATTGTTCTCGTGCCCAGTGAGTGAAGAAAAGGGTTACAGAAACCTTCATCCTGTGCTCCATGAGGAAGTTATCAAGGAGTTTCAGCTCCTCATTACCTGAGGAGGGCAGGGATTGCTCATTGCAGATGTTCAGCCCATTTTTAATGTGGCTTTTTGGATGTAAGAGACTATTGCTGAGAGCCCTGGGGCTGCTGCTGATCTCTGCTGCTTGGAGCAGGAGGATGCACTGCCTGAGCCCCACAGGTTCCCTTCTCATCCTCTGAAACCTAGCAACTGAAGCACTGGGGAGCAGAACTGGCTCTGAAGCTCCTCAGCAATGAATCCTGAGCAGAGGTGTTGCTGGAATTCTTCTCCTGAGGGAGCTGTGTTGCTTGTGCTGGCAGAGGAACGCTCATCTGTGCCTGGCCTCTGTGGCCAGGAGCTCTCCTGAGGAGTTGCTTTAGAGTCAGGAGTGCCCATGTCCTCTTCAGGAGGTGGCTGATGAGTCCAGTGGGGCAGAGTTTTACTCAGCAGCTGTAAAAGAAGGTTTTTGGAAGCAAGTTTGGGCTTTTGGTGTGTTAAAATCTACATCTCAATAGCCAGGAACCTGCAGCAAGATCTTGTTGGGCTTAGTCCCAGACCAAGTGCAGGGAATAAGGTACTTGGAGGTGTTACAGGATGATTCAAGTGATGTTTAATTCAACCATTTGCTAGCAATAATTTTACTAATCACTATAAAGTACTCTCTATTATAACTTTAAACCCAATTTTAATGGCTATAAAAAGATCTTGTCCCTCTCCTGTGAAACCAAACCTTAATTAATCTCTCCAAGTGAACTGCAAATGCACCCAGGCAGTTGTCAGTGCTAATTGCAACCTACTTCATTTAAAAAGAGAAGTAATTCCACCCCAAAGTGACACACACCCCTGTAGCCAAATGAGGAGCTAGAAGCTTTAATTATTACCACCAAGACTCAATACAAAATGGGATTTCTTCCTTGAAAAATCCACTAGGATGGAGTTTAGCTGCTGGAGGTTTGTGGAAGTGCAGCAGATCCCCAGTGCCTAGCACTTGTGGCCCTCACAGCTATATCTTTATTTTCTCTTATCTGTATGTTTATGTTGTGTGCATGTATCTCACAGCATGGTAGGGGTTGGAAGGGAGATTCCGTGCTGCTCTTTGGTGACTTCACTTCTTAAAGGTGCTCAGCTGAGGGTCTCCAGCTCATGTCCAAGGAGAAGGGCAAGGAAGATGTGTCTGGAGCTCAAGTGTGCTGAGGGAGCTGGGGTTGGTTAGGCTGGAGAAGAGGAGGCTCAGGGGAGACCTTCTCCCTCTCTACAGCTCCCTGAAAGGAGCCTGGAGCCAGGTGAGGGTTGGTCTCTTCTCCCAAGCAACAGGACAAGAAGAAACAGCCTCAAGTTGTGCCAGGAGAGGTTTAAGTTGGATATTAGGATAAATCTCATCCCCAAAGGGTTGTCCAGGCCTGTCCCAGGCTGCCCAGGGCACTGCTGCAGTCTCCATCCCTGGAGGTGACATCAAAGCCATGGAGCTGTGCTGCTAAGGGACACAGTTAGTGATGAGCTGGCAGTGCTGGGTTAACATTACACTTGATCTGAAAGGTCTGGAGGGACAAAAATGGGATTGTTTGTACATGTGTGAGGGATTTGGAGCTCTCTCTAGTAACTTCCCTCCCTCTTCTTGCTTGCTTCCATTGATTTTTTTTTTTCAGTCTGGACTCCAAGGCTCCAGAAGGAGAGCACAGCAAGCCTGGGCAGCCACAGGCAGGGAAAGTCCTGGGATTTTGTAGGATAACTTAAAAATCTATAACAATTATCATCCAGTGACTTTTCCCTCCTTCTCTTCCCTGGCTTTCTGTGTGTGTGACACTAGATGGAGCCTTCTGAGCACCAGAGGAGCTCCCAGCAGCTTGCTTCTCCCAGCAGTGTCTGCCTCAGTGTGTTCATGGGAAAAACACGGCCGAGAAAAAGGGAAAAAAGAATATTTTCTTACACCTACAGGGGGCAAAAGTCATGTAAAATGCATCAGAACTCAGAACTCCAACGGTTGTGGCAGCACAGATTGTGTCTGCTGCGTTGCTCAAGCAGCTTGTGAAGTGTGTGTAGAGGAAAATTGTGTTTGTGGCTTGGAGAACATTTGTCTGCATGCAGGTGCACACAGAGCTGTTTCTGCCCCTCAGGTATCTGCTTTGCAGCGAGCTTGGGGAGGGGAATTTGGGCTGCAGGAAGAAGAGTGTGGACAGAAGATGGAGGGAGGTTCTCCTCCCCTCTCCTCTGCCCTAGCCAGGCCACAGCTGCAGTGCTGGGGCCAGCTCTGGGCTACCCAGCTCCAGAGAGACAAGGAACTGCTGCAGAGAGTGCAGCAGAGGCTAGGGAGATGCTGAGGGCACTGGAGCAAAGGCTGAGAGCCCTGGGAATGCTGAGGCTGGAGCAGAGCAGAGCCAGAGGGGAGCTGCTCCATGCTGAGCAAGAGCTGAAGGGTGCAGGGGGCAAGAGGCTGGGGCCACACTCTGCTCAGGGGTGCCCAGGGCCAGCCCAAGGGCCAATGGGCACACACTGCAAGCCAGCAGCTTGCAGCTGAGCAGCAGCAGAAACTTGTTTGTTGTGAGGGTGCAGAGGCCTGGCCCAGGCTGCCCAGAGAGCTTGGGGAGTGTCCTGGGGTGCAGAGATTGCCAAGGCCCCTGGGGGGGATGCTGGGCAAGCTCTGGGGGGGATGCTGCTGGAGCAGGGGGGATGCACTGCATCATCCCCACAGGTCTCTTCCAACCATCCCCGTGCTGGATTCTGTGTGATTCAGAGCAGAAGGATGTTGACCCTTCACAAACAGCTAATTCCTAGTTCCCATGCTGGTTTTGGTGGCAGAGCTCCAGCAGGTTGGCTCCTGCCCTTTGTGAGTGACAGGATGGGGATGGTGGACACGTCGAGGAGCTCTTTGCAATGTTTTCCTTGCAGCAGCATGGTTCTCAGCATTCTGAGCACACCCCCAGAGCCTCTGAGAGGCACCACGAAAGCAGATTACAGAGCAGTGGTTTCCAAGAAGAGCAAGCTGCAACATCATTGTGAAACCAACCATGTCATCTTCATTATCCTCTGCCTACAAACCACTGGGACATCTTGCTGGTGCCCAGAATGCTTGGAGGATGCTGAGAAAACCCAAACAGAAAGCAAATTTGGGGCAAATGGCCCCAGTTTGTGGTGAGGTTGGTGAATAAGAGGGAGAAGTTGTTGCAGGATGCTGTGGCACAAGGATGGGCAGTGCCCCAGCAAAGGTAGAGCTTCTGGCCCAGGAGGTGACCAAGGATCAGGGATCCTGGATGGGTTAATGAACTGCTTTGCAAATATTGAGGCACTCTGCTGTAATTTGGTGGTCAGCTGCATGCTTCCCAGTGAAGGTGCTGGAATCCCTTCATTAGAGCCTCTTTAGTGGGGAAAAACCAGAGAGCTAATTAAGTCTTTCCTACTCCTACATGGAAGGACATGTTCTGAGAATCTCTCTGTGAAGTGAATAGACAAAAGCTTCCTAATTGTGTAGAAAAGGGGGGAAAAAATGACATCTTTAGTGTTAATGTTCCTCAGCTTCCTATGCTTTGCTCAAGCAGTGTGGGGGACATCACTTTAATTGCTTTATTGCTGTAAGGAACAGAGAGGAGAGGATGAGCTTCCAACCAGGCTGGGAAATGGGCTGAGGTTCTCCTTCTTTTTAGTGGAGAATCATCAGTGCCTGTGATCCATCCTCCTGCTCCCAATAGAACAAAGAGTTTGTAAGGTTCTGGTTGCTGGAGGTGATGCTGCTGGAGCAGGGAGGATGCACTGGCTGATGCCCAGAGGTCCTTGCCAGGCTCCTGGGTTGCTCAGTGGGTGTTTGTGTGCTGGAGGTGATGCTGCTGGAGCAGGGAGGATGCACTGGCTAATGCCCAGAGGTCCCTGCCAGGCCCCTGGGTTGCTCAGTGGGTGTTTGTGTGCTGGAGGTGATGCTGCTGGAGCAGGGAGGATGCACTGGCTGATGCCCAGAGGTCCTTGCCAGGCCCCTGGGTTGCTCAGTAGGTGTTTGTGTGCTGGAGGTGATGCTGCTGGAGCAGGGAGGATGCACTGGCTAATGCCCAGAGGTCCTTGCCAGGCCCCTGGGTCGCTCCAGTGGGTGTTTGTGTGCTGGAGCTTGCTCTCTCCTTGCTGTGAGTGACCCAAAGCATCTCTGTCAGCTGTTGCTGCTGCCTTGTTCCTGCTGTGCACTGCTAATGAATATATTGAGGACCAGCAGCCCAGAGACTGATGCCTAGGTCAGGATGCTATTAACCTCTCTCCTGGCTGAGAATTGGCCATTTATTTCTTTTCTCTTTCCTATCTCTTAACTTGTTTTAATCCATGGCAAGGCTTGCTCCTTCACCCAGTGCTAAGTGTGTTTCCTCTATAGCCTCTAGGCAAGGACTTCATCCAAAGCCTTTGGAGTAGAGCACAGCTCACCTCTTGCCCTCCTGCTCTCCATCACCTCTCTGAGAGGCTCCCAGCAAGCAGAGCAGATGCAGGGAGCTCCTTGTCCTTGCTGCTGCTGCTGGGAATTGTGCCTGTTGGATGTGGCAGCAAGGAACTGCTTTGAAAGCATTGCTGGGAGATGAGGGATAGGACTCCACAGCATCATGGAATGGTTTGGGTGGGAAGGGAACCCTTCAAGGTCATCTAGTCCATACTAAACCTCCCCTGGTGCAACTCGTGGGATGCTCAGGAAAGGATTGGCTCAAGGAAATAGGAGTTTAGTCTTCAGAGCTCTCTCTCCTGTAACTAGGAACTTCTTTCTGCCAGAGGCAGGATTTCTCCTCTTTTTGATGCTGAAAGCTCATTAAACCCCCATGTGAAACAATTAATGTTCCTAGGGACAAATTGTTTGATGTAGCAGGACTTGGTGTAGCCAGAGGAAAAGACAACATGCCAGGGAATGGCAGAGCCCATGGCAAGCAGCAGGAGCTGGGCTGGCAGCCACTGCCTCCACTGAGCTGGGATGGGTGAAGAAGTAGGATTTACCCTCTTTAGCCACTGAAATAGTAGCAAAATGGGATAGTCAGTCATCTGGATGTTTGGGAAGGGAATCATCTGCTTTAGATGTGGAGATGCTCTTCCCATGGGCTGTTGGCCATCACCTTCCTGCTGGATGCACTGCATCATCCCCACAGGTCCCTTCCAAGCCTCCCCATGCTGGATTCAGGCATTTGCCTGCTCTGACCAGGTTGTGGTGGTTTCCTCTCCTCTGGCAATACCCTACCAGATGTCTTTTTACTTGTTTGGGCTTCTTTTCCCAATACAGAGCATCCTTCTCTGTTAGGTCCTTGCTCTTGACCCAGCAACCATCCTTGGCTTTGCTGGAATCTCCTCAGGCTCAAAGCACCAGCCCCCCAAACACTTGATAAGAGGATTATTCTGGAGTACACAAGCAGTCTAATTAAATGTCTGTGGTAATACCTGATTAGAGTCTGGATTTAGAGATGGAGCCAGCATTATGCAGAGAGACAATGGAGCTGGGTTAATAACAATCAAGTGATTAATGTAGTACATCTCCTGCAAGCCTGGAGGAGAACAGCCTGAGCTGATGATTAGCAGCAGAGCACAGAGCTGAGTGCATCTGACATGCCTGCCTAAATGAAGAGGACTTGGAGCTTTCCACCCCAAAATAGGAAGAGCTTTTAAAGAGGAAAAAGTGCTTTGAGGCTGCTTGCTGAAAGGAGCTTGGAAGAGGCACTGGATTCTCATCATGCTCGTGTCACGCTGTGTTTGTGCTAGATATTGAGAGTGGAGGCAAAGAGAAGAGCCTGGACTGGGAGAACGTGTTGGGCTGAGAGGATTTGGGGTGATGCTGGGCAAGCTGCTGTGGCTGAGGCTGCTTTAGATGATCTCCAGAGCTCTCTTGATGCTGCACTCTGGGCTGCTGGGACCTGCTGGTTGTGTGATACCATTCTGCCAGTGTTGCTGCAGGTGCTTTGGGGCATTTATCCCCAAATGTGGCCTCTGGTACCCAGCTCCTGTCCCTTTGTGCTCGCAGACACTTAAGGTCTGCAAAAGGCAGGGAGAGGCAGAGGGGACAATGGCATCATCAGGACTCTTAGAGGTGAGGCTAGGAGGAGGCAGAGGGGACAATGGCATCATCAGGACTCTTAGAGGTGAGGCTAGGAGGTGTGAAGGGTTAACCAAAGGAGAGTCACTGACAGTTGTAGCTCAGGATAGGTTTTAAAGCTATCACTAGAACTTAAGGTGTTGAATTGCCCTAGCAAAGAAAGCTCAGACACCTCAGGAGCACTCAGCTTGTGCCTGAGCTGGAGAGGAGGGGAGGGAAGCATCACTTTCCAGAGCTGGGAGTGTTGTGGTGAGGAAATAGCTCTTCCCCTCAGATGGAGAAGAAGGAGACAAGCTTGCTGTGCTGTGGGACTGGGAGAGCTCTGCAGGTCCCTTCCAGGCTAACCCTGCTGGGGCTGGAGCATAGCAGCCTGCTTCCCCATCCTTAAAGGCATCTCAACAAACTCTTTTCAGCCAGCTCCCTGTTCTTCCCCTCCCTAGCCTGCTCAGGACACCTCTGAGTGTCTCTCCATGCCATGCAGCCAAGGCTCATGGAGCTCTCCTGCTAGCTGCACTTCCAGCTCCAGGCAGGATTCCAATCTGCTTGGCTTGAGTTTGTTTTATTTTTTTACCTTGCAATAGTTTGTTTTCAGCTGGGAGCAAACCCAAGCAGAACAAAGGAGGAGCTAGAGCAAAGACAAAAGGTTAACTCCAGAGAGCATCCCAAGTGCATCATCCCTGCCCATGGTGCAGGTGTGGGATGCTGGAGCCTTAGCTGGCCTCTGGCTTCTGGAGGAGCATGGCTTCCCCTCCTTTGGCTGGCTTCCTGCTGCACAGAGGAGTGCAGAGCCTCTCCTCTCACTCTGGGATGAGCTGGCTTTGGGTTTCATCTCTTTCTCTCCCTTTTGCATTCCCTTTCCCTCAGCTGGGCATGCCCAAGAGTCCTCAGCTGTTGCCCATGCTTAGAAGACAGGACAATGAAATGACATCCATCTTCAGCAGAAGTGTCTTCCTTCCCTGGCTGAGCTTTGTCCTCATGCCTCACAGCCCTGGCCTTTGATAAATCAGCAAGCTTCTCTCTAATTCTTTTCAACTTAGTGAAAGCTACTTGCAGGAGTTCTTTGGTTACAGATAGCTCTGTTCATTCCCCATCTCCTGGGGCTTGCCTAATAGGATACAAGACACCATCAGGGCTAATCTGTCTTCTTCTTCCAACACAGGGAGCAGCAGATCTGATTTTAGAGCGAGACTGATGAGCAGTTTCTTATTTAGAAGAGGGATGTGTGGTGGGAACAAAAGAGATTATCTCTGGGAGCTCTGATTCAGGGAGCTGACAAATGGCTAATTTCTCATTTGGGTGGAAAACTTTTGTGTTTGGAGCTGATGGTGGAGTGGAGAAGCCCTAGGGATGCTGCAAGCTAGGCTTAAGCACCCAGCTGCCTTGCTCCAGCTGCCTTGGGAGCACTGGGGACTGCAGGGAAGATGCTGAAGGGTCTAGAGCACAAGTGTTGTGAGCAGCAGCTCTCCTGTCCTCTTCTCCCTGCAGCTGACAAGCTGGAGCAGTGGCCAGGAGCATGTCCAGCTCTGAGAAGTGGCATCAAATGACAAACAGGACAAACCCCACAGCTCTTGTGCTCTGCTCCTTACCTGGAGAAGGGGATGCTGAGCTGAAGGTGCTCCAAGCACATTGCTGCTGCCCAGCTGAGCTTGTCTGCCTTGCATCTCCCCAGCATCTGATGAAAGGCTCTGAGCAGCAAGAGGAGCCCTGGGAGCACTCACTCAGCTTTGCCTTTTTTCTCTTGCTTCTGAGCTTAAATTGCTTGTTATTGATTCCTCTGTTGCTGGTTAGCATATTAAAGTGTGATTCCTTTCCCCCCATATCCATATTTGATCAGAGGCTGCCCTTTGAAATGCTCTCCTCTTCCAGACTGACATGCTTTCCTTTTGGTCCAGAAGTGTGTTTTCCACCAGGCTCTCTGTTCTCTGCCCTGCCTGGGATGCTGGGGCTGCTGGAGAAGAAGAACATGGCTTTCAGGAGTCAGGAGCATTTCTCCTTGCTGAGGCTGGAGCAATCCTGGAGTGCTCAAGAGCTGATTTCATCCTTTCTGCTGGGGAAGGGTTTGGGGTAGATCCAGAGCAGGAGTTGCTGCTGATAGCTGTGACTCTGCTGGCAGCAAGAGGTGAGAGATCAGCCCCAGAGTGGTGACCTCAGGGACAGCCCAGGCTGGGGATGAAGGGATGGAGGAATGGTTCAGGGATGAATAGGACATCTCCCACCTCTCTGGGCAACCTGGGCCAGGCTCTCACCACCCTCACTGAGAACATTTCCTTCTACCTAGCCCAAATCTCCCTCTTTCAGTCCCAAGCCATCCTGCCTTGTCTGGTCCAGGATGCCACACTCAGAGCATCCCTCAGGTGTCTGAGATGTTGGATTTGGCTGCTTGCTGAGGAGCTGAGAGGAGTGGGGAGGGAAGGCAGGAGCAATCTGTGCTCAACTGGCTGTCAACTCTCCTAAAAGCTTTTTATTGTAGCTGAAATGTGTGCTAATGGCCCCCAGAACTCTCATTACAGTTAATTAAAGGTCTGTTTCCTTTGATCATGAGAGGGGGTTTATTTTCTGGCTGCCAATAAAAGCTTCCTTCAGGCCTAAAGCTTCCTCCTCAAGGTCACCATTTCCAAGTCATTGCTTGGAATGGAAGGGAAAACCCCAAAGCATCAGGGCTGCTGATGCTCCTGAGGGCTGCAAGCACAGGAGGAATGACTTGGATTTAAAGCAGAAAGAAGGAAGCTCAGAGCCTGTGCCTGGAGGAAATGTTCATTCAGTCCCTGGGAAGAGGGACAGAGCTGTTGGGGTAAGCATGTGCTGAGCTTGGGCAGCAGGACACCTGCCAGAGATGCTCAGTTTGGCTTGAAGATGCAGAGCCTGCTTCCAGGCACAGAAAGGGACAGACTTTACCTTTCTTCCCCCAAAAGGTGGCTTGGCAATCCTCCTGGGAATGGAGCTCTGGGGTGGGTTGTGGTAGGGCAGGGATGGTGAATCCAGGCAGCCCTTGGGAACCACCTGTGCTCTCCTCAAGGATCTGCAGCCTCTTGGAATGGAGCTGAGCAGGGAGAGCTTGGGGATGCTCCATCCCTGGAGATGCTCAGAGGTGCTGTGGGAGCTGCAGGGTGGGACAGGGACCCTCAGGCTCCTGCTAGCCCCAAGCCCCTGGGGCTCTGTGTTGTGTTCCAGGGTGATTGCTGGGAGAGGAGGAGATAAACAAGAGAATCCAATCTAGCTGGGGTCAGTGGAGGTTGTGAGCATCCTGTGAGCTTCTTCAGGCTCTGCTTCCCCTTGCTGCCTTCAGGAGCCTGGGGCTTGGATCTCTTTGAACATGACTAAGGTTGAGAGATGCAATCTCACAGAAGAGGAGAGATTCCTGGAAGCCAAGGTTTAAACCCAATCCTTCTGCTCCTGAGCTGCTGAGGAAGCTGCAACCTCTGAGCTCCTCAGAGGGCAGAGCTCTGGGATTTAGTGCAAGCCCTAAAAGTCTGTAGTGCTATGAGGAAAAAAAGGTGAAAAGCAGGTTTTGTGTTGCACCTGGCACATCAATACTGAGCAGCATGCAGCAGAAAGCATCAGGGTTTAATGAAGATGCTTTCAAGGGTGCAGAGGTTGATGGGCTTGGGAATGGCAAGGGCTATTTATTTGTGGAGAGCTTTTTAGTTCTCACTGTTACCAAATCATATCAGCAGCTCTCAAAATGCTTCTGCCACAAAATGTGTTTTTCCCCTCCTCTGGAATATCTTTTTCTTTAAGTAAATCACCTTTTGATGAGATGATTTGTCTTCATAGCACTCAGAGCTGTCACAGGTAATAGAGATACTGCCAGGGCCTGGGGCTGGATGGGAATCATAGCATGGAATCCCAGAGAGGATTGGGTGGGAAAAGACCTCTCAAGGTCATCTGCACTCAGCAGGGACATCTCCAACCAGAGCAGGATGTTCAGAGCCCCAAAAACCTCTGCCTGGCCTGGGGATGCTCACCCCCAGCAAGGCTTGGGCTGGAAGGCAGAGCTCAATGTGCCAGCAGTGCAAAGGCAGCAGCAAAGGTGACAGCCACCTACAAATGAGGTGCAACACATCTGGTAAAGGTGACCAGCTGGGAGCACACAAAATGATCCATTTCCTGTGGCATTTGTAACAAAACTGCCAGGATCTTCATTCCCAAAGCCTAGCCATGATGATGATGGAACAAAACTGTAAGTGAAGCAGAGTCTTGACTTTGCTTGGGTTTTTTTAGCACAAATATATTCATTTGTGTGAATATGTCCTAGTTGTGACTGAATCTCAACAGATACACTCTGGTGGCTTGGTTTAGACAGCCCTGGTTTGTGTAGCAGCCAAGGAGAGAGGCTCCTGCTGATGGAGATGCTGGAGGACACCCCAGTGACAACATCTGACACCTGCCAGCTGAGCAGCTCTACAAGGGCACAGAAGCAGAGACAAGCTCTCCTCCTGCACAGAGGTAGGGAGGAGGAGGCTTTTTGGTGCCCAGGATGACATTCAGCACCTGCTGTCCCAGCCNGGATGCCACACTCAGAGCATCCCTCAGGTGTCTGAGATGTTGGATTTGGCTGCTTGCTGAGGAGCTGAGAGGAGTGGGGAGGGAAGGCAGGAGCAATCTGTGCTCAACTGGCTGTCAACTCTCCTAAAAGCTTTTTATTGTAGCTGAAATGTGTGCTAATGGCCCCCAGAACTCTCATTACAGTTAATTAAAGGTCTGTTTCCTTTGATCATGAGAGGGGGTTTATTTTCTGGCTGCCAATAAAAGCTTCCTTCAGGCCTAAAGCTTCCTCCTCAAGGTCACCATTTCCAAGTCATTGCTTGGAATGGAAGGGAAAACCCCAAAGCATCAGGGCTGCTGATGCTCCTGAGGGCTGCAAGCACAGGAGGAATGACTTGGATTTAAAGCAGAAAGAAGGAAGCTCAGAGCCTGTGCCTGGAGGAAATGTTCATTCAGTCCCTGGGAAGAGGGACAGAGCTGTTGGGGTAAGCATGTGCTGAGCTTGGGCAGCAGGACACCTGCCAGAGATGCTCAGTTTGGCTTGAAGATGCAGAGCCTGCTTCCAGGCACAGAAAGGGCCAGACTTTACCTTTCTTCCCCCAAAAGGTGGCTTGGCAATCCTCCTGGGAATGGAGCTCTGGGGTGGGTTGTGGTAGGGCAGGGATGGTGAATCCAGGCAGCCCTTGGGAACCACCTGTGCTCTCCTCAAGGATCTGCAGCCTCTTGGAATGGAGCTGAGCAGGGAGAGCTTGGGGATGCTCCATCCCTGGAGATGCTCAGAGGTGCTGTGGGAGCTGCAGGGTGGGACAGGGACCCTCAGGCTCCTGCTAGCCCCAAGCCCCTGGGGCTCTGTGTTGTGTTCCAGGGTGATTGCTGGGAGAGGAGGAGATAAACAAGAGAATCCAATCTAGCTGGGGTCAGTGGAGGTTGTGAGCATCCTGTGAGCTTCTTCAGGCTCTGCTTCCCCTTGCTGCCTTCAGGAGCCTGGGGCTTGGATCTCTTTGAACATGACTAAGGTTGAGAGATGCAATCTCACAGAAGAGGAGAGATTCCTGGAAGCCAAGGTTTAAACCCAATCCTTCTGCTCCTGAGCTGCTGAGGAAGCTGCAACCTCTGAGCTCCTCAGAGGGCAGAGCTCTGGGATTTAGTGCAAGCCCTAAAAGTCTGTAGTGCTATGAGGAAAAAAAGGTGAAAAGCAGGTTTTGTGTTGCACCTGGCACATCAATACTGAGCAGCATGCAGCAGAAAGCATCAGGGTTTAATGAAGATGCTTTCAAGGGTGCAGAGGTTGATGGGCTTGGGAATGGCAAGGGCTATTTATTTGTGGAGAGCTTTTTAGTTCTCACTGTTACCAAATCATATCAGCAGCTCTCAAAATGCTTCTGCCACAAAATGTGTTTTTCCCCTCCTCTGGAATATCTTTTTCTTTAAGTAAATCACCTTTTGATGAGATGATTTGTCTTCATAGCACTCAGAGCTGTCACAGGTAATAGAGATACTGCCAGGGCCTGGGGCTGGATGGGAATCATAGCATGGAATCCCAGAGAGGATTGGGTGGGAAAAGACCTCTCAAGGTCATCTGCACTCAGCAGGGACATCTCCAACCAGAGCAGGATGTTCAGAGCCCCAAAAACCTCTGCCTGGCCTGGGGATGCTCACCCCCAGCAAGGCTTGGGCTGGAAGGCAGAGCTCAATGTGCCAGCAGTGCAAAGGCAGCAGCAAAGGTGACAGCCACCTACAAATGAGGTGCAACACATCTGGTAAAGGTGACCAGCTGGGAGCACACAAAATGATCCATTTCCTGTGGCATTTGTAACAAAACTGCCAGGATCTTCATTCCCAAAGCCTAGCCATGATGATGATGGAACAAAACTGTAAGTGAAGCAGAGTCTTGACTTTGCTTGGGTTTTTTTAGCACAAATATATTCATTTGTGTGAATATGTCCTAGTTGTGACTGAATCTCAACAGATACACTCTGGTGGCTTGGTTTAGACAGCCCTGGTTTGTGTAGCAGCCAAGGAGAGAGGCTCCTGCTGATGGAGATGCTGGAGGACACCCCAGTGACAACATCTGACACCTGCCAGCTGAGCAGCTCTACAAGGGCACAGAAGCAGAGACAAGCTCTCCTCCTGCACAGAGGTAGGGAGGAGGAGGCTTTTTGGTGCCCAGGATGACATTCAGCACCTGCTGTCCCAGCCAGCACAGGTGGCACATTGCTGAGGACACCTGGGATGTGCTGCAGTGTGGATCTGTTCCTGCAGGGCTCACAGGCAACCTAGAGCTGGGGTTCAGCTCCAGCTGGGACAGATGAGGATTGTAGGATGATGGCACAGGGTGGGAGAAGGGACAGGGAAGAGCTGAAGGGTGCAGGGGGCAAGAGGCTGGGGCCACACTCTGCTCAGGGGTGCCCAGGGCCAGCCCAAGGGGCAATGGGCACACACTGCAAGCCAGCAGTTTGCAGCTGAGCAGCAGGAGAAAGTTGTTTGTTGTGAGGGTGCAGAGCCCTGGCCCAGGCTGCCCAGAGAGCTTGGGGAGTGTCCTGGGGTGCAGAGATTGCCAAGGCCCCTGGAGGGGATGCTGGGCAAGCTCTGGAGGGGATGCTGCTGGAGCAGGGGGGATGCACTGCATCGTCCCCAGAGATCCCTTCCATCTCCCACCATGCTGGGATTTGGGGAGGATGTGCCACACTGCAGGTCTGTGATGGAGAGAAGCTCCACTCTCTGCTTTTCAGCCTCTGTGAGTGCTAATCACTAATGAAGTGCTGCAATCTGTGGAGTTTTTAGGAAGACCAAAAGTAGCTTCAGCCAAGAGGGAGAAGGAAGAATTCTTCCCCCTCCAGTGCTCTCTGTCCCTTCTGCTTGTCCTCTTTCCCTTGACACGAGGTTTCCATCTCCCATCCAACCCAAGGAATGCTTTTGGGATGAGAGCCAGTTAATCAGATGTAGCAGGCAGAGAACACCCAGGAGCAGACATCTGTTAGTGCCCTGGCTGAGGAGGAGAGTGATATTTAATGCAGAGCTAAGCACCATGTGGCTCTGACCTCTTGCTGATGTTTGGCTGAAGGCTCCTCAGGAGCAGCTCTGAATCCCAAAGGATGCTGTGTGTGCAGCTCCATGCTGGACACGTGTATCCTGCAGGAGCTGTGTGAGGACATCTCCTCTCCTCTCCTGGGGCCTCAGCACAGCTCTGCTTGGGCTTGCCAGCTTGTTTTGCTGTCTGGAGTGCAGCTGCATCCTCAGCTGGTGCTTTCAGAGCCTCACGGAGCTGCCTTCAAAGGCAGCAAGATCTGAGCAGGTTGCCTCTGCTCTGTCTCTCTGTTATGTTAATGGCACAAGCCCACGTTGCCTTTGGTTTGAAGCCTTGCAGGAGCTGTGCTGCCACTGCTAGGGCTGGGGAGGGATGGGCTGCAGCTTTTGAAGCTGATGCTCTGGGCTCTCTCTGGGGACAGGAGCAGGAAGCGTTGGCTGCATGGGAAGGGGAAGGAGGAGTTGTTTCTTTCCTCAGGGAAGGTCCCTGGAAAGCCCAGATGTGCTACTCTGTGCAAAAGAAAGGAGATGAGCTGAGGACATAGGACCAGAGACTGCTTTGGGGTTGGAAAGGACTTGTGATAAGCCCAACCCCCTGCATTCAGCAGGGACATGTGCAGCTAGAGCAGGATGCTCACAGCTGGGATGGGCACAGGGATGAATCTCCCACTTCTCTGGGCAAGCTGGGCCAGGCTCTCAGCACCCTCAGCATCAAACATTTCTTCCTTCTCTCTAGTCTGAATCTCCTCTTTTAGTTCCAAACCATCAGCCCTTGTCCTGTCCCAGCAGCTCCTGCTCAAAACTCTCTCCCCATTTTTCTTATTGATCCTTTAAGCACTGAGATGCTGCAGGAAGCTCTCCCTGGAGCCTTCTCCTCTCCAGGCTGCACATCCCCAACTCTCTCAGCATCCCAGCCCTCAGGTCACTTTTGTGGCCCTAGACATGCAGATGACAATGCCACTGCCATATCCTTGCAGGGAGGCACCAAGGCACTTCCTAAGGGAGGCAGTGGGAAAATGGGATGCAGCTGGAGCCTTGCTGCTATCCACCAGCTCCTCTTGGCCAGGAGGGAAGTGTGCAGGATAAGCCATGCCTGTCCCTCAGGAGGGAATGGTGTAGTTTGCTGAGGAAACCAGCCCAGCTCTGCAAGAGAGATTGTCCATCCCTCTGAGAGCAGGTTGGGCTTGGGATGGACAGAAAAAGAAACTCCTGGGGTGCCTTTCCTGCAAGAGCTGAAGTGAAGATGCTGAGGGCACTGGAGGAAAGGCTGAGAGCCCTGGGAATGCTGAGGCTGGAGCAGAGCAGAGCCAGAGGGGAGCTGCTCCATGCTGAGCAAGAGCTGAAGGGTGCAGGGGGCAAGAGGCTGGGGCCACACTCTGCTCAGGGGTGCCCAGGGCCAGCCCAAGGGGCAATGGGCACACACTGGAAGGCAGCAGCTTGCAGCTGAGCAGCAGGAGAAACTTGTTTGTTGTGAGGGTGCAGAGCCCTGGCCCAGGCTGCCCAGAGAGCTTGGGGAGTGTCCTGGGATGCAGAGATTGCCAAGGCCCCTGCAGGGGATGCTGGGCAAGCTCTGGGGGGGATGCTGCTGGAGCAGGAGGCTACCTCTTCATGTCATTAACAAACCTGAAGCAAACCTTCCCCCATCAGTGTGTTTTTTCCCCTCAGCACTGCCTGTGATTTGCTGAACATCCTCTAGGTGCTTCCCTCATTTCTTCTTTCCCCTTTCTCTCTCTCTCTCTCTCCAGCTGCCTGGGGATGCAGTGATGATTCAGCCTCCAATTTACCTGATTCATCATCCTAAAGCCACTGACAAAATCTGCTTGTTTTAAATCCTATAATCCTGTGCAGGCAATTTGTTTTCCAGCCAGGATGCATTATGGCTTTTAGGACCTCTCCCCACTGTGGAGCTGCAGCCTCAATTGCATTACATTGCTAGCTTTGATTGCCTTGATTTTTTATCTTCTGCAGGAACAAAAGTTCTAGCAAGGATTTTTTTTTTCTTTTCTTCTCCTTTGGCTCTTTTCTATTTATTTTTTGTTTGGGTTGTGTTATTTTTGTGTTCTTGGGGTTGTTTTTTTTTGTTCTCCAGCACTGAGATGCTGCAGGAAGCTCTCCCTGGAGCCTTCTCCTCTCCAGGCTGCACATCCCCAGCTCTCTCAGCATCTCCTCCCAGCAGAGAGCTTCCAGCCCTCAGGTCACTGCTGTGTCCTCTCTCCCTGCTCCTCCAGCTCCATGTCCCTGCTGTGAGCACTCCAGAGCTGCCCCAGGCCTGCAGAGGCACAATCCCCTCCCTGCCTGCTGATGCACTGGAGCCCAGCAGATGCTTGGCCTCTGGGCTGGGAGCTCATGTCCACTTTTCCCCCCCAAGTCCTTCCCAGGGCTGCTCTCCATCCCTTCTTTCCCAGCCTGGATGGATTGCAGGGATTGCCCCAGCCAGGCCCAGGACCTTGCTGAACCTCCTGAGGCTACCACGAGGTCACTGCTCCAGGTTCCTCTGGATGGCATCTTGTCCTCTGCAGGCTTGCTGAGGATGCTCTCAGTGCCACTGTGTGTGTCACTGCTGAGGAAGCTGAGCAGCCCTGGTGCTGGCAGAAGCCCTGAGGGCTCTGAGTTCTGCACAGGTCATCTTTGCCCTTTGGAAGAGAGAGGTTGCAAGTGTACCTGGCAGCTCTAAATCCCACGTTGATCCCCAAGGAGTGTTTCATGTGATGAGCTCTGACTTGCAGGACAAGCTCCTGGTGTCACCCATCCANCCCTGCTGATGCACTGGAGCCCAGCAGGTGCTTGGCCTCTGGGCTGGGAGCTCATGTTGCTGGGTCATGTCCACCTTTCCCCCCAAGCCCTTCCCTTCTTTCCCAGCCTGGATGGATTGCAGGGATTGCCCCAGCCAGGCCCAGGACCTTGCTGAACCTCCTGAGGCTACCACGAGGTCACTGCTCCAGGTTCCTCTGGATGGCATCTTGTCCTCTGCAGGCTTGCTGAGGATGCTCTCAGTGCCACTGTGTGTGTCACTGCTGAGGAAGCCGAGCAGCCCTGGTGCTGGCAGAAGCCCTGAGGGCTCTGAGTTCTGCACAGGTCATCTTTGCCCTTTGGAAGAGAGAGGTTGCAAGTGTACCTGGCAGCTCTAAATCCCACGTTGATCCCCAAGGAGTGTTTCATGTGATGAGCTCTGACTTGCAGGACAAGCTCCTGGTGTCACCCATCCAGCAGACAGGGCTGGCAACTTGAGGAAACAACCTGATGGCAGATGTCTGCCAGCTTGCTCCTGTCACACGAGCTCTGAAAAGCCTTCCCAGAGCTGGATCTTGCCTGCTTACCTGCTCTGCTTGCTGCTGCCAGGCAGGAGGAAGAGCCCCAAAGGGAGCTTGGAGCTGTGCCCCTGATGGGATTAGCTGCTAGCCCTGCTAACTTCTGCCTGTAATTAATTTCCCTTCAGCTGCTTAGCTTATGGGAAGTGAGAGGCTGGGAATAAGAGAGGAGCAGAGGACAATTAGCCAGCAGAGTGTCACAAGCATCATGGGCAGCAAGCAAAGCTCTTGTTTCCCATCCCGGCTCCACATCCAGCTGCTTCTCCTCTTCCCTTGGTGTTGCTCCCATGGAGAGGAATTGGACAGGAGCTTGGATGCTCTAAAGTGGCATCACTGCTAGGGCAGCCCAGCTCCCTTCTCCTTCCTCCCATCCCTCCTCATGGCAACACTTCCACACTGGACTCTTTTCTCCCTCACCCCAACTCTGCCACTCTCTAGTTGGCCTCAAAGATGGAGAATATGGGGACATGGTGGCTTTGAAAGGACACAAAGTGTCCTTCTGGCAGCCCCACAGCTCCTCAGGGCAGGCAAGCCCTTGGCTGGCCCCAGGGGCTCTTCTGCTAGGTTACTAGTGATAGGAGAAGAGCACAGGACCTCAAGTGACACCAAGGAGGAGGAGAGGACCTCAAAGTGACACCAAGGAGGAGGAGAGGACCTCGAGTGACACCAAGGAAGAGGAGAGGACCTTGAGTGACACCAAGGAGGAGGAGAGGACCTCAAGTGACACCAAAGAAGAGGAGAGGACCTCAAAGTGACACCAAGGAAGAGGAGAGGACCTCAAAGTGACACCAAGGAGGAGGAGAGGACCTCGAGTGACACCAAGGAAAAGGAGAGGACCTCGAATGACACCAAGGAGGAGGAGAGGACCTCGAGTGACACCAAGGAAGAGGAGAGGACCTCGAGTGACACCAAGGAAGAGGAGAGGACCTCAAGTGACACCAAGGAGGAGGAGAGGACCTC
>VWZO01003676.1:124780-157075 GCA_013396975.1 Bucco capensis
GAGAAGAGGAGAAGAGGAGGAGGAGAAGAGGAGGAGAAGAAGAGGAGGAGGAGAAGAGAAGAAGAAGAGGAGGAGGAGAAGAAGAAGAGGAGGTCCTTTGCAAGCCCAACCTCTCTGATGCCATGATTGTACCATTCCAGCTGCAGCCTTAGGCCTTTCCCTCCGCCCATCTTCAGCTCTCATTGCCACCACTTGTGTTTCTCCTGTCTCTTTGGCTTGCTCACAGAGCATCCTTGTGGCACTGTCCCCTCCCTGCTGGTGGCCTGGGCCCAGCATCCTGCTGCATGCCCAGCAGTGCTGCAGGAGGGCCAGGAGCTGTGAGGCTGATGAGAATTCATCAGGAGCCAACATTACCCTCAGCAATTTGCTTGGTTCTGCTTGCCTAGGCAATTAAGTGTGCAGCAAGGCCATTTTTCTCCATGTTGACCCTGCTGTGAGCAGAGGCATGGCTACAAATGAGACTCTGCTGGGAAGGTAATGAAGCTAGGCTAAAAACCCATTTTCCAAGGCAGATGAGAAGAGGTCACCCATTAAGCAAGCTAATCCTTTCTTTTGTGCATGCCTCAGTGGAAAAGTTGATGTTCCTGCTATGAAATTCATATCTTAGCCTAACCTGGAACTCAAGTGTTTGCAAAGAGAGGGTTTGGGGCTTCCCAGCACTGCTGCAGAGCTCTTGGACATGCTCACCCATCAAGCATCATCCACACAAGCCTCATTTCTCCACCCTCCACATGATGCTGGAGCACATCAGCCTTCCCATCAAGGCTTAGGTGGAACATCAGAGCCTGCTTTGGCTTGGCAGGGACCTGAAAGCTCATCTAGTCCAACCTCTGCATCCAGCTGGGACATCTCCAACTAGAGCAGGGTCCTCACAGCCCCAAACAACCTGAGCTGGGGTGGGAAAAGGGCTTGGAAGGCCCTGGAGATGTGGTGCTTAGTGTTGGGTTAGACCTTGGACTTGAGGATCTCCAAGGTCTCTTCCAAGAAAAGGGCTTGGAAAGCCCTGGAGATGTGATATTCAGGGACATGGCATAGTGTTGGGTTAGACCTTGGACTTGAGGATCTCCAAGGTCTCTTCCAAGCCCAGGTGTTGGAAAGCCCTGGAGAGGTGATGCTTAGTGTTAGGTTAGTGGACTTGAGGATCTCCAAGGTCTCTTCCAAGCCCATGATTCTGTGATTCCATGACTCTGGAGCTCTGTATGCAAATCCAGGTTGTGTCTAGATCCCTAGGAACTTTAGGCTTCCCATGATTTGCTCTTTGGGTACCCAAGAGCTCAACCCAATTGTGCTCTTTTTACAATTGTGGACAAGAGAGTGAGGGAACTCACCTCCTCACCCAGCTTTAGGAGCAGGAATATGAAAGCCTGTGCCTAAGAGAAGCAGGCTTTTCCCTCTTTTAATCCAAAAAAACAAACTTCATCCATCTCCCTTGAAGCTTCAAATCAATAACCCAAAGGAATTGCTTCTCAGCAATGGCTTTGTGGCCTGATGCTGCTGTTCCCAAGTGTGAGTCTTCTGCTGAAGGAAAGCTCATGCTGCAGTGAGATCAGTGAGCAGGAGGCTCTCATCTGCTCTGTTTATGGCAGGAGAGCAGGAGCTGGGCTTGTGTGCTCCCTTGGAGAGCCTGGGAATGCTGTGGCAAGGAGAAGTTTTTCCTTTCTCTTTGTGTTTTGCTGGACTCTTAACTCCTTGCTGAAGATGCATGGTGAGCTTTGCCTCTCCTGGGGAGCTGAAACATCTCCTTAATGCTTACAAACTGCTCTGGGAATTCAGCATGGGAGCACTTTCTGCTAACAGCAGGCCTTGGCCATCACTCTAGCAGGGCCTTTTAGCATGGCTTTGCTTTGCCTGGTGCTCAAGGCACCAGCTTGACATGGAAATTTAGGTGGGAAATCCTTCTTCCAGACCCCAACACAGCTTGCTTCTGGAGTAGACCCCAAAACACATAGTTAGGATGCTAGAATCCCAGGTGAGAAGAGACCTCAGGGATCATCTGGCCCAACATTCCTTGGCCAAAGCAGTTCCCAGAGCAGGTGGCTCAGTGTCCTGCTTTTGCTGGGAGAGAATCCTAGGTGATCAGCAGCTTGGAGTCAGCTGGAGCAGCTGAGCTGAGCTGGCTCCAGGTGGATCCCATCCCAGGAATATCATGGGCATTATAAAGGGAGAAGTGTGCCAAGGGGAAGGTTTCTGCCTGGGGTTCCTGTTCTGCCCTGGATTGCTCCTAAGGACTGCTATCCTGCTTCTCATGGCCACCAGAGCATCCCTGGGATGAGTACCACTTTAAATCCTTTATATTGGCATTGGGTGCAGTTTGGGTAAATCCATGCTCCTTCCATCTCCTTGTTCTCCTCTCTCCCTCTTCCCATGGCAGATTCCCAGCCCTTAGCATCAGTTTGCACCTCTGAGGTGACTTAGGGTGCTCAGAGCCCTTGTAGGAGTGAGCTGCACAAGGAGCAAGAGGAGGAAGGGTTGGGTTCTTCTCCCAAGGGACAAGCAACAGGACAAGAGGAAACAGCCTCAGGGGAGGTTGAGGTTGCACATGAAGAACAATTTCTTCCCCAGAAGGGTTATCCAGGCCTGTGCCAGGCTGCTCAGGGTAGTGCTGGAGTCTCTATCCCTGGAGATGGAGTCATGGAGCTGTGGAGCTGAGGACATGGTTAGTGGTGAGCTGGCAGTGCTGGACAATGCGATGATCCTAGAGGTCTTTTCCATCCTTAATAATTCCCTGGC
Organism: Bucco capensis; assembly: GCA_013396975.1. NCBI lineage: Eukaryota > Metazoa > Chordata > Aves > Piciformes > Bucconidae > Bucco > Bucco capensis. The sequence goes on from VWZO01003676.1 coordinate 127,511, forward strand.
TCTCTGGAGGACCTTTCCCTGCTTGCAGGGCCAGAGAGCAACTCCTGTGTCAGGATTGATGGGCTGCTTTTTGCCTCTTGCTTGAACTCCAAAGTGTTCCTCAGTGAGCTCAAAGCAGAGCAGAAGTTGTTTGTATTCTGGGCACACATTTTCTGATTCTGAAGGGGTGCTTGGTTTGGTTTTTGTTTGTTTGCATTTTTAATGGACCTTGTTTTAGTTAATTATTGATGGTGGGGGACATGTATTCTTAAGTCAGGAGATTAATCCTCTTGTTTTGATGTGGAAACTCATTCTTTCCCATGGATAACAACAAACTCCTATCCAGAATCTGACCTTGCTGATTGAACTAAATCTGGGGAAATTTGTTGCTGTTTCCTTTGGGGAGTTTTGGGTTAACTTTCCAGCACCTGGGAGTTATCTGGCTAATGAAGTTCCTTAAGCTCTGGCAATCCCCAGCAGCTCAGGGATGTTCCTATCCCTCTACCCTTCCCTAGCCAGGCCACAGCTGCAGTGCTGGGGCCAGCTCTGGGCTGCCCAGCTCCAGAGAGACAAGGAACTGCTGCAAAGAATCCAGGGAGATGCTGAGGGCACTGGAGGAGAGGCTGAGAGCCCTGGGAATGCTGAGGCTGGAGCAGAGCAGAGGCAGAGGGGAGCTGCTCCATGCTGAGCAAGAGCTGAAGGGTGCAGGGGGCAAGAGGCTGGGGCCACACTCTGCTCAGGGGTGCCCAGGGCCAGCAGCTTCCAATGGGAATTGCTTTGAAGTGCCTTTACCAAGCAGGATGCTGCAGGAAGCCTTGGACATTTCCTGCTCCCTGCTGGAACTTGGCCTGTGCCATGTTGTTGTCCTGGATAACTCCTGGCACACTCGTGTCACCCAGGCTGTGTTCAGGGGGATTCCATATGGGATCTCTGGTGAGTATTGGGATTCATTCCCATACTCTCCAGCTCATTAATCACCTGATTTAATGAGTCTCTTCAGCATTAAAAGCACTCAAATAACCTTTTGTCAGCTGCTGGAGAACCCCTAAGGTTGGAAAAGACCTTGGAGATGCTCAGGTCTGTTAACCCAAGCAGCACAGGCAATGTCTCTTACAACTCTGGAATTTGGGGTGTTTTTCCCTAAGCACCTTGAGACCATTTTAGTAGACATCTTGTACCAGCACAGGCCTGGATAACCCTTCTGGGGAGGAAATTGTTCTTCATGTGCAACCTAAAGCTCCCCTGGTGCAACTTGAGGCTTTCCTCTTGTCCTGTTGCTTGTCCCTTGGGAGAAGAACCCAACCCTTCCTCCTCTTGCTCCTTGTGCAGCTCACTCCTACAAGGGCTCCGAGCATGGGGAGCACCCTAAGTCACCTCCCAAACTGCTGCTGATCAGCAGTAATGTTCCCCTTACACCTCCCTCTTCATGCTGTGTGTCCCTTTGGCTCCAGGAGGGATTTTGCTGGCCATGCTCTGCTCAGAGCAGCAGGAAAATGCTTGCCAAGAGCTTCCCAGCAGAGCTTTGCCTTTCAAATGACCTAAATCTCTTCTGGTTTTTTTTTTCCCCATCCCACTCCCTCCACTGTTAAAAAATTTATTCCAGCAAAGAGTTGGGACAAAACACTTGCTGCCTAAACCCAGTGAGAATGAAGCTCTCTCTGAGGTCTGTCCCTAAGCATCACCAACAAACTGATGCTAAAAGCATTGACAGGGAAGCTGAGACTGATTGCTGCCTGAAAACACTGACAGTTGGTTGGGTTGGAGGGAAACATCCTATTTTTAGTCTGAATAATTAGTCTAATGTAACACATTTCACTTGCTGCCCCAATGGTGATGATGATGTGATCCATCCTGTTTGTTTGGAGCTGATGTTTTCCATCATCCAAAGAGGCTGTGGAGCATAGCTAGGAGCCCAGGAAGCATCTCATCCCACCTCCAGCCCTAAAGCTCAGGTCAGACCTCTGGATGGGTTGGCAAAGCCTCTGGGGACAGAACCTGCACAGCTTCTGCCTTCTGCCCCTGGTTTTTGGCAGATAAAATCCTGTCGACATCTCCAATGGACTTTTAGACATTTATTTCATATCTCTGGATTAACTTTGTGCCCTAGATCAGACAGAGTCCTTGTGGCTTCCTTGTGCTCCCAGGGAAAGGCACAAGTGATGAAAATGTGTTCAGAAAGAGAAATTTCTGTCCTTTATTCTCTTGCTTTCTGTCACGCTTTCAGATTCCTGTGTTAGAGGGAAAAAGAACAACAAATCAGTTTATTTAAGCATCTTAGGGCACCCCAGGGATGGAAGCTGAGCTTGCAGGATGCTGTAATTAAGGCTGCATTGTAAATAACTGCACACAAAAGAGATGCTTCCAGCCCTCTCCAAGGCCTCCATCCATCAAAGGTCCAGGAGGATATTCCACAGGTGGAGGCAATTTGGTATCTTCTGGATAGGCTTGGGGATGGCCAGGGTGACCCCCTTGGCTTGGGAATGGCCAGGGTGACCCCCTTGGCTTGGGAATGGCCAGGGTGACCCCCTTGGCTTGGGAATGGCCAGGGTGACCCCCTTGGCTTGGGAATGGCCAGGGTGACCCCCTTGGCTTGGGAATGGCCAGGGTGACCCCCTTGGCTTGGGAATGGCCAGGGTGACCCCCTTGGCTTGGGAATGGCCAGGGTGACCCCCTTGGCTTGGGAATGGCCAGGGTGACCCCCTTGGCTTGGGAATGGCCAGGGTGACCCCCTTGGCTTGGGAATGGCCAGGGTGACCCCCTTGGCTTGGGAATGGCCAGGGTTACCCCTTGGCTTGGGGATGGCCAGGGTTGACCCCCTTGGCTTGGGGAATGGGCAGGGTGACCCCCTTGGCTTGGGGAATGGGCAGGGTGACCCCCTTGGCTTGGGGAATGGGCAGGGTGACCCCCTTGGCTTGGGGAATGGGCAGGGTGACCCCCTTGGCTTGGGGAATGGGCAGGGTGACCCCCTTGGCTTGGGGAATGGGCAGGGTGACCCCCTTGGCTTGGGGAATGGGCAGGGTGACCCCCTTGGCTTGGGGAATGGGCAGGGTGACCCCCTTGGCTTGGGGAATGGGCAGGGTGACCCCCTTGGCTTGGGGAATGGGCAGGGTTGACCCTCTTGGCTTGGGAATGGCCAGGGTGACCTCTTGGCTTGGGGATGGCCAGGGTGACCTCTTGGCTTGGGGATGGCCAGGGTGACCTCTTGGCTTGGGGAATGGGCAGGGTGACCCCCTTGGCTTGGGGATGGCCAGGGTGACCTCCTTGGCTTGGGGATGGCCAGGGTGACCTCTTGGCTTGGGGAATGGGCAGGGTGACCCCCTTGGCTTGGGGAATGGGCAGGGTGACCCCCTTGGCTTGGGGAATGGGCAGGGTGACCCCCTTGGCTTGGGGAATGGGCAGGGTGACCCCCTTGGCTTGGGGAATGGGCAGGGTGACCCCCTTGGCTTGGGGAATGGGCAGGGTGACCCCCTTGGCTTGGGGATGGCCAGGGTGACCTCTTGGCTTGGGGAAGGCTCTCTCCATGTCCCTGCAAGGAGGTTGGTCTCTTCTCCCAAGTATCAGGACAAGAGCAAACAGCCTCAGGTTGCACCAGGGCAGGTTTAGGTTAAACATGAGGAACAATTCCTCTCTGGAAAGGGTTGTCAAGCTCTGTCCCAGGCTGCCCAGGCCACTGTGGAGTCCTCATCCCTGGAGGCTGGCTGGGAGCAAGCTGCTCTAGTGGAAGATGTCCCTGCCCATGGCAGGAGGCTGGAACTAGAGGAGCTTTAAGATCCCTTCCAACCCAAGCCATTCTGTGGTCTGTACCTGCACACCAGGCACTAGTTATTGCACACATGATCCCTCTTAGATGTTGTGGCTCTCTGGGTTTCTTTTTTTCCCTCTTCCCAGCTCCTAATCCTGCAGTCCAAACCATGAGCTAGCAGGTGGCTGTCAGGAGGCCTGGCAGCTTCAGCTGCTGCATGCAGAGGAGGCTTTGGCCTTCAGAAGAGGGACTGTGCTTTGGTATTGCTGCTTGTGCCTCTCAGAGCACAACATGTGCTGAAAGACAATTGCTTCCAGCTCCCAGTCTCTGCTTGAGAAGGATCTGGAGGGCAGGTTCCCCATGGAGCTGCTCTGCCCTGCCATGGCTCCCCTGGGGCACTGCAGAGCCTCTAAAGCTGCAAGGGCTAGGCAAACAAAGGCAGTTGTTCTCAAATTACTTATTCCAGCTCAAGAGAAAGAGAGGAAGAACCCCATGGGTCAGGGCAGGTTAAGGGTTGACCTGCTGGAAAGCAGCTCCATGGGGAAGGAGCTGGGAGTGCTGGGGGAAGAGTTCCCCATCAGCCAGCAGTGTGCTCTTTGTGGCCAAGAGTGGGAGCAGCAGGGCAAGGGAGCTTCTCCTCTCACTCTACCCTTCCCTAGCCAGGCCTGGGCTGCCCAGCTCCAGAGAGACAAGGAACTGCTGCAGAGAGTCCAGCAGAGGCTAGGGAGATGCTGAGGGCACTGGAGGAAAGGCTGAGAGCCCTGGGAATGCTGAGGCTGGAGCAGAGCAGAGCCAGAGGGGAGCTGCTCCATGCTGAGCAAGAGCTGAAGGGTGCAGGGGGCAAGAGGCTGGGGCCACACTCTGCTCAGGGGTGCCCAGGGCCAGCCCAAGGGGCAATGGGCACACACTGGAAGGCAGCAGCTTGCAGCTGAGCAGCAGCAGAAACTTGTTTGTTGTGAGGGTGCAGAGCCCTGGCCCAGGCTGCCCAGAGAGCTTGGGGAGTGTCCTGGGGTGCAGAGATTGCCAAGGCCCCTGCAGGGGATGCTGCTGGAGCAGGGGGGATGCACTGGATCATCCCCACAGATCCCTTCCAACCTCAACCATGCTGGGATTCAGGGATTCTCTCCAAGCCAAAGGTAGATACACTAACTGCAGCTTGGAAGGCATCAGGCTCCTTGCCTCTCAACTCCTCTCCTTTTCTCCCACCTCCCCTGTTCCTGAGGTTGCTCTCCTGGCTGTGCCCATGCAGAGTGTTGCTGTTCTGTCCATTATTCATCAGAATGGAAATGGGATTATCCTTGACATTTGGAGAGTGCCAGGATCAGGGCAGTTGTGTGGCTGTTGGCTCCATGAACTCCAAGGTTAGCTCCAAGTTCCTGGCAGCTGAGTGGTTGTGCTTGGCATGAGGAGCAGAGATCTGCTCCTGCAGGGCTGCTTCTCTTGGAGATTGATTTATTCTGTGTTGTGTTTTTCTTCTGCTTGCACATTTTATATCTGAATGAGCAGAAAGCAAATGCTTTTTATTCCTCCCTCCCTTGCTCTGAATGATGTTTTGGAGCACAGCAAGTTTTTATGAGGCTGTTGAGGGTGAATTTGCTTGATCATATCAGCATGGCAAAAGAGAAGAGGAAGCTGAAGCCTGCAGATAATGAACAGGGAGACAATAGACAGATGAAGCCCTGCAAGGAGATGGCTTGCAGCTATTATAGCAGAGTGGAGCTGAGAGGAGATCAGCCTCCTGGTCAAGGCTGGAGGAGATGTTTGTGAGGGGAGTTGATGGAAAGATGGATGTGGAGAGTCACTGGCTTCTCCTGAGTGAATAGGAGCAAGCAGGAGAGCATCTCTGCTGGAACTCTAGAGGGAGAGCAAAGCTCCCTGTCTGAGCCCAGCTTATCTCTGGGGGGTTGGCTGCTTTAATTTCTTGATCTTGAGCTCTGCTAGTGCCTGAAGGGTTGGAATTAGGGATGTTGGTAGAGCCAAGCTAACTGTGCTGCCATGCTAGGGATCTGTCTGGCTGCAGAGCTTGGATCAGATGGAAAGTCCTATTTAAACATGAAGAGCTGCAGGCTCAGGAGGGTCTAGAAGCCTAGGATTCTTCTGGTTGGGAAAGACCTTGCAGATCATGGATTCCAAGCATTCGCCAGCACTGCTAGCTCAGCACTAACCATATCCCTCAGCTCCACATCTCCAGGGATGGAGAATCCATCCCTGCCCTGGGCAGCCTGGGCCAGGCCTGGACAACCCTTCTGGGGAAGAAATTATTCCTCATCTCCAACCTAAAGCTCCCCTGGTGCAACTGGAGGCTGTTTCCTCTTGTGCCTTGAAATGGAGAAGTTGAACTTCTCTCCCTTGCACTCTCCCAGCTTCCCAGTCTGGCTCAGGTCGTGCAAATGAGCTTGGCTTTGGAATCACCTCAGCTTGTCTCCTAAAAGGAAAAGGCAAGGAGTTGGATGCTGAAGATGTTGTGCCTCAGCCCCATTGTGCATGTTTTATGATGCTCAGGGACACATTGCACCCATGGAGAGAGAGAGCATTGGGATTAACTCCCAACACCCATCTGACAGGGCAGAGCAGGAGCCTCTATATTCATAACTACAGGAGGTTTAGGTTGGATACAACGAGGAATTTCTTCCCTGAAAGGCTTGTTCAGTCTTGGCTCGGGGATTCCTCATCCCTGGAGGGGGTTAGACAGTATTTAGATGCTCTGCTCATGGATGGTGATATGGTAGTGATGGGGATGGGTGGACTGGGTGAGCTTAGAGGCCTCTTCCAACCTGAATGATTCCTTGATTAGACAAGCCTGGCCCAACCTATCCAAGAGTCTAGCATGCCAGCAGCTCCATGTGCCTCTGGGATGCTGTCCCTGCCTGTCACACAAGCAACTGGGCTGCAAAAAACCTCCCAGGCCATCAAGTCCAAGGCTTGATCCAACACCACTAGGATTATTAGGTCCTGGCACTAAGTGCCACATCCAATCTTCATCTTGGAAACCTCCAGGGGCAGTGAGGCAAGGCAAGGACAGCATGGAATGGTTTGGGACCTTTCCAGGTTATTTAGTCCTGGAAAGCCCTGGGACAGCTGTAGGAGTGCTGTGGTGTCCCCAGGGCTCTGGGCAAGGATCAGCCTCAGGCATTGGCTTGAACTGAGGAGCAGCAAGCAAACCTCTTGTAGCTCCTGAAGAGCAAAATTACCTCCTGGAATCCAAAATGCATTGAACTTGCATTAGTGCTTTTAAATGAAATAATGGCTAATTAAGCAACCTAAATGCTGGCAGTTAATTATCCCTACAAGTGCTGAGAAGCAGTGGAGAGTGTGAGATGCTCTCTGCTCTTACAGCAGATGACAGGGGGGGGAAGAGAAAAGCTGCAGACAGTGGAGTGCCAGCTAGAAAATAAACCCTTGCAGGAGCTTGTCTGCTGTGACAGCAGCAATCTAGGTGTTGAGCATGAATGATCAGGGATTCCTAGGCCACAGAAGCAGATGATTTTTCACTAGATGAGTGAGGGATGATGTTCCACCCTGCAGAAAGGCAAGGAAAGCAGTGCCACTCAGCACAAACCCAGCAGAGCCAAAGGTGGCAAGCACTGATGCTTGAAGCCTTAGGATGTCTCAGGATGGGTTTTGTGGCTAAAGACAAATCCAGCCTGGAACAACTCCTACAAGGGCAAGGGGAGAGCCCTGCACCTGGGGAGGAATAACCTCCTGGAGCAGGACAGCTTAGGGATTGACCAGCTGGAAAGCAGCTCCTTGGAGAAAGTCACTCAACAATAAGTCCTTCATAGCCAAGGAGGCCAATGTTCTCCTGGGGGTCATGGAGAAGAGTGTGAGGAGCAGAGCCAGGGAGGTTCTTCTCCCTCTCTAATGGAGCTGTGGGGCCAGCTCTGGGCTGCCCAGCTCCAGAGAGACAAGGAACTGCTGCAGAGAGTGCAGGGAGATGCTGAGGGCACTGGAGGAAAGGCTGAGAGCCCTGGGAATGCTGAGGCTGGAGCAGAGCAGAGCCAGAGGGGAGCTGCTCCATGCTGAGCAAGAGCTGAAGGGTGCAGGGGGCAAGAGGCTGGAGCTTGGATGAATGTGCTGGAAAACTTCAACTCCAAGCAAGGGTTTGAGTGCAGAAGAGAACAGAAAGAAAACCAATAAATTCCTGGCCCAGTGCTCATGAATTGTTGATGTTGCTGTGCCCCACAAGGGCTCCAGGGACTGGAGCTAACTGTGGCATGGATGCCCAGCAGCAGCATGAGCAGCATCTCCTCAGTGCTGAGCTCCTCTGGTGGGGCTGAGTCATTCTTCTCCTCCTTTGTTGTCCTTTCCTGTTGCATCCCATGCAAATGGATATGAAAGGTGGAATTTCCCTGGAGACTGCCATGATCCTCTTGTCAAGCTTGGCCCCTGCCTCCTGTCACTCCACGTCCCTCTCTGCCTGCATTGTGTCATGTATCTCTCTGAGCTTCCCATTGATAGCTCCATAACTGCCTGGAGCTCTGCTAATTAACAGTGAGCATTCCCTTTGCTCTTCTGCTGCTTGAAGCACTTGCAGTTGTGTGGGCTCTGGCAGAGCTGCTGCCTGCAAGGATGCTGAGCTGAGGCTGCTGGAGAGCACAAGTGTCACCCTTCATTTGAGGATGCTCCAGTGGGCCAGCTCCCAAACAAACTGGGTACCTTGGCTTCCTTGGGAAAGACTCCCATCTTTCCTTCCCCCCTTCTTCTTCTTCTTCCCCTTGTCCCCTTCTCCTTTTTCTTTCCCTTGTCCCCTTCTTTTTCTTCCCCTTGTCCCCTCTTCTCCTTCTTCCCCTTGTCCCCTTCTTTTTCTTCCCCTTGTCCCTTCTTCTCCTTCTTCCCCTTCTCCTTTCCCTTGTCCCCTTCTCCTTTCCCTTGTCCCCTTCTCCTTTCCCTTGTCCCCTTCTCCTTTCCCTTGTCCCCTTCTCCTTTCCCTTGTCCCCTTCTCCTTTCCCTNTCCTTCTCCCTCGTCCCCTTCTCCTTCTCCCTCGTCCCCTTGTCCCATGGGAGAGGGAAAACTGCTGTCACATCATCTCTTAACTCCTGAAGTGCTGTGGGCTGTGTGATCCAGGGAAGTGATGGATTCACCACCAGCTGAGCTGTTTCCTTCCTCAGCATGGAGTCACCATCCCTGGAGGGGTCCAGAAGCCATGGAGATGTGGCACTTGATGCCATGGCTTAGTGGCAGCAGCAGCTTGCTCTGCTCCTTCCCCCACATCTTCCCCAGGAGCTTTAGGGAAGACTCCAGGCAGAGGGAGAAGTGCAGGAGGAATCCTCTCAGCAGAACTCAGAGCATATTGCAGGATTGCCTTAGAGCTACTAGCTCATCCCTTTTCTTCCCCCTTCCCCTTGTCAGGAAAGGTCATCCAGGGCTGTAAACAATCCATGTCTCCCATGAAGGAGCCTGGGCACTTCTTCATGAGCTCTGAAGGTTAAATGAGGCACTTGTGAAGATCTATGGAGAGTCATCCAGCCTTTCCCTATTTTATAGTGTGCTTAGTGGCAGACTCATTACCATCNCATGGAGTCACCATCCCTGGAGGGGTCCAGAAGCCATGGAGATGTGGCACTTGATGCCATGGCTTAGTGGCAGCAGCAGCTTGCTCTGCTCCTTCCCCCACATCTTCCCCAGGAGCTTTAGGGAAGACTCCAGGCAGAGGGAGATGTGCAGGAGGAATCCTCTCAGCAGAACTCAGAGCATATTGCAGGATTGCCTTAGAGCTACTAGCTCATCCCTTTTCTTCCCCCTTCCCCTTGTCAGGAAAGGTCATCCAGGGCTGTAAACAATCCATGTCTCCCATGAAGGAGCCTGGGCACTTCTTCATGAGCTCTGAAGGTTAAATGAGGCACTTGTGAAGATCTATGGAGAGTCATCCAGCCTTTCCCTATTTTATAGTGTGCTTAGTGGCAGACTCATTACCATCCCCATTAATGGCTTGTGATCAATCCAAAGAGTTTGGTTTAGATCCCACATGTGCAAAGCAGGCCATTTATCTCCTGTGGCCTGGAGAAGCTCCTCTCTGGGGGAGCTCAATGTGTGCTAGGCCAAATCTTCTCATCTGAGAGAGGAGAAAGAAGTCATTGGTGTGGGAATAGCACAGCTCTGGGCTTAAGCAGTTCTTGGTGTGTCACTTCCAAACCACTCTTGTGTTGGGAAAACAGCTAGATGCTCTGCTCAGGCTTAGTGGCATGGGGATGGTTGGACCTGAGGAGCTTGGAGCTCTCTGCCAGCCTTCCTGTGTCCTTCCTGATTGTGTGATGCTGCTGTGTGTCCATCACCTGGATTGTGTGATGCTGCTGTGTGTCCATCACCTGGATTGTGTGATGCTGCTGTGTGTCCATCACCTGGATTGTGTGATGCTGCTGTGTGTCCATCACCTGGATTGTGTGATGCTGCTGTGTGTCCATCACCTGGATTGTGTGATGCTGCTGTGTGTCCATCACCTGGATTGTGTGATGCTGCTGTGTGTCCATCACCTGGATTGTGTGATGCTGCTGTGTGTCCATCACCTGGATTGTGTGATGCTGCTGTGTGTCCATCACCTGGATTGTGTGATGCTGCTGTGTGTCCATCACCTGGATTGTGTGATGCTGCTGTGTGTCCATCACCTGGATTGTGTGATGCTGCTGTGTGTCCATCACCTGGATTGTGTGATGCTGCTGTGTGTCCATCACCTGGATTGTGTGATGCTGCTGTGTGTCCATCACCTGGATTGTGTGATGCTGCTGTGTGTCCATCACCTGGATTGTGTGATGCTGCTGTGTGTCCATCACCTGGATTGTGTGATGCTGCTGTGTGTCCATCACCTGGATTGTGTGATGCTGCTGTGTGTCCATCACCTGGATTGTGTGATGCTGCTGTGTGTCCATCACCTGGATTGTGTGATGCTGCTGTGTGTCCATCACCTGGATTGTGTGATGCTGCTGTGTGTCCATCACCTGGATTGTGTGATGCTGCTGTGTGTCCATCACCTGGATTGTGTGAGGCTGCTGTGTGTCCATCACCTGGATTGTGTGATGCTGCTGTGTGTCCATCACCTGGATTGTGTGATGCTGCTGTGTGTCCATCACCTGGATTGTGTGAGGCTGTTGTGTGTCCATCTGGACACCCCACAGGCTGGAATTTGCCCATGAGCTTGTTGGGATTGGGCAGCAAATCGGAATGTTGCCAGTTTGGGGAGATCTTGGTGTGGTTGGCTGCTTGTGCAAGGATGTCTATAGATGCCAAGGGTGTTTAGGCTGTACATCCAATCCTGGGCTCAGCTTTTGAGCTCCTCACTCCCAGAAGGATACTGAAGTGCTGGAGTGTGTCCAGGGAAGGCTCTGGAGCACAAGTGTGCAGAGGGAAGTGGGCTTGCAGCAGCTGAGCAGTTGGTGCCTGTCCAATGGCTCTGGGTCAGCCTGCCCTGCACTCAGGGTAGGCTCTGAGCATCCAGAGCTGGGCTGGATTCAGCCAGTTCCCCCACAATGCCAGGCTGGTGCTACTGAAGAGGTGCAAAATGGAGATGCTGTCATCTTGATTTGATTCCAGAGCAGGCAGCCCATGGAGAGGGGACAGCCACAAGTGCTGCCTCACAGCTTTTAAGTAGGGCAGGCTCAGGCATTGCCTTTGATAGGCATCACCCAAGAGTGCTGGAAGATGCACTTGTGTCGTCCCTGCAGTGGGAAGGTGCCTGGAGCTGGCTGCAGTGAGCCCAGATGCCCTGCTTGTGCTGCAGCCTGCCTTTCAGCACACATCAGGCCAGCCTCTGCTCTTTGCTGATGCCACAGCTCAGCAGCTGCCCCTTTCTAATAAGCCTGAACACATTGTCACCTTGGAGCAAGGAGCAGGAAAGAGATGAGGGCCTCAGCTCTGCCCTTGGCTCACCTGCTTGTCCAGTCCTTGCATCTCAGCTGGATAGGGAAGCTAAGCTCTCCTTACAGATCTCCTGGCAGGATGGATGGCTGAGTCTTCACCTCCTCTTTCAGTGCTAAGTGCTCTGCTGGGGACAGCAGGAAGCTGAGGGGTTCCTGTCCCCTTCAGAAGGGAGCTGGAGGGCACAGGGGATGAACTTCACTTTCCTGCTTTGGCTTTGAATGATCAGCCAAGCCATAGCATGGAGTTGTGGGTGAGCACATCCCTGGTTTACTCTGCAGCCCTGCACACTGCTGGGAGCACAGCTCAGGAGCTTTCCCTCTGCTTCCCTTCCACCTGGAGCTAAGAGATGCCCAAGTGCTCTCTAACAAAGCACCAGGGGCTTGGCTTGCTCTAATCCCAAGAAGGAAACTCATCCCTGAGGCAATGCAAATCATCTAGGGGCTCTGAGCATCCTGAGCTCATTTCCTGGTCCCTTCCCATCCAAACCATTCTCTGCTCTCAGGAGTCAAAGCTGGGATAAAAGCTCTTGGAGCCTCACAGGCTGCAGAAAGCCCAGGAACACTCCTGAGCTGGTGAGGAACATCAGCTCTGGGCTTGATGCCTACTCAGAGCAGCTACTTGGAGCATTAAAGGCTTGCAGCACTCTGCCCTCAGTCAAGAGGCCCAGAGCTCCATGCTGGATCACTGATCCACTGGCAGTGACCCTTGCTGAGCCCCCTGCATCCCTCAGTGCCTCAGCTGATCCTCTGGAGCATCCCTAGGAGGCAGGGAAGCCACTGCCATGCTGGGCTTGAGCCTCAGTGCCTCCCTGAGCACCGAGTTCTGCAAGCAATGCCATGCTTGCCTTAGAGATAAGATGAAAGTGGGGCTTTTTTGGGTGGTTTTTATCTTGTTTTAGTGTTTTTCCTCCCTGAGGAGGAAGCAGTTTATCAAGCAGAGAGAGGGTGAGTGGGAAGGCAGCAAGTTCATCTATCAGAAGGGAGACAATGGCCTTAAATGAGTTTCAGAAGTTGCTAAATGTGCTGATCCTGCTTTCCAGGGTGGGGGAAAAAGAATATATTGATTAGTAACATCAGGGTTCATAAATAACCACTGGAGCTATTAAAGTTGGATGTGGAGCTAAAAAGGAAGAGGCCATGGAGGTATTGAGCCTGGAGCAGTGTTGGGCAGAGATGGAAGCAGTGCTTGGAATGCTGGCAGAGAAGCTCTTGGCCTGGAAAGAGACCTTTCAGATGCTCAAGTGTTAAGCTAGGCTTCTGCCTGCCTTCCAGCTGCACTAACAAATGCTGATGTGCAGGCAGCAGCACTCTGCCTGGGTTTCTTGTTCTCATCCTTCAGACCAGGAGATGAGATTTGGAGTGAACTGTGCCCCAGGAGCCTCTCAGAGCAGGACAACGTGAGCCAAACCCTCCTAATTCAGCCTTAGATGATGTGACTTCTTTCCTCTAAGAGCTGAAGCTGCTGAAGTGAACTTTTCTCTCTCTTTCTCATGCTGCTAGAGGAGCATCATGCCCATGAGGAGCTGCTAGTGGGAGGGAAACACTTCAGCTGGACCTTTCCTGCCCTCTCTTGTGGTGATGGCACAGCAGAGCCACAGCTGCAGGCATGCTCCTGGGCTCAGAGAAGATGATGTCCCACCTGCTTGTCACCAAGCACTTGTCAGGGTTGAAGTGCTTTAAGGCCATTTTTGGCAGGGTTTCTATCATTCTAAAGCATGCTGTTTGTGTCCTGATTGTCCTGCAGGAGCTCCCATCCTTCTCAGCAGGCTTTGGGAAGCCACCCCTTGCTCCTTGTGTGGAGCATCCTTTCTTTGCTCCCTTGTGCAGCCACAGCCCCATGCTCCCAGAGCCAGGAGGGCTGAAGAAGACCTCTGAGAGCACCAAGTCCACCCTGCCCACCAAGCCATGTCCCCAGGCATCACATCCACATGGTTGTGGAGTGATGTGTTAGGTCTTGTGGATGCTGAGGACTATCAGATCCCTCAGTGAGGGAGCCAGAGGGTCCCAGCAGGGAGGTGAGGAGCTGCTGCTAGAGCCTTGCTGAGGCATCACTGAACTTCCTGGCTGGCATTCCTCTCCCTGCCATGAGTCCCTCAGCCTCCCAGGAACATGCTTGAGATGGTGGATGGATAGTTGTGGCAGGAATTATTCATGGGGTGAGCATGGCAAGATTCATGGAGCTCTCCTTGGGAAGCTGCAGATCTTCAGGGACTTGCCTGCTTTATATTCACAGAGCTCCTTTGGCAGGCACAGCCAATTCTCCAGCTCTTCTTTACAAACATGAGGTTTTTCTTTGCTCCTTGACAGTTCTGATGCAGAAAACTGGTTTTCTTTTAGCAGTGTCAAGCAGATCAGCAACACCACTCCAGGGCCTGGGGCTGCTCCTTGGCTTTCAACTCGGCTCATGCATGGGGAGTTCCTCCCCTGAGCACAAAAGGGAAGCTCCTGCAGCCTTCAGCTCTTGCAGTGTGTGCCCATTGCCCCATCCCTGGGCACCCCTGAGCAGAGTGTGGCCCCAGCCTCTTGCCCCCTGCACCCTTCAGCTCTTGCTCAGCATGGAGCAGCTCCCCTCTGGCTCTGCTCTGCTCCAGCCTCAGCATTCCCAGGGCTCTCAGCATCTCCCTGCAGCAGTTCCTTGGTTCATCTCCTCTGGGCTCATTTCATGCCTAGGAATCCTGGGGATGGGAGCAAGAGGAGAGCAGTTCTGCAGGATGCTGCTGCCTCTAGCTCTCTGCTGTCCCACTTGTGTCACCAGAGATCAGAGCCTTCCATGACTTTAGAAACCTCCTGCTCTTTCCCCTCAGTCCTTGGGGCTGGAATGTGTTCCCTTTATGTCTTCAGCACACTGGGTGGATAATAGGGGGGAAAATCTCTGTGTGCAGCCCCAGCCTCTACCCTAATTTGGTTGCAAGCAGCACTTTGTCCCAGCTCTTCGTTGCTCAGCAGCAGAGCTGGAGCAGTTTGCTGGGCACTTTGAGCTCCATAATTCCATGGCAGTGGCTCCAGGGAGCTGTTTGGCAGAGGGAAGGGCTTGGAGTTCTCCTCTGGCCACATGGAGTTCAGCAGGAGTAGGGAATGGTGTGTGGCACATCCTCTGCTGCTCCTGCAGGGATTCAAATCCTCACTTGATGTTTTACAAGATCATCTTTTTAATGCATTATTGATGGCACCTGATAAAATTAAATTGCCTCCCCTTAGTGGCAATGCAATTGAAGAGCTCCTCTCTGGGAAGCTTTCCTTGCTGGAGGGGACAGGAGCTGGGGCTTGGAGCTTCTCCCTGTGTCCCAGAGGGCCTAGGAATTGGCTGGAAATAGGGAGAATTGAGCTTTCAAGAAAGGTATGAAATGGTTACAACTTGTTCATGGCACTGGCTCCCTTGCACTCTAATGGCATTTTCCTTTGCCATGCTGGAGGTGATGCTGTCTCCTGAGAGATGCAGAGACACAGCAGCAGGCTCAGGATGCTCAGGAGCAGCTGGGGGCACTGGGGATGGATAACCTGGAGAAGAGGATGCTCTGGGGAGACCTTCTCCCTCTTTACACCTCCCTGACAGCAGCTTGGAGCCAGCTGGGGCTTCATCTCTTCTCCCAAGGAACAAGAGGAAACAGCCTCAAGTTGCACCAGGAGAGGTTCAGGTTGGACATGAGGAACAATTTCTTCCCTAGAAGGATTGTCCATCCCTGTGCCAGGCTGCCCAGGGCAGGGATGGAGTCTCCATCCTTGGAGGGGTGAAAAGCCCTGGAGATGTGGACCTGAGGGACATGGTTAGTGATGAGCTGGCAGCCTTTCTCCTCCTTCCTTTCTCCTCCTTCCTTTCTCCTCCTTCCTTTCTCCTCCTTCCTTTCTCCTCCTCCTTTTCCCCAAAAAGCAAATCCAATGGGCATTCTGCCTTGTTTGTCCCTGGCTGCCAGCTGTTTCCTGCAGAAGGCATGGCTGTGGATGGAGCACAGCTTCCCACCCCACAGGCAGCTGATCCCAGGCCAGTTCCTCCTTCTCTGGGCACACTGCTTCCACTAGCCCCAGCGGGAAATATTTCTTCCTTCTCTCTATCCTGAATCCCCTCTTCCAGCTTCCAAGCATCCCCCCTTGTCCTGTGCCAGCACTCCTTGAGGAAGGAGCTGTGTCCACTCTTTCTCCACCAGCCTTCCTGGCAAGGCCTTGAGGAGAAACATCTGCAAGCAACCCAACCTTTCCTGCCCTCCTAGTGCAGCTTTCCAAAGCCATGGAGATCCTCTCCTTAGGCAGAAAGCTCTTTCCCAGGTCTGGAAGGAGAAGGCAGGCATGCAGGGAGTGTTGGATGCTGACTTGGAGCATCCAGCAGCATTCCTGGAGCTGTTTGCTCCCTGCCTGTGGCAGGAGCTCAGTGCTGGCAATGGGAGCTGAAGGATCTCAGCACCTAGATGGGGAGGAGACTGCTGGAAAACACAACTCCTGAGCCAAATTCCCAGGGCAGGAACAGCCCCAATCTTCAGGGAGGTTCCAGTGGGTTTAGCAGAGCTCTGGGAGGTGGCAGCTCCTCTTTCCCATGCTGAGAAAACAGCAAAAACAAGGAATTTTTTCCTGTCTGTTTTTCTCAGCTTTTTGAATTACTAGGAGAAAAAAAAAAAAGCCCAGTGCTGCAGAAAGTCTCTTTAATTTGTTCTGCTGAAAGCTAGCTCTTATCAAGCTTGTAATTAAAGCTGTTCCTGGAATCCCACCTGGTTCCAACAAGGCAGCTCAGGGCTGCCTGGGAAGCTCTCTCCTGGTGCCTTGTTGACAGGCAGAATAAATCACTGCTTGCTTGTCTTTGCAGAGCAAAGCCTTGCTGCCTGTGGCCTGCAACAGGATGCTGAGCTTGGGATGGCAGCAGCAGCTCTGGCAGGGCTTGCTCAGCCTTGGAATGCCTCCCAACTCCAAAGGGGTGGGCAGTGAGGGATGGGAAGGTGCAGGAATGAAAGCCCAACTGGGGCAGTGTGAGTGGCATCAGCAGGAAGAGCTTCCTCTGCTGTGCTGGGGGAAGGCACAGGGTGAGGGGTTGCATTTTCTCTTCTGGAGCTTCTCCATGTCACAGCATGAGGAGGGATGGAAGGGACCTGTGGGGATGATCCAGTCCATCCCTGTGCTCCAGCAGCATCCCCTCCAGGGGCCTGGGCAATCTCTGCACCTCAGGAGACTCCCCAAGCTCTCTGGGGAGGGTTTGGGCAGACTCAAGGTTATCTGCCCTGTCTGGGAAGGTTCTTCAGAAGTTCATTCCTAGGGGAAAAAGCCTGCAGGGCACAGCTTGGAGCCTAGGGAGGGAGAGCAGGAGCAGGCAGCTGATGGTTTCCTTCCTCCTTAAACACAGAGGCACACTCTCTGCTTCCTTGTTTTGTGTCAGGGAGTGAAGAATGAGGGATTGTGGCAAGGAGAAGCTCAAGCAATGGAAGCTTTCCCTGGAATAGATGCTTAGAGAGGAACTTGAGTCAGGGCAGAGTGGGGAAGCATCCCCTGAAGGAGCCAGGCAAGCTTGGAATGTGCTTGCTGCCTGGCATTCAGCTCCTGCTTGGATACCCAGGAATGGATCCCTTTGTGTGGGATGCAGGAGACAGGATGCTCCTGCTTTGCTTGGCTTGTTTCTTGGCCACTGGGAAGATTCCCTGAGATCCCTGGGTGAGCACTGCTGGCACCACATCCTTTTGGGTTTAGAGAAGGTGAACAATGCATCTTAGCTCCTGAGACAATCCCAGCTCCAGAGCCAGAGATGTGCAGATGCATTCATTGAGAGATTTCTCTTTCTAGATCCATCTCCTAGAGGAGGAGGTGTGATGCTCTCCATGGCTGCATCCCTGGATTTGCTAGGCTCCCTGAAAATCCTTCTTTAATCCTATTTTCCTGGGCAGGTAGAACCTGTTCTCTTTGATGGAAATCCTTGTACCTCTTTGGTGTTTTGCTCTGTGCCTGGAAGGAGTTTTGCTGCAGGATTTGTGCTGCTTGCCCAAGGAGCATTGGAAAACTGAGGGATGTGGAGCTCAGGGGTAGTTAATTCCTCCTTCCAGTAGGATGTCTGGATGCTCTAAGAGCAGGAGAAGCTTCTGTTACTCTGATTAAAACTGGGCTAAAAAGGATTCTAGAGGGTGATGTTCTGACCTTCTCCCTGCTGGGAATACTCCTGAGGATGAGCTCTGAAAGGTCAATCTTCAGGAGTGACAAAAAAAGGAGGATGCAGCTGCTCAGCATCCTCCTTGCTGGGGCTGAGCTGTCACTCATCTCCTCCTCCATCTCTCCCATTCCTTCTTTCTTTCCCTCTTCAAGGTATTTGTTGTCTTGGAGACAGGAAAAGAGCTGATGAGAAGGAAAGTTTCCCAGCATGGCTGGGGCAGAGCAGCAAATTGGAAGAGGCTGGGAGCTGATCTGGGAGCTAGGGGATTAGCAGGGCTTTTGATAACGGTTTTCTATTGGCAGGGTAACAGGATCCTGTCTCATCTCTGCTTCCAGAGGCTGCTCAGTGCCTGAGGAAGGGAGAGACAAGGAGCCTGAGATGCTCAGAAAAGGAAGAGATGTATTTCCATTGTTGGGCTTGGTGGGATTAGAGAGTCAGAGAATTCCAGCTCCCTCTGGGAACTGGAAGCAGTGTCAGGCTCCTCTGGAAATTACTCAGGGATGTAAAGAAATGGTTTTCCATGGGAAAAAAAAAGCTGTTGAGGTATTACTCTCCATGTCACTCTTTGTATGATGAGTTTTTCCAAGTGTGTGGCTGTGCTTGGAATGGATAAGGAGCTCTCCCTGCCTCAGGGAAGGTGCTAGAGGTTAACCAAGCTCTTTCCATCCCTGGAGCTGTGCTGCTGAGGCCATGGCTCAGGGGTGAGCTGGCACTGCTGGCTTCATGCTTAGAGCTCATGAGCTGAAAGCACTTTTCCAACCTGAATGACTCCAGGATGTTATGATTCTGTGCTGGGGGGTTGAGTTTCCTCATGCTTGGTTGACTGCAAGTCTTCTCCTTTCCTGCCTGTTGAGCAGAGCAGAGCCATGGGATGCTGCTGCCAGGAGTGCAGGAGGCAAGGCATCACTTGGGATGCATTAGCAATTCATCCTCAGGCTCTCTCTGCTTGGTCTCCTCAAGTCAACATCCCTGCCAGGCCAAGCCCTCCCTGCTGCACAAAGAGGATGGAGACAGGAATGAGCCTCAGGAAGCAAATCTGCACCCAGATGTGGATCCTGAGCTTGCTTCTCTTCCACTAGTCCATCAGTAGAGGTGAAACCCTCTGTGTTTAGCTGGGAAGGAACAAAATGAGTTAAGCTGCTCAGATAACTCAGAGAGGGTGCCAGGTAACAATCTTTTCCCTCTTCTCCTCCAGGAGCAGCACCATCAGGTGTTTCAGGATGGAGAAGAGCAAATGATAAACTCTGTACTGGTGACAATAGATTGCTGGGGGCTTGGAGAGCTGGCTTGGAGCTTCCCTGGCCCTGGCAATCATGTCAGATCTGTTCTCTCCTGCTGATGACTGAGAGAGGACAGACAGCTGCTGACCTAGCCTATTGATCCATCACTTGACCCTGGAGCCCTTGCTGAGCTCAGTGCTCTCCTCAGCTCTCCAACACACCTGCTATTTCCATCAAGGAAAAAGGAAAGGAATGACTAATTCCTCTAATGGAAGTGGACTGAACTTAGGGGAAAACCTCCCTCAAATGTTGGAGGCTCCTGAAGATGTCAGGGAATGTTCTTTCCCTGCATTGCTCCAGGGAGATTGGGAGTGGAAGGGATGATGGAGCTGAGCAGCAGGAGAAAGTTGTTTGTTGTGAGGGTGCAGAGCCCTGGCCCAGGCTGCCCAGAGAGCTTGGGATGTCTCCTGGGGTGCAGAGATTGCCAAGGCCCCTGGAGGGGATGCTGCTGGAGCAGGGAGATGCACAGGATCATCCCCCACAGGTCTCTTCCCATGCTGGATGCTGGAAGCCTGCAGTGCTGCACTGTACAAGATGATGTTTAATACAGAAAGTCCAATCAGTGATATAGATTTGGTGTTTTCTCTCTCTTGCTCTGCATTCCCTACCCAGCCTGCAGCTGCCTCCTGTTGCCTCTGACTGCTACAGGCATTTCAAATGCAGAGAGCCACAGAGGATTCCCTCCTGCCTGTGAGGAGCTGCTTGCTAGCCAGAGCATGTTGATGGGGAAACATCTCTCTGATGTTCCAGAGCTGCCAGACACCATCAGTCCTGCTGGAGTGGGATAGAGCTCCTGTTGGAAATGACATTTCTAGTGTCTACCACCTCAGAGAAGCTGCAGCCTGCCTGTCTCTGGGGCTTCTGCTTGGATTCCTTTCCAAGGGATCTGTTATCAGGACTTATAACTGTCAGTGGCTGCTGCTCATCATCCCTCTTGGGTGTCACCTGGAGAGGGAAGGGATTCCACCCCCAGGACACTGTGGGAGGATGGAAGGGAAGTCTTATAGTGAAGAGAGAACTTGGACAAAGCAAGTGAACAGCTGGGGCAAAGGAAGGAGCTGTGGCCTGAGCTCCACTTGCAGCATCCCTGCCCCGGGATCGACTGGCAGCATCCCTGCCTGGAGCTCCACTTGCAGCATCCCTGCCTGGAGCTCCACTTGCAGCATCCCTGCCTGGAGCTCAACTTCCCTCAGGAGCTGTGGCTGGCAGAGGGTTCTCCCTCCCTCTTTGCAGTAGGATGGGGGAAATAGCCAGAGNAACTTGCAGCATCCCTGCCCCGGGATCAACTAGCAGCATCCCTGCCCTGGGATCAACTAGCAGCATCCCTGCCTGGAGCTCCACTTGCAGCATCCCTGCCCTGAGCTCAACTTCCCTCAGGAGCTGTGGCTGGCAGAGGGTTCTCCCTCCCTCTGTGCAGTAGGATGGGGGAAATAGCCAGAGCTTGGTTTACAGCTCTGAGAAGAGTGGAAATCCATTTCTAGTTTATCTCCTGCCAGCTTTTGGCTCTTTGACTCCACTTTAGCAATCAGCTGTTTCCCTTTAACTCCTATTGATTTGGGGATGCTTCAGGGCCAATGCTGCCAGGCAGGGAGAGACCTGTCAGATGTGTTCAGAGCTGCTCAGGAGGAGCTCAGTGAAGATAGAACAGGATGCTGATGGAAAATAGAGAGTGACTAGATGGATTTCCCTTACTCCTGGCAGGGCTCCTGGGATTATCTCATCTCCATGGCTCACACAGAAGCTGCAGATGCTGATGCTCTCAGCCAGGTGATCTGCTGAGCACTTGAGGAGGAAATGTGCTCCTGTCCTGTGGGCTCAATGTGGTAATTCCTTTGGAGAGCATGGGGATGGCTAGGGAATGAGGAGCAGCTGCAATTCCCTGGGAATGGAAGCTGTCTGGAGAGGGAGGTGTGTGCTGTGCTGGAACAAGAGCAGGCAGAGGGAAGTCATCACTCCTGACCTCATGGTCCAGCTCTGCTCTGCTCCAGGCTTAGCATTCCCAGGGCTCTCAGCCTTTCCTCCTCACAGAGATGCCCTCAGCATCTCCCTGGACTCTCTGCAGCAGTTCCTTGTGTCTCTGGAGCTGGGGAGCCCAGACCTGGACACAACACTCCAGCTGTGGCCTGCCTAGGGCAGAATAGAAGAGGAGAACCTCCCTGGAGCTGCAGCTCACACTCTTCTTCCTTCAGCAGAACATCAGCCTGCAGGATGAGGACAAATCCTGGGCAGGAGCTTCTGCAGCATCCCAGGAGCAGGTCTGTAGCTCCTGCCAGGCCTGGGATTCAGGAGGCAGGTCCAGCTGAGCTGGGATGCTGCAAGTTGATCCCAGGGCAGGGATGCTGCCAGTGGAGCTCCAGGCAGGGATGCTGCAAGTGGAGCTCAAGGCAGGGATGCTGCAAGTGGAGCTCAAGGCAGGGATGCTGCCAGTGGAGCTCAAGGCAGGGATGCTGCCAGTTGAACTCCAGGCAGGGATGCTGCAAGTGGAGCTCCAGGCAGGGATGCTGCCAGTTGAGCTCCAGGCAGGGATGCTGCCAGTGGAGCTCCAGGCAGGGATGCTGCCAGTGGAGCTCCAGGCAGGGATGCTGCCAGTGGAGCTCAAGGCAGGGATGCTGCAAGCTGGGGATGCTCCAGGGCAGGCAGGAGCTGGGGGATTGGGAGCAGCAGCCTTATCCCTCCTGGCACACACAAGGGTTGCTGCAGCATAAGCAAGAGTGAGCACAAGTAGAAAAACCCTGACAAGCTCTCTGTAAGCAAAATATACTAGAGATATAGATATATATATCTAGTGTATATAGAGATATTAGAGATATAGAGATATTAGAGATATAGAGATATAGAGATATAGAGATATAGAGATATTGAGATATTGAGATATTGAGATATTGAGATATTAGAGATATTGAGATATTGAGATATGAGAGATATTGAGATATGAGAGATATTGAGATATGAGAGATATTGAGATATTGAGATATTGAGATATTAGAGTTATTAGAGGTATAGAGGTATAGATATATTAGAGATATTAGAGATATTAGAGATATTAGAGATATTAGAGATATTGAGATATTAGAGATATTGAGATATTGAGATATTGAGATATTGAGATATTGAGATATTAGAGATATTAGAGATATTAGAGATATTAGAGATATAGAGGTATAGAGGTATAGAGGTATAGATATATTAGAGATATAGAGATATAGAGATATTAGAGATATAGATATATAGATGTATTAGAGATATAGATGTATAGATGTATTAGAGATATAGATGCATAGAGATATTAGAGATATTAGAGATATTAGAGATATTAGAGATATTAGAGATATTAGAGATATTAGAGATAATAGAGATAATAGAGATAATAGAGATAATAGAGATAATAGAGATAATAGAGATAATAGAGATAATAGAGATATTAGAGATATATAAAGATACAGAGATATAGATATATTAGAGCTATAGTTATATAGATATATTAGAGCTATAGATATTAGAGCTATATAGAGCTATATAGAGCTATATAGAGCTATATAGAGCTATATAGAGCTATATAGAGCTATATAGAGATATAGAGATATATTAGAGCTATAGAGATATTAGAGCTATAGAGATATTAGCAATATTAGAGATATATCTAGTATATTTTCTGTATATATATATATATATACACAAAGCAATATTCTCTGTTTTATTCCTGTATACTTCCTGAGTCACCTGGATGACTTCTCTTTTTCCCTGGCAGCACTGAATAATTACTCCTTGCTCAGGACACTGCCAGTGCTGCAGCCTGCAATCTTCCAGCTTCAGTGCCAGCTGCAATGAACCCTTCTGCTCTGGATCCTGTGTTTTTATTCCTGCCTTTCAGCATCCAGGCAGATAAATCAGATNTATATTTTCTGTATATATATATATATATACACAAAGCAATATTCTCTGTTTTATTCCTGTATACTTCCTGAGTCACCTGGATGACTTCTCTTTTTCCCTGGCAGCACTGAATAATTACTCCTTGCTCAGGACACTGCCAGTGCTGCAGCCTGCAATCTTCCAGCTTCAGTGCCAGCTGCAATGAACCCTTCTGCTCTGGATCCTGTGTGTTTATTCCTGCCTTTCAGCATCCAGGCAGATAAATCAGATGATCAAATGCAGCTCTGGAGCAGAGAGGGCAGCCAGTGATAAGAGCACTAACCCTTCCCAATGCTTTCCCCAGGCTGTTGTGTGCCTTCTCCTGCAGCTCTGCTTTTCATCTGCCTATAAATACACCAAGCTTCTGTGCTTTGCTCTCCTGGGCAGAAAGGCAGAGCTTCAAAGGGGATACAGACATTCCTTAAGCATCCTTGCTGCCTGCTGAAGGGCAGGAGCAGCCTGGCCCTGCTGGATGGACCTGAAGGCCTGAGCTGAGCCTGTTGCTTCTGCTCCAGGAATGGTCTGGAAAGCTCTTTTCCCAGCTCCCAGCTCATCCTGGGTCATGGCCAAGTGAGGATCTACACCAAACAGAACCAAGCAGCAATGGATCCAAGGTGAAGTCCTCCTCAAGCTGCTTTGCTGGGCCAGCACTGCAGCATGGTGCCAGGGATATGTGCTCCACAAGGCCTGAGCTCCTGCTCCTGCATGGAAGAGCTCTAGCACAGCAGGGAAGCATCTCAGGTGGATTTGTGGAGGGGTCAGGAGCAGGTAAGGGAGTGTGAGGAGAGNGCATCCCTGCATCCCTGTGGTCTGGGGAGGCTGAAGGAGCCCCAGGAGGATGCTGCTGGGGCCATGGCTTAGTGCTCACCTGGCACTGTTAGCTTAGTGCTTGGACTGGCTGATGTGATCATCTCTTCCAACCAAAAGGATTCCTGNGACCATCCCTGCATCCCTGTGTGTGAGGAGAGCATCCCTGCATCCCTGTGTGTGGGGAGAACATCCCTGTTGTGGTCTGGGGAGAGCATCCCTGCATCCCTGTGGTCTGGGCAGAGCATCCCTGTTGTTGTCTGGGCAGAGCATCCCTGTTGTTGTCTGGGCAGAGCATCCCTGTTGTGGTCTGGGCAGAGCATCCCTGTTGTGGTCTGGGCAGAGCATCCCTGTTGTGGTCTGGGCAGAGCATCCCTGTTGTGGTCTGGGCAGAGCATCCCTGTTGTGGTCTGGGCAGAGCATCCCTGTTGTGG
This sequence comes from Bucco capensis, assembly GCA_013396975.1. NCBI lineage: Eukaryota > Metazoa > Chordata > Aves > Piciformes > Bucconidae > Bucco > Bucco capensis. Next base: position 151,634 of record VWZO01003676.1, read on the forward strand.
TCTGGGCAGAGCATCCCTGTTGTGGTCTGGGCAGAGCATCCCTGTTGTGGTCTGGGCAGAGCATCCCTGTTGTGGTCTGGGCAGAGCATCCCTGTTGTGGTCTGGGCAGAGCATCCCTGTTGTGGTCTGGGCAGAGCATCCCTGTTGTGGTCTGGGCAGAGCATCCCTGTTGTGGTCTGGGCAGAGCATCCCTGTTGTGGTCTGGGCAGAGCATCCCTGTTGTGGTCTGGGCAGAGCATCCCTGTTGTGGTCTGGGCAGAGCATCCCTGTTGTGGTCTGGGCAGAGCATCCCTGTTGTGGTCTGGGCAGAGCATCCCTGTTGTGGTCTGGGCAGAGCATCCCTGTTGTGGTCTGGGCAGAGCATCCCTGTTGTGGTCTGGGCAGAGCATCCCTGTTGTGGTCTGGGCAGAGCATCCCTGTTGTGGTCTGGGCAGAGCATCCCTGTTGTGGTCTGGGCAGAGCATCCCTGTTGTGGTCTGGGCAGAGCATCCCTGTTGTGGTCTGGGCAGAGCATCCCTGTTGTGGTCTGGGCAGAGCATCCCTGTTGTGGTCTGGGCAGAGCATCCCTGTTGTGGTCTGGGCAGAGCATCCCTGTTGTGGTCTGGGCAGAGCATCCCTGTTGTGGTCTGGGCAGAGCATCCCTGTTGTGGTCTGGGCAGAGCATCCCTGTTGTGGTCTGGGCAGAGCATCCCTGTTGTGGTCTGGGCAGAGCATCCCTGTTGTGGTCTGGGCAGAGCATCCCTGTTGTGGTCTGGGCAGAGCATCCCTGTTGTGGTCTGGGCAGAGCATCCCTGTTGTGGTCTGGGCAGAGCATCCCTGTTGTGGTCTGGGCAGAGCATCCCTGTTGTGGTCTGGGCAGAGCATCCCTGTTGTGGTCTGGGCAGAGCATCCCTGTTGTGGTCTGGGCAGAGCATCCCTGTTGTGGTCTGGGCAGAGCATCCCTGTTGTGGTCTGGGCAGAGCATCCCTGTTGTGGTCTGGGCAGAGCATCCCTGTTGTGGTCTGGGCAGAGCATCCCTGTTGTGGTCTGGGCAGAGCATCCCTGTTGTGGTCTGGGCAGAGCATCCCTGTTGTGGTCTGGGCAGAGCATCCCTGTTGTGGTCTGGGCAGAGCATCCCTGTTGTGGTCTGGGCAGAGCATCCCTGTTGTGGTCTGGGCAGAGCATCCCTGTTGTGGTCTGGGCAGAGCATCCCTGTTGTGGTCTGGGCAGAGCATCCCTGTTGTGGTCTGGGCAGAGCATCCCTGTTGTGGTCTGGGCAGAGCATCCCTGTTGTGGTCTGGGCAGAGCATCCCTGTTGTGGTCTGGGCAGAGCATCCCTGTTGTGGTCTGGGCAGAGCATCCCTGTTGTGGTCTGGGCAGAGCATCCCTGTTGTGGTCTGGGCAGAGCATCCCTGTTGTGGTCTGGGCAGAGCATCCCTGTTGTGGTCTGGGCAGAGCATCCCTGTTGTGGTCTGGGCAGAGCATCCCTGTTGTGGTCTGGGCAGAGCATCCCTGTTGTGGTCTGGGCAGAGCNGCATCCCTGTGTGTGGGGAGAGCATCCCTGCATCCCTGTGTGTGAGGAGAGCATCCCTGCATCCCTGTGTGTGGGGAGAACATCCCTGTTGTGGTCTGGGGAGAGCATCCCTGCATCCCTGTGGTCTGGGCAGAGCATCCCTGTTGTTGTCTGGGCAGAGCATCCCTGTTGTGGTCTGGGCAGAGCATCCCTGCATCCCTGTGGTCTGGGGAGGCTGAAGGAGCCCCAGGAGGATGCTGCTGGGGCCATGGCTTAGTGCTCACCTGGCACTGTTAGCTTAGTGCTTGGACTGGCTGATGTGATCATCTCTTCCAACCAAAAGGATTCCTGAGGGCTCCCTGGCAGTCCTGCTGTTCCTCATGGAGCCTGCCTGGGGCTCAAAGCCTTCAGGGAAAGAGCTGATGCAGCACCCAGAGCATCTCTGAGGCCAAGAGCTGTGTATTCCAAACAAACATCCTGAGGTGAAGCCAAGGGATTTCTCCTGGGCCTTGTAGCTGTGCTGTGATTGCATGGAAGGAAAGAGCTCCAATGACAAGCAAGATCTCCTTCCCTGGGGTGCTGTTTCCCATCAGCTCCTCTGATAGCCACTCATTAATTTCCTATCCAGAGCTATTACTGAACTCCTGGGATGCTAAGTGATGTTTCCAGTGCTGCTCTGGAGCTCTCAGGGGAATGTGGGGCTTGGGGTTAGGTTTTTGTTGTCAAGCACAGATGTGATCTTTATTTTCTGTGCAGGAGGTGATGGTTTCTCTGCTCAGGAGCCAGCAGAGCTGTGACCTGCAGCCTTGTCTTGCTCTGCCCAGGCTTCAGCATCTCACCCTGCTCTTGGAGGCAAGGCATTGAAAACAGAGCTGCAGCTCTTTCCTCCTCCATCACCCCAGCTCTGGGCTGGATTTGGGGCTGCTCCCAGGAGGTGCTTTGCTTTCCTCTTGGAGATGAGAGCCTGCTACATCTCAGATGAAAACCATGATGATGATTACTGTTCCCATCAGCCCTGAGCCCATTCCACCTATCCAGGCTCTGGGTCCTGCCAGATGAGCCAGATGTTAACAAGCTGGCCACTTTGCAGCATTCCCTTCCCCAGCTTCACTTGACCTTTGAGGCAGTTGAGGCTTGCTCCTTGCTCTCAGGGCATCTTCAAGAGGGAGCTAATTAGATCTCTATGGTAGAAGAGCAGATCCTGATGGCTTTTTAAGATGCTTTCCCAGTTTCTCCACGTTTAATTAAGGAATTGCTCCCAAGTCTGCCCCAGGCTATTATTTCTGAGTGCTGATTTGGTCTTTTGACCTTTCCTCCTGGGTGTAATCTGTTGTTTGGGAGGCAAACATCTGGAGATAAGCAAGGAGGTGAAGCAGTGGAATTCTCAGCCTGCTTTTCCCCCTCCTGTGTGGCCAGAGAAGAGCCAAGATGAACTGCTCTGAGCTGTTAGCATCCTCCTGAAGCTCCTTCCCTTCCCAGGCTGCATTCCAGCTAGGATGGTGATGGGGGGGGCATTGTAGACTCTGAGATTCACCAGGCCAGAGTGATTCCCTCCATTCCCAGGCCATTCCTTGAAGTCCATTTCAAGAATAGCAGCAGAATTAGCATTACAGAGGATTTTGCAGCCTGGGTTAAGAGAGCTCATTCACTGCTGCAGCTCAGCTCCCTGTTCAACAATTACATCTCCACTGCTAATTAAATGTTATATGCTGAACATGAAGAGCTCATCCTGACTGATTTTAATGCTAGGATGGAGTCTGGAAAGAAATATTCTCCACATAACCCTCTCTTTGTATTGAATGGCAAATCAGAGAGTGGTGGAAGCACTAGAAGTTCTGATCCTAGATTTCCTCTAAGTGATGCTCAGGCTAGAGGGAAGGGAAGTGCCCAGCTGCTCTGTACTTTCTAGAGATGCTGTAGCATCCCATTCCAGTCCTGACTGCCTTAAAGCCTCCAAAGAAACAGCTAATGGGCTTTAGGAGTCATTTTCCTCCTCACAGATAGACTTCTTTGCCTGTTCTTACAGTGCCAAACAAAGCAGCTAGTTCAGTCAATTTAGAAGTGGGGAAGGAATCTAGTTTGCTCTCCACATCCACACTCCTCTCACCTGAGCAGCATGGCCTCTGCTTTGGGCTTGAATCACAAGCAGGATCAATGTTTATTAGGAGAGGAATTGGCACTTGGAGTTTGAGCTGAGCAGTGAATGTCACTTGCTGTGCCCAAGCCATGATTGGAGTGTGCTGGGATGATCCTAGAGGTCTTTTCCCACCCTGACCCATTCCATAGTCCATGGCATCATTAAGGATATGCTGCTAACAGGAGTCAGTGCTGGGGCCAGGACTGTTCAATATATTCATCAATGATCTGGATGAAGGGGGAGAGTGTTCCCTCAGCAAGTTTGCAGATGATCCCAAGCTTGGAGCAGTGGCTGGCACACCAGGAGCTGTGCTGCCATCCAGAGTGACCTGGACAGGCTAGAGACATGGGCAGGGAGAGACTGAATGACATTTAACAAGGGGAAGTGTAAAGTACTGCATGTGGGAAAGAACAAGCCCATGGATCAGTCCAGACTGGGAACTGATGTGTTGGAGAAGAGCCCTGGGGAAAAAGCTCTAGGAGTGCTGGTGGCTAGGAGGATGCCCATGAGGCAGCAATGTGCCCTTGTGGCCAAGAGGCCAATGGCATCCTAGGATGCATGAAGAGGAGCGTGGCCAGCAGAGCCAGAGAGGTTCTTCTCCCCTCTCCTGTGCCCTGGGGAGGCCTCCCCTGGAATGCTGTGTCCAGTTGTGGGCCCCTCAGCTCCAGAAGGCTAGGGAGCTGCTGGAGAGAGTCCAGCCCAGGGCCAGCAAGATCCTGAAAGGAGTGGAGCATGTGCCCTAGGAGGACAGGCTGAGAGAGCTGGGTCTCTGCAGCCTGGACAAGAGGAGACTGAGAGGAGACCTCAGCAATGCTTAGAAATATGGGAAGGGTGAGTGTGAGGAGGAGAGAGCCAGGCTCTGCTCCATGGCATCCAATGGTAGGACAAGAGGCAATGGGAGCAAGTTGGAGCACAGGAGGTTTAGGATTAAGCTGAGGAGGAACTTGTTTGCAGTTCAGGTGCCAGAGCACTGGCCCAGGCTGCCCAGGAGCCTGTGGAGTCTCCTTGTCTGGAGCCATTGCAGAGCTGCCTGGACACATTGCTGTGTGAGCTGGTCTAGGTGATCCTGCTCTGGCAGGGGGGGTTGCACTAGATGAGCTTTCTAGGACCCTGCCAAGCCCTGACATGGTGGGATTGCTGCCTGAAGGTGCTGAAGGAGCTAGGCAGCTGTGCAGGCAGAGCACTAGGACTCTCTGGCAGGTTTGGGATGCTTTTGCTCCTGTCTTGTCAGCACATTGCTAGTTAATGACTTTCAGATGAGGCCAACTGCAAAGTGGTTTCTGCCACGCTTCTGTCTGCCTCCCAAGCTTTTATTCCCTCTGTCAGCTGTTATTTCTGATCTGTCATGAATTTTGAGCTATTTATTGTTAAAAATGATGATGATTTTTTTTACTGACAATGCAGCTGATTTTCAGGAGTTATTCTTCCCTATGCCTGCCCTGTCCTGTCTCATATCTCAGATGCCACAGCAGAGGGAAGGTGCTTTCTAATTACAAACCCTTTCTTTATTGCTCTTTGCCTTGCCACCTCCTATTGCATGTGCTTTGGGTCTCAAAGCCATGAGCCTGAAAAGTCTTTATGCATCAGCAAGCTTGCCAGGGGAATAGAGCAACCCCAGCTGGCTCCAGGGAGCTGCACAGACACCTAAGCTCTGCCCTCAGCATCCTCTGCTCCACACTAACCATCCCCTCTCTCTCTCTCTCCATCCTCTCTTCATCCTCTCTCTCTCTCCATCCTCTCTCTCTCTCTCCATCCTCTCTCTCTCTCTCCATCTTCTCTCTCTCTCTCTCCATCCTCTCTCTCTCTCCATCCT
>VWZO01003676.1:175318-203786 GCA_013396975.1 Bucco capensis
GATTCTGTTCCCCATGCTGTGTCCAAGAGCCCTGAAGGCAGGGAGCCTGCAGCTGCACTTGGCATCTCTCTCTCCTGAGTGAGCTGGTGCAGGTTGTGATAACCATGAGGACATGGATTTTGTTTTCCATGTTGTCACCTGTGTGCTAGCAGCTGGAGAGAAGCTGCCAAGCCCTCCAGCGAGCCAAGGAGCTGTCAGATCACATTAAGGGAGAACCAAATGCCACTGGCAGGCTGTGGATGAATATTCATGGCCATTAGCCTCCTGCAGGCTGCACCTTGCCTAGGCATCCTCTCTGAAAGAATCAAACCAATCCCAACTGATCCCCCAGAACTCTGTCACAGCAAGATGTGGTCACAAATAACCCAGGTGGCAGATCCTAGGCACAGGTTGATGCTTCCCTGGGGTACCTCTGGCTCCTGAGCACCATAAAACCCCCAGGGAGCAGCTGGAGGCAGAGGTGCTGCTCTGGAAGAGTTAATCCCTGTTTGTGGGTGTTCAGGGAGAAGAGGAGCAGTGCTCAGGCTTTTTATTTGTCCTGCCTCAGAAAGCACAGAACTCAAGGTCAGAGCACGAATGGCCAAGCTTCAATTGGCCTCTTTTGCTGCCTGGGCTCTTGAGACAAGAGACTGAGCAATGCCAGCAGAAAATTGCTGAGGCCACAAAAAAAAAGCACTTAAAGGTCACAAAAAAGAAAGTGACTAAAGAGTGAGGCACCAAGGAATGCCAGGAGGATGGTGGTGGAGGAATCCACATCATCCATCACACATTCTTCTCTAGTTTGGAAGTGGTTAGACCAAGCTTCATGTGCTCACTGCATGGTTCTGCTCATTGCTGGTGAAGAATAAGGCAGCACAAACCCAAAGGACATGAAGGATGTTTCCTGCCTGTTGTAGAATCTTGGTGCTAATTTAAGTCTCTCTTTCCCAAATCAGAGCAGACTTGGTTCAGAAGAGCACTGAGTGCTTCTCTCCCAGCCACCAGAGCTTCAGGTAAAGAGGAAAAGGAGAGAAGGCATAGGTGCTAGACTCAGGGGTGACACATGAGGAGTTAGGGATGCTACTGACTACAGAGAGCAGTGGTAGCACTGATGACATTGACAGCAGATGCCAATCAAAAGGAGATAAAATGATACTCACCCCAGTGAGTGTGCAGAGGCTACAGCAAACAGAAGGTCCTCCAGGGATGAGGAGAGGAAAGACAAGGAGCAAGCCTCCCCCTTTATAGTGAGCAGGACCTTGATGGGATGGGAGACACCTGAGAGCCAGCTGAGCCCTGGCTTGTGCCCTCCCAGCTCAGGCTCCTGGCTGACTCCAGACTAAAGCCTTGGCTGGCCTGGGACCCTATCCCAGCAGAGGGGTTTGGACTAGGTGATCTCCAGAGGTCCTTTCCAAGCCCCACCAGCCTGGGCTTTCCAACACAAGGCAAGTGTCTGCAGGAATGGCTCAGCAGCACACTCCAGAAAGAGTTTTCCAGCAATTCATTGACTCCTGAGAACTCTTGGGAAGAACTTCAGATCATTCATGATGTCAAAGTTCTTCTGTACTTAGAATATGTCAGTGTTTGTGGATGAAAACTAGAATCACCCAAGAAGAGACAAATGCATTCAGCAGTTTCAGCTATCACCTGTATACTGTTTTAATCGAGTTTAAACTTGCAGTGGATTCAATTTGGGGAGGTTTAGATGAGCTACAAGGACCTTGAAGAGTCAGCTAGCTCCAATCCAAGACACCTTCCACTAGACCAGGTTGCTCCAAGTCCATTCCAGCTTGGAATAATTGTGCCTTCTTTCTGTTCCAAGCTGTTCTCCATCCTTCTATCACTATCCTGAGGAGCTCCACTTATCCCTGGCCTCCTCTTGGACACCAGGCCATGGGTTGCAGCTCTTTGAGAGCAAGCACCCGGTGATCCATCCATCAGATCCATGATAACTCAGGTGGATAGCTGAGAGAGGACACTGAGCAGTGGCTGTGTCCTCAGGGAGCAGCTCCTGTGCCTCAAGAGCAAGGACACTGAAATGCCACCTGCAGACCACAGCCCCAGCAGAATGAGGAGCAGCATCCTCAAGCCAGGGAGTTTGTTTTGTCCCTGGGAAGCTGTCACTTTCCCACCCTGTGGAGAGGAGCAGAGGCAGCAGCTGTGGGAAGCAGCAAGGTCTCCATCCCTGCCTGGTTCATTGGTTGGGAGCTGGCTATCTCCTGTCTGGAATAAATGAGGTGTCCCTTTTCTGGGGCAGTGCTGTGGCAGCAGCTGTGCCCTCAGCCAGGGATAACAACCACCCAAAAAACACCAGCCCTGAAAGCACTACAGGAAAAAAAAAGAGTCTAAAAATGACATCTATGATGCTTTCTATCTCCAACGCCCTCCTTGAGCAGCTGGAAACTTCTCCCCCAGCATCCTTTGGCTTGGCATTTCACTACTTCCAAGCCAAGCAGCCTAATATCTTGGAGATGTGCTGCTTGGGCAGGGAGGGGAGCTCCTTGAGGAGCAGGGGAGGGTGCCCTGAGGCCACGTTTAGCTCATGTCTTCTGAGCACCCAATTGTCCCTTACTCCCCAGTGATGGGGAACCTCCGCTAGCTGTGCTTGCAGAAGCAATTCCTCACTCTCAGCAGGCTCCTGGAGCACCTGCTGACCACAGCCATGGGTCAGGCACTGCTGCAGGAGGGGGCAGGTGCTGCTCAACCCCCTGCTGAAGGAGATGCTGCCCTAGGGATGGCACAGCACCCAGGGCACAGGGGATGAGGCTGTGTGATGGCCAAACATCCCACCCCTGAGGGAATCACCCTCTGAGGGCACACACAGAGCAGCTGGGATGGGCAGGAGGGCCACAAATGCTCAGGGGGCTGGAACACCTCTGCTCTGAGGACAGGCTAAGGGAGCTGGCATTGTTCAGCCTGGACAAGAGAAGGCTTCAGGGCAACTACTAGTGACCTTCCAGGACCTAAAGGGAACTTCCAAGCAGGCTGCAGAGGGCCTGTTTGCAAAGGCCTGCAGGGAAAGGACAAGGGGCAATGGTTTGAAATTGGAGAAGAGTAGATTTCAACTGGCCATTAGAAAGAAGTTGCTCCCCACGAGGGTGGTGGAACACTGGCCCAGGTTGCCCAGGGAGGTGGTTGAGTTGCCATCCCTGGAGGCATTGCAGGTGAGGCTTGCCAGGGCTCTGGGCAAGCTGCTCTAGTTGGGGATGTCCCTGGCCACTGCAGGGGGGTTGGACTAGATGAGCTCCAGAGCTCCCTTCCAACCCAAAGCAGGCTATGAAGTGTAGAGGTCAGGAGCACGTTGGTGAGCAGGGTTTGGGCTGGAGCTCTTGCTGTGGCAAAGAACAGAAGGAGCTTAAATGGCAAGTCTGGCAAGATCTTGCTCATTAAGTGGGTTTGTGATTTCCTGAGCTCTGCTTAATCACCCTTGTAAAAGCCTCTGTCTGCTAATTGAATCCTTGCCCCTTTGATCAGGAGATAAAAGGAAGGAAAGTTGTTGGGGGTGGATGATGCTCCCAGCACACTTGGTTGATCAGTGAGCTGGTAGAGGAGAAACTTGTATCTACCCAAACCAAGCAGCTGCTGTTAGCTCTGTGCTGTGGAATTCACACAATCCCAGCATGGGGAGGGCTGGGAGGGATCTCTGGGGATGATGCAGTGCATCCTCCCTGCTCCAGCAGCATCACCCCCAGAGCTCGCCCAGCATCACCTCCAGGAGCCTTGGCAGTGGTGGAATAAAATATCCCTGTTTTTTTTGTTATCCCCCAAGCATAAATTATGGGTGATAACCAGTAATTGCAGGGAGAAGGAGAGGAAAACACAATTAAATGAGCTAAACTGTAAGCACACAGAGAGTTGTTGAATAAGATAAGTGTGCAGTAAGTGAACCAAAACTGGCTGAAACACAGGGGAGAGAGGATAATCGAGTTCAGGAATTAGAGAGGAAAAACAGAAGGAGTTTAGAAGGACATCTCTCCAGCAGCATACCAAAGGAGCAGCAAAGTCAAGCCAAGGATAAGGCAATCCCAGCAGGATTGGTGCCAAGTGCTCTTCTCTGGCTGCAGCCAGTGTGCTTGGGCCTGGTCAGCAGCAGGCTGGCAGCTGCTTGGCCTTTCCTGGAGAACAGGAGCTGTGCTCTCTGTGTGCTCCATCCCAGCAACCATGGCACCAAGGGCTAGGGAGAAGGCACAGAGCTTTCTCTATCAGCAAAGGATTCCAGCTCTGCTGCTGTCTGTGTCCTGGTCTGAGGTGGAGCAGAGCTGAGGTGTGCAGTGCTTTGCCTTCCCAGCTCAGGCTCTGCTCAGGGCTGCACTCTCTGCAGCTCCCAGCATCTTCTCCTAGCAGGGACAACAGTGCCCAGGCTTGGGCTGCACAAAGGCTCTGCCTTGCCCTTGCTGCTGGGCACCCCAAGGGCACTGCTCCAGCTTGGGCTGCAGCTGCAGGGAGGAGGGGACAGCACAGGGCACCCCAAAGTCACCAACAAGCCATGCCAGCCCAGCCATGGCATCTTCAGGGCAAAGCTGAGGGATCCCCAGGATCAAACCTCTTCTGCCCTGCTGTGTTCCTGAGCTCATTTCCAGGATCCAGATCCTGAATTCAGTTCCCCTAATCCCTGATTAAAACCCAGGAGCCTTTCCCTGTCTCTCTGGGAAGATGCAGGGTGAAGGCAGTTGTGTCCATGCTCTTCTGGAAAGCATCCTGTCAGAAGCACAGAGATGCAGAGCTGGGATGCTCTCAGCCTGCCCTGAGCACGAGGATTGCTTCAGGACTCATTCTGCCTCCAGAGCATCAACTCCAAGTAGCTCAGTTCATCTTTGTTTGCTTTTAATTTGGTGTGATGTCACTAAATCCATGGCTGTAGATGAGCTATATCTCATATATTCATTTCTATACACATCTATATCCCTTCTAGCCATTTGCTGGGAGCTAAGTGCCTGACTTCACCTCTCAACCCCACACACAGCTTGGGTAATTCCCATTCCTCACCGTGGCAGCCAGGAACATTTGAGGAGGGATATCCATTTAGCAGAGCCTTCAGAAGAAATGTTTGCTTATGGAAATGGAAATGAAACCCCTGTGCAAAAACCATCTGCTGCTGTCATTGCTGTCAGAAGGAGCTGAGTTACCAGCAGCCAGCAAACCCTCAGCCTGCAAGGGCAGCAGCTGCAAGAGGGCCTGCAGTGCATTTCCCTTTGCTTGGCTCTTTTTCATCTCCCTGCTGGAAATGTATTAAAGCAAGAAGCCTAGCTGCCCCTGCCCAGGAAGGCTGTTTGCTGGAGGTGGTGGTGGGCAGGAGATGCTGCAGAGGCAACTGTCCCTCCCTTCCCCTCCAGCAAACAGTCCCAGGCAAGCCAAGAGCAGTGAAGTCTCCTTCCTCCTGCTTCTTGCCCATCACCATCATCATCCTCACCTCTGGCTGCTTCTAGCTGTGATGTGCACATCCCCATCACAGGATGAGCTGCTTCTGGGGCTGAGCAGGACCAGCTGCTCCTTCTAGGAGGGGTTGGAGGAGGAAAAGGAAGAGAAGAGTCAGCTCTCCAGTGGTCTGTAAACAATCCATTTGAATTAAGGTCTGAATTTCCCCTCAGGCCACCTACCAAAGCTTCTGAATGAATGAAACACCTTTCATCTCCTTGTGGGTGCTGGGTATCAAATGGCAGCAGAGGAGAAAGGAGAAACCTTGCCTGGTGTGCTGCCAGCTCAGCATCACTGGACACACACAGCTATGGCAGGGCTTGGGTGGGAAGAGACCTTCCAGAGCATCCAGTGCAAGCATTCCCAGCACTGCCAGCTCACCACTAACCAGCACCACAGCTCCAGGGCTTCCCAGCTCCTCCAGGGATGGAGACTCCAGCAGCCTGGCACAGGCCTGGACAAGCCTTTTTGGGGAAGAAATTGTTCCTCATGTCCCAACTAAACCTCCCCTGACACAACTTGAGGCTGTTTCCTCTTGTCCCATCACTTGTTCCTTGGGAGAAGAGATCAAGCCCCACTTGGATCCTTCCTAGACCAAACCTCTTCCCTCTAAGCATGGAGAAGCTCTGGCACACTTGCTGGGATCTCTTTTGCCATGCTGCACTCCTCAGAGCTCCATCAGATGCTGCAGGGAGCAGGACATCCCCACTCTGGGACACTGCAGCTCCTCTGCACATCCTGGAGAGAACATTAGCAGCTTTGCTTGGAAAACTAAACCACACCATTGCCATTGGGGAGGAGATGTGTGCAGCTCAGGCCTATCAACCTCCACTTGACTAGCTTTCAATTATTAAACCAACATTATCTTCTTCTTTGGGGAGGAAAAATATCACATCTTATGGAAAAATTGTTTTCAATCCAAACAAAAGAGAAAGCCCTGGAAGCCTCAGCCCCACCATGGGCACCAGCCCAGCCTGCTCAGATCTGGAAAGGCTTTATTGAAAATGCTCTTTAAAGTTCCATCTATTGTTGTTTGTCATGCAGAGCTTGCTCAGAGCAGAAGCACTGCTTCCCTGGGATGCTTCCATGGGATGTCAGGGAAAGGCTTTGCTCTTTGAAGGAGGAAAAGAAGAAATACAGCACCAAAACTCAGCATAGCAGGAGCTGGAAGAGACCTGTGGGGCTCACCCAGTGCATCCTCCCTGCTCCAGCAGCATCACCTCCAGAGCTTGCCCAGCATCCCAGTATCCCAGAATGTCAGGGCTTGGAAGAGCCCTGGAAAGCTCATCTAGTGCAACCCCCCTGCCAGAGCAGGATCACCTAGACCAGCTCACACAGCAATGTGTCCAGGCAGCTCTGCAATGGCTCCAGACAAGGAGACTCCACAGGCTCCTGGGCAGCCTGGGCCAGTGCTCTGGCACCTGAACTGCAAACAAGTTCCTCCTCAGCTTAATACTAAACCTCCTGTGCTCCAACTTGCTCCCATTGCCTCTTGTCCTACCATTGGATGCCATGGAGCAGAGCCTGGCAGGATAAATGAAGTGGAATTGCTCACAGAAGCAAACCCAAAGCATCTTGCTGTGAATGCAGAGGAGTCAATTCGTGCTCTCTGGGGAGCATTGCCATCATTTGTTTTCATTTCTTTGACTTCTCCTCATTTATGCTCAAGATTAGCTCTCCCAGCCATGATCACACCAATAGAAGAAGGTGTTCCCAAGAGGAATGGGATGGAAGTAATGTTTACTAAAGGAAACCCCAGTGAAGAAATCAAAATACAAAGAATTAAGTCTAAAAAAAAAAGGTAAAAAAAGAGACATACAATACTTAGGAAACTATCTGGATTTTTCTGAGTTCATTCCACCAAAGCTTTAGGAGATGTCCTGGATTTCCTTGATCCAAAAAAAAAATACAAAGCAAATTAGCATTAGCTGGAGAAAATATCATCATCATAGCTGCTGGCAATTAGAAATCTATTAGTGTAATGAGTAGTAAGTCAAGCAATGAGGCCAAGTGAGCAAGTGATGATGCTCAGAGCTAGAGGACAAGGTCCTTCCTGCAGCAGGAAGGGAGATGCACACTGAGCTCCAACCTGCATCCAAATCAAGAGCTCTCCCTGCCAAAACCCAGCAGCATTTGTATCATTTTCCCCACTATTCCACCACGTGTAGACCCTCAGCCCTCCCCTGAAAACTGCAGTGCTCCTTCAGTACAAAAGTTAGATATTTATTGATTTATACAAAGAGGATGAGACAGAAAAATAAAACCACTCGATCCACCCAATCTCATGCAGACTTTTCACACACAAGTAAACAGAATCCAAATGGCTTTGCCCAGTGCTGGGGGTCAGGAAAGGCCTGCTGGAAAAGGGATGCTCTCACCTCTGTGCCCAAAAGCACCTTCCAGGGAGCCTGAGGAAGAGGTTTCTGCAAGGGAGAGTTGTCCAGTGGGACACAGGCCAAGGTTTTCACACTCTTCATCACTAAGATTAACAATTACTACCTTATTACAGCTACTCAGAGACATATGGACACAGAGGGATGGCTTCCTGGGCATCTCCTCACCAACACTTCACGGGGATGCAGGAAGGTGCCAGGAGCTTGCTGGAGATAATTCCCCTAAATGATGGAAGTACCTTGAGATGGTTATGGATGGCATCTGCTTCTGCTTCATTACAAACCTGCACTGGCTTCATCATTGCTGTGGCTTACAGGGGATTTGCATCATTAAGACAATGAAGGGAGCGTCACGGCAATTCCAAATGCAGCAGACTCTGGATGTGCTACCAAAAAAAGAGCTTCAATATGAAACATTAATTCTTGGAGAACAAAACAGCCTTCAGGCTCCTGCAGAACAACCTTCACAAGCTCCAGGGATGTCCAACCAACTCCAGCTGGAGAAAATTCCTCTCAGGGACAGTTGGTTCCTCACCAACATCTTGCCGCTTTCACCCCAAAAACACTTCCAGTCTTCCTCTGAGTTTCTGGCTGCACTCACAGCATGGGCTCCAGGGTTTTTATTGCCAGCTCCAGGAGCTCTTATCTCATTTTCCTTAGCCTTATCCTGTTTTCTTTGTCCCTCTTTTTCAGGATAAGGATGAACTGGTTGAAGAAATGCTCCTGGTCCTTCTTCTTGGGGACAAGGCGAAACCTCTGATCTCTGCCATGCTTCTCTGCAAACTCTTGGAATGTTGTCCTGCAGGGTGGGAAACAAACAAACAGAGAGCTTTTACTTGCCATCCCCCACTCCAGGTGAGGAATGTCCTGGGGGATGATGGAGAGCAGAAGGACAGGGAGCTGGGTGCAAGGATCAGCCTGCCATGGATTGATGGAGAACAGAGCTGGGGGATAGTTGGCAGGACAACTGTGGGCAGAGAGAGGTCTGGAGTGTTCCCTTTGCCAGGAATAGAAGGAAAGACTGTAAAGTGTTAGGGGAAGAATAGCAGAGGATCCTTACACTGAAGTATGCTCAGTGCTAGGACATTTTGGGGGGAAATGAGGGATGTGATCCCAACAGAGCTTCCTGAGGCACTGCCATACCTTGGTGACAACTTGGACTCTTCCAGGAGCTTCTTGAACTCTTCTTTGGCTAACAACAACTTGTTTTTCTTCTCTTTGTACTCTTCTCTGATCCTGGTCTTGACAAACTGCTCGAATATCTTCCCAGGGAAGGGGAGCAAGAGAGAACATGGATGAGCAAAGCCTGTAGGGAATTCACTCCTGAGCCAAGCTAAGCTCTCAGCCATCCCAGCCTGGGCTGCTCAGAGGCAGCATCCCCTGCTCCATGTAGCTCCAAGGGAGCATCCTCCCCAGGCCAGGGGCTGCAGGAAGGGATGACCTGGGCAGGTGACAGCAAGTGCAACATCAGCCAACATTCCCTGAGCTCAGTGCCTGGCTTGCATCTTCCTGCCTGTGGCATTGTTTCCCTTTCCTCCTCCTCCATGCCCACACTTGCTCTTTAAAAGGTCTCCTCCAACCTGAAGGACTCCATCACTCCATCCCTTTTTGTGCCTCTGCACAACTGACTGCATTCCTTCAGCTTGCTGGAATTCCTCAAGATGTCTCTAGTGCTAAACATCAACATTCTGCCCTTTTTCCACCCCCCCAAAAAAGCCTGGAGACCTTTCAGATCAGTTGTCACACCCCATGAGCTTCTGCATGCTCCTGCAGACACACAGCTTGCCTGTGTTTGCAAGGGGCAAGAGCCTTCCTCTGACAGCAGCTGGCAGCTCCAGAGGCATCAGGACACTCAGCACCAGGGGCTTGGGAGTTGAGGAGTTCACTGGGTCACAAAATGCTGCCAGCTGCTTTCAGCAGGTTCCTTACAGCACAGCTCTGCTCCCAGAGCCCTGGGTTCCACTCTCACACTGAAAGGAGCTGCTCCTCAGGATGCTCCTAGCTTTCCATCATCCCCATCCTTTCCCCTGCCAAGGACACACACAGCACATCTCCCCTCCCCAGTTTCTCCCAGCAGCTCAGGAGGATGTGGAGCTGCAGCTGTGCATCTCACCAAGGAAACATCCAGCAATGGCCATGAAAGGAGCACTACAAAACACCCAGCAACTGTGAGTATCTGATGGTGCTTGCAAGTGATGAAGCTGTGAGAGGAGAGGGGGAAATGTGGAATAAATCAGGTAGGTGACTCCTCTTCCCTTGCCTTTCTGCTGCCAGTGAAGCTGTTGGGAAGGTAATGAATCAAAATGAAGAGAGAGCTCCTTGCTTTCATCCAGCTGCTCCTCTACCCTGCACTGATTGCCAAGGCTCCTGCAGGGGATGCTGGGCAAGCTCTGGGGGGGATGCTGCTGGAGCAGGGGGGATGCACTGCATCATCCCCACAGATCCCTTCCAGCCCTCCCCATGCTGGGATTCTGCATTCTGCAATCCCTGAAGTTATTACACTTCTCTTCTGTATTCCTTTCTCTTTTGTCATCCTGGGGAATAAAGAGTTTTGGGTATGGATTTGCCCATGTTTTAAACAAAGAGGATGAAAAATAGAATCATTGCTCTTTCGCAGCCACATTGGCCTGGGAATTCTCCAGAGATCTCCCTGCAGGTGTCTCCTGATTCACTGCCCTCATCCATCCTCATTTGCTCCCTACCCAATATTTTCTTCCCTAAGGAAAAAAAAATAATAAATCTAAAATAAAATAATAAGGCAAAATGGGAATGAAAATGTGAGAGAAACTGCTAGGTTTGTGTCTGTTCCAGCAAGCAGAACACCAGACCTTGATGACAAAGACATTTCCATAGCATCCTGATGGCTGCCCAAGCCCTAGGAGCCCATGCAGTGCAACCACACACCTTGCTCACCACTCAGCCATGGCCCCAAGCTTTGCTGGACGCTTCCAGGGAGCTGGTGATGAATGTCAGGGGTTTTTGGGAGCTGCCAAGAGAGGGTGAGTGCTGTCCTGGCTGGGGGGGATGCTGCTGGAGCTGCCACTCACCTGCTTGCGTTCCTCGGAGTTGAGCAGCAGGTAGCGTGGGTCAAAGACAATCTTGTGCAGCTCCTTCTCCCAGGTGGAAAAGGCTGAGACCTGGGGAGCACACACAGACAGAGTGGCCTGGAAGGATCTTCATAGGGATGGGAAAGAAGAAACTGTTCCAAGGTGAAGCAGAAGTGGAGCTCAGAAAGCTCCTGAAGGCCCTGAAGGATGCCTCAGAGCTGCTGATGCTCTGCTCATCCTCACACCGTTAGTGCTGATGAGCTCCAGGACATCTCTGGCAGCACCTAGGCCACAGTTCTGGAGCAGAGAGGAAAATACCCATGGGATTATCCCCTTTGTGCACCACAAGATCCATTTCCACTGGAGCAATTAGCTCTAGCTCCCCTGCTCTCTGCCAGTGCTAACCCAATGAGGCTGTCAGAGCATGCCTGGAGAAGCAGCAGTGAACATCTCCAAAGCTTTAGGAGTTAATGTGCCACCTCCCTCCACCACATCTCCATCTCCCAGGGCAGGGATGCAGTCCCCATCCCTGGAGGGATTCAGGAAAGGTGTGGATGTGGCATTAAGGTTTAGTGGGTGACAGGTTGATGGTTGGACTTGATGATCTCCGAGGTCTTTTCCAATCATAATGATTCTAGGATTCTCCCCCTTTCCTGCTGGGAAAAGCAGGATGTAGGTGTCCAGCCAAGCCCCACATGAAAGCAGACATCATCCTCCTGCAGAGCTTCTCCCATCCCCACTGCTCCAGCATCCCTTTGCCCAGGCCTTTAGCCAAAGGATCCTGGGAGGACAGGGCTGAAATCCTCACTCTGATTTGGCTGCAAAAATCAGTGTTAATTAGTTTGTTGAAGAAAACTCTGGAGTGACATAAAATATGCTAATCACTCTGCCTAATTACAGAGCAGAGTGAATCCAGCCCAGAAAAATGAAGCCTGTGAAGTGTCATTAAAAGAGAGCAATTAGCAGGGAAGGCTCTGATGAAGCAGAGTGGCTTGAAAGGGGCTGGCTCTTCTCTTCAGGAGGTTAGGAATTGGAGAATCCCATGGCCAGGTTGTCTTTCAGGATGGGCTCCTCCAGCCATCATCTCCTCACAGCTGCTGGCTCACTCTCTCAGCTAGCAGAGCTGGCAGGTTTGGGTCAGCAGCAGGGATGCTTCTCTTCAGGGTGTCTCCGATACTACCTCGTGGACATTGGCTTTGTTTCCTACAATAGTCTTGGTTGGAAGAGACCTTCAAGATCATCAAGTCCAACCATGGAGCCCCATGTCACCAAGTGACACATCTACACCTTCCTGAACCTCCTCCAGGGATAGAGACTCCATCCCTGCCCTGGGCAGCCTGGCACAGGGCTTGGCAACCCTCATGTCCAACCTAAACCTCTCCTGGTGCAACTTGAGGCTGTGCCAGGATCATTGGAGTGTGTGCTGATGAAACATGTGCCATGCCAAAACCAAGCAGCCCCAAAGAGCTTGCTGACACCCCCCACACACATCTGCCAGCCTTGGTTCAGCATCTCTGAGACACTGCTGGGCTCCATATGGGGCTTCTGACATGCTCCTGGTGCCCATGCCCTAGGGAGGATGCCTCTGGATAGCTTTGGGTCTATGTGGAGGAGCTGAGGTGGCTCTGAGCTGCAAAGGGCTGCCAGCTCTGCATGGCCAGAGGAAAAGCACAGGAAGCATCCCAGAGCCTAGCAGGATACCAGACAGAAACATCTCCTCAGCAAGCTTTCCTTTGGCTGCTAGGTGACAGTTGGGAGGTCTGTGGTGGCCCTAGCTGGGCTCCTGTCCCTCAGGAGGTATCCCAGCTGTGTCCTTACCCCTCTCTCCAGCAGCATGTCTCGGAAGTGAGTGATGCGCTCCTCCAGGGGAGGCAGCAGCTGAGGGCCACAGCTTTCCTCACTGCTCTCCTTCCTCTCAGCCTTCCCCTGCTCAGCAGCTGGGCAATCTTCTGTTCTTTAGCAAGGGAAGAGACAAAAGAGGTCAGTCCTGGTCAGCTCAGGAGGGGATGTCTAACCCTTCCATGCAGGCATGCAGCATCTCAGGAGAGGACCCTGGCAGCTGAGAAGTGATGCAGCGCGTATCCCAGTATCCCAGAATGTTAGGGGTTGGAAGGGCCCTAGAAAGCTCATCTAGTGCAACCCCCCTGCCAGAGCAGGAGCACCTAGACCAGCTCACACAGCAATGTGTCCAGGCAGCTCTGCAATGGCTCCAGACAAGGAGACTCCACAGGCTCCTGGGCAGCCTGGGCCAGTGCTCTGGCACCTGAACTGCAAACAAGTTCCTCCTCAGCTTAATACTAAACCTCCTGTGCTCCAACTTGCTCCCATTCCCTCTTGTCCTACCATTGGATGCCATGGAGCAGAGCCTGGCTCTCTCCTTCTCACACTCACCCTTCCCATATTTCTAAGCATTGCTGAGGTCTCCTCTCAGTCTCCTCTTGTCCAGGCTGCAGAGACCCAGCTCTCTCAGCCTGTCCTCCTAGGGCACATGCTCCACTCCTTTCAGGATCTTGCTGGCCCTGGGCTGGACTCTCTCCAGCAGCTCCCTANGCTTCTCTTCAGGGTGTCTCCGATACTACCTCGTGGACATTGGCTTTGTTTCCTACAATAGTCTTGGTTGGAAGAGACCTTCAAGATCATCAAGTCCAACCATGGAGCCCCATGTCACCAAGTGACACATCTACACCTTCCTGAACCTCCTCCAGGGATAGAGACTCCATCCCTGCCCTGGGCAGCCTGGCACAGGGCTTGGCAACCCTCATGTCCAACCTAAACCTCTCCTGGTGCAACTTGAGGCTGTGCCAGGATCATTGGAGTGTGTGCTGATGAAACATGTGCCATGCCAAAACCAAGCAGCCCCAAAGAGCTTGCTGACACCCCCCACACACATCTGCCAGCCTTGGTTCAGCATCTCTGAGACACTGCTGGGCTCCATATGGGGCTTCTGACATGCTCCTGGTGCCCATGCCCTAGGGAGGATGCCTCTGGATAGCTTTGGGTCTATGTGGAGGAGCTGAGGTGGCTCTGAGCTGCAAAGGGCTGCCAGCTCTGCATGGCCAGAGGAAAAGCACAGGAAGCATCCCAGAGCCTAGCAGGATACCAGACAGAAACATCTCCTCAGCAAGCTTTCCTTTGGCTGCTAGGTGACAGTTGGGAGGTCTGTGGTGGCCCTAGCTGGGCTCCTGTCCCTCAGGAGGTATCCCAGCTGTGTCCTTACCCCTCTCTCCAGCAGCATGTCTCGGAAGTGAGTGATGCGCTCCTCCAGGGGAGGCAGCAGCTGAGGGCCACAGCTTTCCTCACTGCTCTCCTTCCTCTCAGCCTTCCCCTGCTCAGCAGCTGGGCAATCTTCTGTTCTTTAGCAAGGGAAGAGACAAAAGAGGTCAGTCCTGGTCAGCTCAGGAGGGGATGTCTAACCCTTCCATGCAGGCATGCAGCATCTCAGGAGAGGACCCTGGCAGCTGAGAAGTGATGCAGCGCGTATCCCAGTATCCCAGAATGTTAGGGGTTGGAAGGGCCCTAGAAAGCTCATCTAGTGCAACCCCCCTGCCAGAGCAGGAGCACCTAGACCAGCTCACACAGCAATGTGTCCAGGCAGCTCTGCAATGGCTCCAGACAAGGAGACTCCACAGGCTCCTGGGCAGCCTGGGCCAGTGCTCTGGCACCTGAACTGCAAACAAGTTCCTCCTCAGCTTAATACTAAACCTCCTGTGCTCCAACTTGCTCCCATTCCCTCTTGTCCTACCATTGGATGCCATGGAGCAGAGCCTNAAGGAAGGACTGAAGAGACTCGACTGGTTTTGATTTCCTTTCCTCTGTTTTTTTTTTGTGTGCCCAAACTGGGAAGTTAATACTGAACTGGGTTTGCTGGTCCCATGGAGCCCATGAGCTCACTCCTGAGGGATGTTCCCCAGCAGCACAAACCTGGAAAAGGCTTCTGAGATCCAGCCAGCCCTCCCATGCTCACCACTAAGCCATGTCCCTAGGCACCACATCTACCTGGGGTTTGGATGTCACAGAGCTTGGACAAGCCAGACCTTGGAATCAAGCTTCTGCTTTGGGTCCATCCTGTTCCCTAAAGCTCTCAGCCTTCAGCTGAGCAGCAGATTCAAGTGAGGATGAGGAGAGTCAGGCACTTTGACTGCATCTTCTCCTGATGGAATTCTCACCACTCTGGAATAACACTCAGCTTGAACTTGCCAAACACATTTGTCTTTCCAGGCCAATGAATGAGCTCAGGATGTTAGGTGAGCTCCAGAGCATCATCTCCCTCCTGCAGATAATTGCATTACACTCCCATTCCTGCTCCAGCAGGAGAGCTGTCAGAGAATCCCACAGTATGACAAGGACTTCTCAGATGGAAACAGCAAAGCTGCCTCTGTGACATGAGCCCTGAAAGGCTCCAGCCCATTCCTGGGAGACACAAAGCTGAGGGACAGGCAGCTGACTGCTGCAGCAGCTCCTTGCTCCTTCCGTTCTCCTCACACCATCAAAAATGATGCAGGAAGCCTTTTTCTCACCCCAAAAATGACACTCAAGGCAGTTTTCTTTAGCAAAGGACACACCAATCTGCACAAACACCTTTGTGAGTCTCTCCTGCTCCTAGCAGGGCCAGGGAAGAATCCAAGGGCAGAGGATGCTGAGGTGCTTGGGCACAGCTCTGGCACCCACTGGAAGCAGCAGAGCCAAAGGGCATCCAGTGATGCTCCATGCTTGGCTCTGGACCATGTGGAACAGGTCCTTCTGAGGGTAAAGAGACTAAAGAAAGCCCAAAGGGAGTCAGGAAGGAGTGAGTAAGTGAGAAGCAGCACCCAGTGTGGGAAGAGATGGAATTAGTGGAGCTGAGGAGTCAAAATGCCCTCAATAAGTAATATAAACACCATGATGATGTGTGTAGGTTTAATTTGAAGATGATAGATAGATAGATAGAACTTACTTGTTTCTCTTGGTTTTGATGCTCAGATCATCATTTTCATCCCCTGGGCAAGAGCTAAGACATTGATCTGCTGGAAAGGAAGGAAGAGTGATGAGGCTGGAAGCAGAGGACTAGCAATCCCTCAGCTGCACCTGGCAGCTCCTCTCTCCCTGTTTGTCCCTGCCAGCCCCTCAGCATCCCCTTCATCCAGATGAAGGATTGAGCACCAAACCTGGCCCTTTCCTCCTGAAGAATTGCTCAGTGGTGACCTCCTTTCATTTGTTATTGTTTCCCTCCTCTCTTCCCTTCAAAACACAACTAAAAAGGGTTTTTTTTGGGAGGAGGGGGCAGTATTATTTCAGTCTTGGCAGCTTGAAGGATTCAGTGATGTTAACTCACAGCACAGCTTCCCTCCTCAGCCCATTCCTCTTCCCTCTCCAAGCCAACACGATGCTGCTGGTCCAGACGTTGAGTCCAGCAGCATAGCAAAGCCATGGAGATGCCATTCCCTCTCCCCTGTGCAGGGAAACACAATCCCAGAGGCACTAAGCTTGGAAGAGACCTCTAAGATCATCAAGCCCAAGCAAGGTTGGACCTGGACCACATCTCCATGGCTTTTTGAGCTCCTCCGGGGATGGTCAGCCCATCACTGGCCTGAGCCATGCTTATAAGTGAGGAAATCTTTCTTTGATCTTCTTCCCAGGATGAAGTTCCAGAGAGGCAGGCTCTGGACTTACTTAGATACACAGCTGAGCTTCTTCCAGCCATGGCCACAAGTGATGGATATTTGTCCCAAGAGCTAGCCCAACAGGATCTATTTCCAGCTGGATTTATCTTGGCTGAGGAGATGCCATTAGGTAAGAGCTTCACTGATACAAAACAAAATTAGCTTTTTAGCTTTGTTTTTCCCCCAGCAGATTCCTGCTAATTCCATTGACATCAATCCACTTTGATCCAGCTGCAGACACCACATTTGGAGGCCACAGCTGCACGAGTTAATTGGGAATGTTCTCATTAAAAAAAAACAAGGATTGAAGCCTCACTTTTCCACCCCAAAACTCCATTTTTCTAGCCCTAAAACCAAACCCCAGCTGGAGGAGGTTCTCCACTGGGAAGGACTAAAGACTACAAGCAGGACAAGAAGCATCCCAAGGGGATGCCAAGCACCTAGATGTCCTCCCAGTAACTTCCACACTTGCCATGGGATCAGGGAGTCAAAGGAGCACTGACAGGGCATGGAGCAGCTCCCACAGCAGTGGTGGAACAAACCATGGAGCCATCAGAGCACCAGAAAGGCTCTCCTGGTCACCAGCATGGATAACATCTGGGCTGGGCAATCAGCTAGGGAGAGCAGGAAAAAGGATGGCATGGTGAGGAGCATGGGATGGGAAAGGAGCAGAGAGCTAAGGCCTTGCACCACTGATCAGAGCATCAGGGAACAAATCCAGCTGGAAGAGACCTTGAAGATCATCTCCAGCTGTCTCCTGAGCTGCATCTGGAATCATTGAAGGTGTTTTCCTTCAGCCACAACTCAATCCTTCAGGAAGCTGCCGTGCCCAGAAGGTGACTGGCAGAGATGGAAACACCCAACCTTCCCACCAAAGCTCAGCACTCAGCAGAGATGAACTAAGATTTGGGTGGGATAATCCTTAGCCATGGAGAACCTGCCTTGGGGTCACAGCGGAATAATTGCACTGCTAAGGAAGCCTAACTCCTCTCCTCTTCTCTCCTCTCCCAGGAGGAGAACACCTCTCCTCTCTTCTCCTCTCCCAGGAGGAGAACACCTCTCCTCTCCTCTCCTCTCCAAGGAGGAGAACACCTCTCCTCTCCTCTCCCAGGAGGAGAACACCTTTGCCATCAACATCAGCTTCAACTCCACCCTGGATCCACACTCTCCCTAGGAAGCTCACTCCAGTGCTGATGCTCTGGATCTGCACTCTCCCTAGGAAGCCCACTCCAGTGCTGATGCTCTGGATCTGCACTCTCCCTAGGAAGCCCACTCCAGTGCTGATGCTCCAGCCTTCCCTGGAGGTACCTATCCCCCCAAGCTCCTTGCAGTTGCAGTGAGAAGAGAGGCCAATAATCACAGGGCTGTAGTTACTTGCTGCAGCCTCCAGCTTGCGTTTGTGAGGAGGATCCTCCAGGATTCTCTGGATGTCCCCACGGTGCCTCAGGTCCACTGGCTTGTCCCAGACTGACAGCTGCATTGTAGGGTTGAAGAAGAAGACTCGGTCATCTCCAGTCCAGACCACACACCTGTGAGTGCAAGGATAAACTCTGCTTAGGCAGTGGCACAGGGACAGGCAGGAACAAGGCATCCAGCTCCAGCTGGATCCTGGCATCTCCAGGTGCAGCAGTGGCACTGCCAGGCACACACAGTCACCTCAGGCACACGAACTCTCTCCATGGCACTAAATGTCACAGAAATGCTCTAAATGACCCCAAATAAGTAGCAGCTGAAATATTCTGTACTTCACTAACTCTGTCTGCAATGAATCAACAGAAGATCCATCTCCAGCCTCCATGACCAACAGATCCATCATCTCCAACCTCCATGACCAACAGATCCATCATCTCCAGCCTCCATGACCAACAGATCCATCGTCTCCAACCTCCATGACCAACAGATCCATCATCTCCAGCCTCCATGACCAACAGATCCATCTCCAACTCCCATAACCAACAGATCCATCTCCAACCTCCATGACCAACAGATCCATCTCCAGCTCCATAACCAACAGATCCATCTCCAGCCTCCATAACCAACAGATCCATCTCCAACTCCCATAACCAACAGATGGACCTGGCACCTGCAGCCTCATCCCACAGACAGGAGTTGAACTTTGTGGGTCCCTTCTATCTCAGGACATCCTCCCTGTGCTCCAAAGCACTGGCATGCAGCAGGACAGGAGCAAACACCTCTTCCCTAAGCCTGTGCCCAATAAGGAACAGTTCCAGCAGAAGCTGGCAGAGGAAGGCAGCTTTGGGACACCCAGGGCAGCTTCTCTTCCTCAAGTACAGACAAGTGCTGCATGTTTGGCAAGGGACAGGCCACTGATGGATGGCTTCTAGAAGGCCTGATGGCACTGGCTTACCATGGAGATCCTGGCACTGGAGTGGATGCCACGGGCTTGTTGCCATTGGAGAGGTTGTCCTCCTCAGCCACCAGCTTAAAGGAGTGATCCTGGGAAGACAGAGAGACATGAGCCAGGAAAGCTGAGGACTCAAACTCTATTGCACCTCCTTAGCTGGGAAAGGAGGGGAGGGAAGTCCCAAGCAGGGACAAGAGTAGGCAGGAAAATGCTCCCAGATGAATGTGTGCTCAGCTTTCAGCCAGAGGCACCAGGATCTCTGCAGCCAGCTACAGAGGAGCACTCAGAGCATCAGGAACACCTCCAGCTCCCTGATGGATCCCCAGGACTAGGCAGGGCTTCCAATGGGGATCACAAGAAAAAAGCAGAGACCATAGAGCTTGGCAAAGAGATCTGATCACTGAATTGGGTTAGAAAACACCATTTCTAGAATCCAGCATGGGGAGGGTTGGAAGGGATCTGTGGGGATGATCCAGTGCATCCTCCCTGCTCCAGCAGCATCCCCCCCAGAGCTTGCCCAGCATCCCCTCCAGGGGCCTTGGCAATCTCTGCACCCCAGGAGACTCCCCAAGCTCTCTGGGCAGCCTGGGCCAGGGCTCTGCACCCTCACAACAAACAAGTTTCTCTGTGGGAAGCAATGCTGCATGGGCAGCAGAGCTCCAGCCAGGGACACTGCTTTCCCCTGAGCCCAGCCTAAGCAGCTGAATGCTTTGGGGAGATCTGTAGCAGAAGAAAAGCCTTCACAGACCTGCTCTCCATCACTCTCCACAGGGGCACTCTTCCTCTCTGCATGCAGGATCAGGGTTGTTGGTGGGCAGGAGGATCTAGTGGATTCTTTGCTGTTGTCTGTGAGGGGAGAGGATTTCTTACTCAATGTACAACAAATACATCCCCAAGAAACCAAAACACTCCAGGGGCCTTGGCAATCTCTGCACCCCAGGACACTCCCCAAGCTCTCTGGGCAGCCTGGGCCAGGGCTCTGCACCCTCACAACAAACAACTTTCTCCTGCTGCTCCGCTGGAAGATCCTGGCTTCCAGTGTGTGCCCATTGCCCCATCCCTGGGCACCCCTGAGCAGAGTGTGGCCCCAGCCTCTAGCCCAGCTCTTGCTCATTTTGAGAAGGATCTGCCATGTCCATGGGGTGTGGAAAGCTTGGCTGGAGGCACACAAGCATCCAAGGTGTGCTGCAGGAGCAGGAACATACCTGTCAGTGCCTGCTCCATCAGGTTGCTTGCCATGAAGGTGACTGCTGGGGCAGCCAGGGCAGTGAAGCGAGTGACTTGTGCTGGCAGCAAGGGCCCCACAGGAGTGTCTGCTCTGGAGCCACAACCTGCAGGCACACAGTGGAAGCACAGCATCAGTAAGGCTGCCAAAGACCTCTAACATCATCAAGTCCAAGTATTCCCCAGCACTGGCAGCTCACCTCTAACCATGTCCCTCCGTGGATGTGACTCCATCCCTGCCCTGGGCAGCTTGGGACAGGCCTGGACAAGCCTTCTGGGGAAGAAATCCAACCTAAACCTCCCCTGGCACAACCTGATGGTGTTTCCTCTTTACTCAAACCCTAAAGAAACCTTTTATTATGTTCTATTACCTCTCTCCCAGGGAATGACAAGCTGCTCTGACAATCCCCAGCCAGGAGCTTGCTCACCCATGTCACTCAGGAGCAAGCCATGGCCCAGGGCTGCTGCCAGAAGTGTGCTAATTAAAGCAGGCTGATTAATCCTGGAGGCTTCAGAGCTGCTGCTGAAGGAGAGGTCACAGCTGGAGCAGCAGGGAGTGCTCTCCATGGACCTGTGTTGGCCTGGAACAGACCCAGATGGGTACCAAGAGATGCTCCTATGCTGTTAACCTCAACAGAGCTGAGGAAGCAGGGAGATGGCAACAACCAGACCTCTGTGCTCCACTCAGTGCCCAACCAAAGCAGCCTCAGGGCATCCTCCTCCCTGGGATGGCAGGGAGTGAGCATCAGGAGCACCACAGGCTCCCAGGGAAGATGAATTGCAAGCAGCTGCAGCCAACACCAGAAAAGGAACCATTCTATTATTTCTCTCTATTTTGTTTTTAGCCACGGAGTCAGGAGAAGAGCAATTCCTGCAGGATATGATCAGGATAAAGAGATTAGCCTGCCAGGTGCCTCTGATCAATCTAATGCACCCTTGCTGTGCAGAGAGGCAGATCAATGGAGCAGCAGGGCAGTGTCCCCTTTGCTGTGCTACCTCCAGCACAATCAGCTAACTGCAGGCACTTGCACCTTGGCCTCCTCCAACAAGGCAGGGAACCACTTCCCAGCTCCAGAGGATGCTCACACCTCAGGCACTGACAGCTCCCTTCTTCTGCCTCTGCCAAAGCCCCTGGCAAAACTGTTTGCTTTGATGATCTAAAGAAGTGCTGGGGAGCCATCAGCTCCAACAGGGAATCCAAGGGGCTGGATTCTCTGGAGCCAAGCAGGAACCAGCAGAGCCACCACAGCCCCAACAGGTTCTGGATGAGCCGAAGAGGACACAGGCATGGCTGGGCTCTTGCCTTGGGAAAAGAGGAGAGCAAAGCTCTCCAGCTGCTCTGGCACTGAAGAGTAGGGATCAAAGAGATGGGGCCAGGCTCTGCTCAGGGATGGGGCAATGGGCACACACTGCAAGCCAGCAGCTTGCAGCTGAGCAGCAGCAGAAACTTGTTTGTTGTGAGGGTGCAGAGCCCTGGCCCAGGCTGCCCAGAGAGCTTGGGGAGTGTCCTGGGGTGCAGAGATTGCCAAGGCCCCTGGAGGGGATGCTGGGCAAGCTCTGGAGGGGATGCTGCTGGAGCAGGGAGGATGCACTGGATCATCCCCATGGATCCTTTCCAACCCTCCCCATGCTGGATTCTAGAAATGGTGTTTTCTAACCCAATTCAGTGATCAGATCTCTTTGGCAAGCTCTATGGTCTCTGCTTTTTTCTTGTGATCCCCATTGGAAGCCCTGCCTAGTCCTGGGGATCCATCAGGGAGCTGGAGGTGTTCCTGATGCTCTGAGTGCTCCTCTGTAGCTGCTGCAGAGATCCTTGTGCCTCTGGCTGAAAGCTGAGCACACATTCATGTGCCTCACAAAAGAGAAGGCTTGCAGGGATCTTCTAGCAGTGTGTCAGTGCCTAAAGGAGGATTGCAGGATACAAGGGAGAGACTTTTCAGCTGCTCTGATTGTGCTAGGACAAGGGGGAATGGCTACAAGCTGAGGGAGGGGACATGGAGACTGGAGATGAGAAGGAAGTTCTTTCCCCAGAGAGTGGTTAGGCACTGGCACAGGTTGCCCAGAGAGGTTGTGGCTGCTCCATCCCTGGCAGTGTTCAAGTGCCCAGGGCATGGGGGTTGGGTCTAGATGATCTCTAAGGTCCCTTCCAAGCTGGGTCAGTGTAGGATTCTAGGATTCTATGCTTGGCTAGGAGAAGTGATTGGTTCTGAATTACCATATGGAGCAGTGCATGCTGGGTAGCACTGCTGGGTCACCCTGGCCCAACCGCTCAGAGAACACGAGCTCAGCTATAAGAGCTGCACAGGAAGTGGCTTTGGTGTCCAGAACAAGCCACATGGGTAGTGGCTTCCTCTGCTCTTCCCTGGTCCTCAGCTCCATTTCCTGTACACGTGGGCAGGCAGGCAGAAGGCTAGCAGGCAAGTTCACTGGCTTTCTGGGCACATTTTGAGTGGCATGGGGCATTCTCTGCCCTAGCCCACACACCATTTATTACCTCCCTTCTAAAACAAAAATGACAGACCAAAGTATCAGTTGGACTTGATGATCTTGAAGATCTTTTCCAACCCCCAGCACTCCATTTGGGATCTCTATTTGTAGCTCCCAAGCACTGATGAACTCAAGATGCTGAAGGCAGGACCATCTCTGCACCCCAGGACACTCCCCAAGCTCTCTGGGCAGCCTGGGCCAGGGCTCTGCACCCTCACAACAAACAAGTTTCTCCTGCTGCTCAGCTGCAAGCTGCTGCCTTCCAGTGTGTGCCCATTGCCCCATCCCTGGGCAATCCTGAACCCCCTGGGGCTGTTCATCTGCTCCAGGTGACAGTGGACATGTCAGGGTTAGATTCTCAATGACACAACTCAGTGCTCCTGCCACTGCAGCTCTTGGAAGGAAAACCCACAAGCAAGTGCTCTGTGAGCCTGTTGTTTCTCTTCTGCTGTGCTCTGGTCCCTGGTTCCCTCAAAGCCACCATCAAAGCTGAATTGTCATGTCACCTAGTTGGCATGCTGGGTGTCACGCTTAGTCTCAGATAATGAAGTGACATAGAGTGTGGAGCAGAGCCAAAGCTCAGCCATGGGGCAATGACTTCTGCAGAGCCCAGCCAAGAGCAGCCCTCTGCCTCCTCACCACTGGCTGCTGCCAAACTTGGGTCTCCAACCATCCCAACAGGCTTGGGAAAAGAAAACCAGAGCGTTGGCATCATCCTTCTGGAGGCAGAGCTTGCCCAGCCCCTCTGGATGGCCTCCCCAGCCCATGGAGGTGGATGGAGCATCCTTTCCCATGCAGGAGGCTCCCAGACAAGCTCTTCCACCTTGAGGAGCTCTTAAGCTCATGCTGGAACCATGTGTGGAGCAGCAGCAAGCTCAAAGCTTCTCTCTAAGGATCTCCCTTGGCTCTGCTGACCCAACATGGGCTGCTGGAGATGAGCTGTGTGTGTGTCCAGAGCCCTGCTGTGGTCCAAAGCCATGCCCACATGTCCATAACCACATCCCACATCCTCTCTAAAGGATGAATTGCTCTGCAATTGTCTTTCAGTAGGATTTTAACAGGACAAAGGGAAAAATAATGATCTCATCTCCTCCCTTCCCTTGCAAGTGTCTGTTGAGAAGACAACAAATCATCAAGACAACATTGGCCACAAATATTAGAATCCAATCTCTGCTAGCCTGCCTGGGTTGGAAATCACTGAGCTAAAGCTTAGCCCAGAACATTTTCCCTTCAGAAGCATCACTATTGATAGGAATGATCCATTGCAGGCACAAACACACACACACAGCATCTGAGGGAGCAGCAGCCTCAGCCCTGAGCCTGGCACAGGCAGGCCTCAAGGGCTCTGGCACTCCCCTGGCACACACACAAGGCTCTGCTGGACCTCCTCAGCATCCTGAGCTCCAGCCAGCCACAGCAGCTCCTTGCCTTTCCCTCCACAGCTGACAAATGCTTTCAGCATCACCACAAACTGCACTTAGAGCATCCCAAACCATCTCCAGCTCAAGTGGGACCAGTGCAGGGAACAACTTGCAGTGCAAATGCACCTGGTGTTGGCTCTGAAACCCTGCCAGAAGGGCAAGGACTAGAGCTGCTGGGGTGGAGCATCTCTCCATGAGGCACACATGATCCACCAGGGCTCATCTTCATCCCTCTCCTTCCCTCCCAGCCAGTGCCACAGCAGCAACTGCAACCCCAGGAGATGTTAATTCAGTCAAGTGACAGAAATTCCATAGAAAGCCATCATTGGACATCTCTGGGCAGCCTAGGACAGAGAGCTTGGGGAGTCTCCTGGGGTGCAGAGATTGCCAAGGCCCCTGGAGGGGATGCTGGGCAAGCTCTGGGGGGGATGCTGCTGGAGCAGGGAGGATGGATTGGCTGAGCCCCACAGGTCCCTTCCAACCTCCACCCTGCTGGGATTCAGTGTCAAAGCCCTTGGGAATATGTGGCCATCACATCCTGCTTCCAGAGGCAACATACACAATGGTCTGGAGTCCTCCAGCAACCAGCACAAGGATAATGTCCTCTTTATCCCTTCCAAAGTGACTCCAGCCTGCTCAAGCCAAGCAGCAAGGTGCAAGGTCCTCTGGGAGACAAACAACATGCTAAAAATAAAGCTCAAATCATCCAAATCCTGCCCTTTTCCCAACAAACCCTGCTGTGCCTACATCATCCAGTCCAAGCATTCCCCAGCACTGCCAGCTCTCCATCTTCCTCAGCATCACAGCTCCAGGGCTTCCCAACCCCTCCAGGGATGGAGAGTCCATTCCTGCCCTGGGCAGCAAGGCACAGGGATGGACAACACTTTGGGGGAAGAAATTGTTCCTCATGTCCAACCTAAACCTCTCCTGGCACAACTTGAGGCTGTTTCCTCTTGTTCCTTGGGAGAAGAGAGCAGTCCCCAGCTCACTCCAAGCTCCTTTAGGGAGCTGTAGGGATGAGAAGGTCTCTCCTGAGCATCCTTTTCTCCTGGCTCTGCATCTCTGGCTTCTCTGCTGCCTTTGGGGCCAAAGCTCACCTTTTCAGGTCTGTTAGCAGTGGCAATGCTGTTGCTAGCAGATGGAATCAGGCTGGATCTCTCTTGCCAGCAGTGCACTGGCACTTTGCAAAGGAGAAACAAGACTAAAACCCCAAACCTCCTCTTGTTTTAGCAGCAGCTGGACACATCCTGCAGGAAGCCTGACTTGCATGACATTTACCAAGCAAACAGCTGGGCATGGAGGGGAGGATTTGCCTGGTTTGATTCCTCTAAGTGCTACCTGAAACATTTAATTGAGGGTTTTGCTGTTCTTGTCAGCATCTTGCTGCTCCATCCAAGGCACTGAGCCTCTTCCTTCTGCTTCAGCCTGGAGGAGCTGGATGCTTAGCCAAGAACACAGGAGAGGTGAGACTGGGAGGGATCTTGGGAGAGAGAAGGTTGAGTCCCAACACAGCTCTAGCTTCCCTCTCCAGGGCTCTTCTGATCTTCTCCTAGTCACTAATATTAGTGTTATTCCAAGGAAAGGGAAGATCAGAGATGGCTTTCCCTGTGGATGGACAAGGGAGAGGCTCAGATATCCCCTTAGAGCCTTGGAAGTTTCCATCTCTTCCTGCAGCTCACCTGCATGAGCCAAGCAGCCAGCTCTCTGCAGCAAGAGAAAGCTCCATTCTTGGCTTTATTACTCCACCTCAGCACAAGGCTCTGCCTGGCATCACTCAGCCTGTCCTCCTCAGGCAAGCTGTTTGCCTTGCTCTGCCACAGAGAAGGCACAGCTCCCAGCCCAGCACTAAGGATCAGCTCAGGGATGCTCTTCCCTTTCCTCAGGGAGCCTCAGTGGGGCAGCTGAGGAAGTGATGCTGTCTGGCATTGCTGCTGCTCAGCAAGCTCACTGTCCCTCCCTTGCCATGGCAGCAGAGGTGGTTTGCTGCTGCACATCAGCTGGGGGAGGAAGTTCTCCCTCTAATGACTACAAACCCTCATTTGCTTGCCTCCTTAGGCAGCATTAGAGCTGGGCACAGCACTCCAACCACCCAGCATCCCAAAGCCAAGCCTCTTCTCCAGGCAGGACAGCCAGGGACAGGGAGGGAAGATCCCTGAGGAGATGAGCATCACAGAGCTGGGCACAATGTTTGGAATCACTGGCCTGGTTTTGCCTCAATTGTTACTTCTTGCTCAGCTAACCTCTTGCCTTCTTCTCCTAGTGAGTGCTATTCCCAGGAAAGGGAAGATGAGAGGTGTCTTTCCCTAGAGATGGAGAAGGGATCAGGTTAAATCAACATCCCCT
This sequence comes from Bucco capensis, assembly GCA_013396975.1. NCBI lineage: Eukaryota > Metazoa > Chordata > Aves > Piciformes > Bucconidae > Bucco > Bucco capensis. The sequence goes on from VWZO01003676.1 coordinate 201,632, forward strand.
TCCTGCCTTGAGAAATCAGCATCTCTTTGTGCATCCTTGCTCCTGGAGCAGGCTGGGAGGGAGCAGCAGGCTGGCATCAGGAGCTGCCTTCAGCATCTCCTGGGGCTTGGCTGTCAAGGTACTGACAGGGAAAATCCTGAGCCACTTCCCAGCTGTTCCCTGGCAGCCTCAAACCCTCCCTGGAAAGCAGGAGGTAATTGGGAACGGAAGGGAGCAGGTGGCACATGGTTGGAGGTGGCAGATGGTGCCTGTTTGGCTAGAGGTGCTCCCTGCTAACTGGCAGAGCTCATCAGCACAGGCTCAGCCCTTACCTTGCTCCCTCCTCCAAGCCTCCAGGAATGGCATGGGAAGCTAGGGAAAGAGATAGCCCAGTTCTTCAGGCAGTGGCCATAGGAGTGCAATGGGAGAGCAGTCACTCTCCCACACCTCCCTCACTCCACAAAAACTCTTGGCATTCCCAGTGTTGATTGCATTTGGCTTGATTTTCAGCTCGAGCCCTCACCAAAGACCTGGTTGGATGGTGCTGGGAAATTCCCTTGCCTCCTCAGCAGCAGAGCAGCCAGGAAGGATGAAGATGCAATGCCAGATGATTGCATCTCCAGCAGCTCCTGCTTGGCCTTGCTCTTGAACCTGGCACAAAGGCTGAGCCAAGAGCCAGCTCAGTGCTCAGGGAACACTTGGCCTGCTGCTTGCAAGATGACAACAAGAGGAAAAGCTCTCACTCAGCATGGAGCAGCTCCCCTCTGGCTCTGCTCTGCTCCAGCCTCAGCATTCCCAGGGCTCTCAGCCTTTCCTCCAGTGCCCTCAGCATCTCCCTGGACTCTCTGCAGCAGTTCCTTGTCTCTCCTGAAGCTACCAAAAGCTCACACACAATCCCTCACCTCTCTGAGCAGGAAGCTATCCAGACCCTCCTGGATCCATGCAGAAGATAGCAGCATCCAAATGCTCCTTGCACCCTGCCCAGCCCCAGGGTGGGGGGGAAGCTGTTCCTTAGGCTGCCAGGATAATCTAAGCCCAGCACTTTGGAGTCCTCCTCTTTGTCAGCACAATAAAAAGGAGTTTCATAAAGATGTTTTATGTCAGGTTGGTGGAGGCAGCATCCTCCCAGCAGAGCTCTCCAGTTTATTGCACAGAGCCTGGGCATTTTCCAGCTTCCTTCCCCTAACAAGCTGCTCTATATTCTGCAGCAGCAAGCCCCCAGAAGTGTGTGGTTTGCTGTGAGTGATTGATAATAGGATGATTGCTCAGGCACTCAGATATTTGATAGCCTTATCACACACCCGTGGGGGAGGCAGGCAACAATTACCATGCTCTGACATGTTTATCATTCCAGAGCTGAGCCACTCAGCCCAGGGACAGAGCTTCCAGCCTTGGAACATCCAAACACCTCAGGCAGAGCTCACGTGCTCAGCTCTAAAGCCACAGTTCTCCTCAGCAGCTCAGCAGAGCTTCTCAGTTTGGGGCAGAACACACCTGCCCTGCACTCCTGCTTTTCAGCATGGGTAAAGGATGAGGAGTTATCCCTTCTGGATCCTGCTGGAGGATGCTCACTTAGATAACATCCCATGGGAAGCATCCTCACCTCCCTGCCCTACAGCAGCACTTCACTCAGCTTTGGTGCTCAGCTCAGTACCAAGCCTTCCTGGTGAAGCCTGCAAGACTTCTAGCTTCATTGCTACAGCTCACTTTGCTCCTCAGGCTCCCCCCACATCCATCCATCCATCCATGGCAGGCATTTATCCAGGGGGTTCCAGTGGCTGCTCACCAGGAACAGCAATTACTGAGCTGCACTTCTCCCAGCAACAGCTCATCTGAACACCAAAAGAATCACAACTGTGAAATCCAATCTCCCTCTCCTCTTGCTGTGTTCCACTTCAAGGACCCAAAAGATGGGAAAGGCACCCTAATTTGAATTGGGAGCCTAATTGGTACATAACATCTCTAAATGTAGCCTTCAGAGCACAACCAGCCCCAAACATTAGCCTAAAGCCTTTCAAGCACTCACAGTTCCCCAGGCAGGCAGGGGAGATGCTCTGCTGCTGCCCCAGCAGCCACACACACAAGGTGGGGGCACAAAGCCATGCCAAGGGAATAATGGGATTTATTCCACTAAGCAACCTCATCTCCCTGAATCCAGCATGGGGAGGGCTGGAAG
>VWZO01003677.1:0-31013 GCA_013396975.1 Bucco capensis
CGGCCCGCTCCGCGGGAGGCCGCCTGCCCAGGGCGGTGGCCGGGCCTCACCTCGGTGCCCAGGGAGCAGGTGCGTGCCTCCAGCAGCAGGGAAATCACGGGCCGCCACCTCCCACCCGCTCGGTGTCAGGGAGCGGCACAGCCCGGCGGAGGGCGGGGCGAGCGCCGAGATATCGATCGGCGGGAAGGGTGGGGACAAGGAGGGTTCATCCGGGTCCTGCTGAGGCGTGTGTGGCCGAGCGCAGAGCTATCGATGAAGGGCGGGAAAAGAGACGGTGAGGTGGCAGCGGATTGGGCCTGGGCGTCAGCCTCCCCTGAGGGAGGTGTGGTGGCCGCTTCCTGGAACAGGTATAAACTGCTTTAATGAGCAGTTTGTAATTACTGTTTTGTTTCCCTTTGACTCACCAAGTGTGAGAACCTCTGTTTTTTCCCCTTACTTTATGTCTTAACCACGCTCTCTTATGCAGAAATATCCCCCTATTACCTTGTGTATCTATCCGCTGCGTGTGTGTGGCAGGTGCGACCACCCTGACGGGACAAAACTCAGACAAAAGCCTTACGAGATACCTGACTGGGGGGCTTGGGCTCACTGGAGAGCTGATGAAGGTGGGGTTGGCACCCTGCGGTGAAGCAGCATTCCTGTGTCTAGGCTTTTGTGGTGGATCTGCTCTTCTAAGTAGTGAATGTATGGGGACGGTGCACCCTCGACGAGGGTATGAAAGGAGACCCACGGGGGGGGGTGGGTGCACTTTGAGTTTGGCTCTCCTCCAATGAAGTGGCTTTGCGGTCTGGACCCTCCCCTTTGACTGGGACACCATCTACGGAGACTTTTACCGATTAAGTCCCAACACCCCCCCCCCTTCCGTGAGTGTATAGTTTGGGTCCCCTTGAGTGGGAGGTTTTCCCATTGTGAGTGAGTGCACACATTTTGGTTCATCTTCTAATGGGAATATTCCTTAAAGCTTGAGAATTGTTTGCATAGTGGAATATTCCCAAATGTCCTTTTCAACCATGATGATTCTATGACATCCAGACTTGTGATTTAGTTTTGTCAGAAGGAGTGCGAAGTAATTCTGTGTACAATAAATCCACCGTTTGGGTAGCTACCACTGTCTACTTTGTGAGTGCCTCTACAACAGCCTGACAGGCTAGAAGTTAAGAATTGCATTAGCTTGTCCATAAGGTAACGTTTATTTGCAAAACACTGTAAAATCCAGGATTTAATTGATGTCCATCCCTGATGAGGCACCTGTGTACTAATCTGAGGTCTTTGTATGGGGTAGGAGGAAGTGGGCAGGTGGGGTTGGGAAGCGGGAGGGCAAGTCTGGAGCAACAGAGGGTGCTGTTTTTCCCAGTTGTGTTCCTCTCCGTGGAGGATGAGAACAGGAATGAGCCTTAGGCTCAGTGCCTTTGAGGATTCACCCTCTGGGGTATCGTAGTCCTTCCCTGGGTGTTTGCTAGAGCTGGGCTGTTTCCTGGCACTTAGCCATGCTTGTGCCTTGGGAAAGATTTGGTGGAACCAACTACCTCCCTTTTTGTTGTTGGTTTACCCCTTTTGCCCAGACCTCTGCTGAGGCCAGTGAAAGAATGCTCCAGCAGTACAAGTGCCTCTAGAATTGCTGCAAGACGATTTAGTTTTCCTGTTTCATATGCGTTTGCTTGTTTATTTTCGTTTAGTGGGTGTAGAAAAGGGACAGGAGGGGAATGGAGGACCTGCCTGTCACTAGATGGCACGCCAAGCACATCCGAGAGCAATCGAAGACCTGCCAGGAACCTTGGCAGTGGATTTTACAGTACATGGGGCTGTTGACCCATTTGTCTTAAAGATCTTTTTCTTGGAACTGTGAGCCCCTGGCGACCTAGGCAGCTCGGTCCTTTCCTGCCATTCAGAATCAGTAGGAATCAGGTATAAACCGAAAGGTTTAATTCATCTCTCAAATATCTCTCTTTGTATTGCAAAGAATTTTTGAAGGAGTGTAAACCGAATGGCTTTAGACTGACCTGGATTTGTTAATTTTGTGAACACACTCTGTGTGGGAAAGGGTGATGAGCCTAAGTGGCAGGAGCCAAAGTCTGTTCTCATTTACAGCAGCACAAATGTAAACTATGCTATACCACTGTAAAGGCACATGGGGCACTCAGGGGCACAGGAGCCTAAATTTCCTTTTGGGAGCAAACAGACACCATTCAACACATCACTACATCTAGCAAGCCAGCTTTGTATTATCACTTCTATAACTTTCTCTGAGAGACTCCCAATAAAAGTCTAATACTGTCATAAAGATCCAAATCCTATTAAACAGGTGCAATCACTTGATGGGGAAGGAGTTCCTCAGGAAGTGCTAAAACCCATTTCTATTCAGAAGCATGTTCCTTATAAGGAAACTCATATATTCAATATGCTTAAGTTGCTTATAGTAAACATTTTGACACAAACCAAATTTGTTTAATTAGTCTGTGTAGAGGATAGAAGCTACGTTTCCATGCCAAACCCATGATTTTTCCTGTGTTTGCAGACTCATCAATCAAAGCTGGCAGCATGATGAATTGTAAGAGCTGCAGCTGACAAATTGTTGAGCTCCATTTATCTGGTTTGCCTGTTAACTGCTTCAGTACTGGCAGGCCAGCTATCTACACTAGTTTATCTGCTCCCGTAACACTGCTGAAGAATCTAGCCTATTGGTTCTCAGTGCCATGGAGTGGCACCACTTTTACACAGAGGAGATGAGTTATGTAAATACAGGAAGAGACACGAAGATTCAGAATTCCTTTGTGTTTATGTTTTATTTAGTGTTTTAACTGTAGGATCCATATACCACCATGTCAAGATTACATTCAGGACTCATTTCAGGTTTCAAGCACACTGCTGTCTCCTCTAGCCTCTCTTGCCTTCTATTTCTTCTATAGATTTCTAGAGCAACAGATTTCCATCTTGGAAGCAGCACATGTAAAATCAGTAAGCAGAGTAACTTCAACAGTGGGCATTTGACAGTGAATGATTTGTGATATTTTTGCAGGGCTGTTGTTGCTATCTCTGTCATCATCTGCTTGTTCAAAGAGCCTGCTTTTCATAGAATCCTAGAATGGCCAGGTTGGAAGGGACCCTAAAGATCCTCTAGTTCCAACCTCCCCGCACTGAGCAGGGATGCCAATCACTAGACTTTTGGTCCTGACTGTTTTGGCTCAGAGAACCCTTTGTAAAGTCTTACTATATTTTTCATTTGTGTTGGGTTTTCTCTCTCTTTCTCCTCTTCTCTTTTTACAGTAGCTTCTTCAGGCACCCCGCGCATCAGCATCAGCTTCAGAATCAAGAGGGAGCTTAGGCTGGAGTCATATGCTTCTCTGGGAAAATCAGTTTAAAACAGTAGTGATATTTCAGGTAACCTCTTCAAAGAAGGTCACTTTCCCTTGTTTTGCCAGTCATAACCTCACGTTTTCCTTACACCAGTCAGCTATTAAACTATGCTGTATCATACTCGGTTGCATTCAGTTAGGGTCCTTCCATTTCAGTAGCAAAACAGTTTTTATGTATAAAACAAATATGCAGACCACCAGCATGCAAGAAGATTGTGTCTAGAAAAATGCACTTTGATGTTAATTTATTTATTTTTACCTAGCTTGGCTTGGGTCTATGTTTTTCTTTCTGTTACAGTATGTTTGCACAACCAATAAGGACAACCATAGTTGACTATTGATGTATATTGAATCACTGAAACACTTTTATTTGATAAAATAAAATTACATGAAAAGCATTCCTTTGAGAGGAGGAGAAAAATGAGAAAGGGAAGAAAGGGATGTCTGCTTGTTTCATTTTGAAATGTCTGAGGCCAAGGCATGATTTCGAGTGGCATGGCTGAAATAAGGGCACACGAGGGTGGGAGGTCTAGTATGGGGTGTGCACAGACAGGTTCACCACTTGCAGCTGAGATGCTCTGGGATTCATTAACACTTTGCCCTGTGCAGCTTCTTAGATGAAAAGGGGTTTTATGTGCCAGTTCCAAGTCAAACCATCAAGTCAGTCATCTAATCTGTTCCACTTGAAGCAGTTCCTATCTGTTTAGTGCTTACTCTTTGCACAGATTGTAGTGTGCAGAGGTTCAGGTCTTATTGAGTAGGTTTTCAATTCTAAATGATCATTAATTTCTTTTTGAAATAATTGGTATGTGTTGTTCTTTTTTTTTCCCTCTGTTAATTTACTGATTTCACTAACATTGGGAAGAAATAATATAATTATTCTGCTTTAGTAGCATCAGAACAGATATTTAAGAGCCTATTTTAGTTATTTGGGAACAGAAAATTTGGCATGCATAGTGAGATCATTCTGGGTTCAGGGCTTGTAATAAAATGAGCACTCTTTGAGTGGGGAAGGTGAAGAGTCTAAGTTACTTGCCTGTCCCATTCAGCTAAGTCCTTTAGTTCCTTTAAGTGTGTGACAGAGCCATTAATTAAAATGGGAACATTAACATGCTGAAAGATGGGTGCAGAGATCAGCAGCTGGAAGCCAAAGGAAGTGAACAGAATTTTTTAGTGATCTGGAAACTCACTTCACAAATGATACAGAATTATTTTCTCATTCCTCTGTTTCACTCTCCCATGCTGATCTCTTTCCTGGGTGCTGACGTTTTTCTTCTACCCTGTCTTTGCTAACATTTTCCACTAAATCAAGCAACAAGCTGCCTGGGTTACAGGTGAAGGCCTCCTGAGAGTTGCAGGGGCCTGCATCACCTGGGCTGTCAGAATTCCAGTGCCTTTTCCCAGGGTGCTGGCGTTTCTCACCATAATGTTCATTTAGGTCTACCTCATCATTCCGGCCTCTTTTGCTAGGATGCTGGTGCTTGTACATCAGATACCTTCTGCCTGGATGCTGTCTTTTGGGTAGCTCATTCAAGTAGGTTAGCTGTGCAGTAGGGATGTCAGCGTACCGATCTGAGAATGACCTTCTGCCAGGGTGCTGTCGCTTTTTCAGCTTCAGATAGCCATCAAGGTCATCCTCTATCTCTCTCTTCCCGGGGTGCTGCCTCTTCTGAATGTCTCCATAAGATGTGTCTTCCTCAACATCTCTTTTTCCAGGGTGCTGTCTCTTCTCCAGGTCATTTAGGTACTTTTTCCCAGGGTGTTGTCTTTTGGAAAGCCATTCTGACAGAGGAGCATTTGATTCTGTCCAAGGAAAAGAATAATGTTAATGAACCCACATAATCCTAACTAAGGAAGTTAAAATGGAAATTTGAGGGGTTCTGTGGTGCAGGATCATAAGTTATTGCTCATTATGCCCATTTAATTGCACAGTTAACTGTATGGTCTTGAATTTGACCCCTCTGGATGGCCTTTGTCGAAAGAGTTCTGGCACAATTTTAGCAAGGATGGATTGATATATTAGGAACTAGCTGCAGCCAAATGGGAAGACAAAGCCTAATGTATTGATTCAGGTAAATGTGTCAGATTCACATAAAGGTGAGTAACACATGCTGAGCAGCTGGAAGAAATCAGCTGCAGAAGCTGGGTATGGGGAAGAGCTGGAAATCAACATGAGACGCAGAAGGGGTAGGGCTGAGACACAAGTAGCAGTGGGGGTGTGACGTTTGAAAGCCAGCCCCGTATTTCCAGCTACCAATCATTACTTGTTCTAAAGCTCTTTCTAATTGTTGGGTCATAGGCTGGACTTGATGATCTTGGAGGTCTTTTCCAGCATTGGTGATTCGGTGATTCTGTAATATTTCAGGTCTTGAATCAACATGACTGACTAAGTGTTCATGTGGAGAAAGAGGAAGGCTTTTTCTGTGGCCATATGTGGCTAGCTCCTCTTTCCACTCTGAAAGGGCTCTGTGCACCTTGTTGGTGGCAGGCAACTATGTGTGATCCCTGACTCTGATTTGCTTCCACTGCTGGGACTAGTGACAGCAGAGCAACTGTGAGTTGGGAGCCAGGGGACACTGGAGCAAAGCCCAGCTCTGTCAGGGAGTAGAAACCAGTGGGTTGAGGTAGTAGGTGAGTGGCAGCAGTGTCCCTTCCAATTAACACTAGATACAGGGCCCACAACCGGAGAATGCCCTCCACATGTTCTCTTAGAGCTTCCCTCTGGCAAGTTTTCTCTGACAGGCTTCTACCATCTTACTACATAGCAGCTGCTTAGCGATGGGACAGCATTGCCTAAGCATGCAGATTTTGGAGCAGAAAGTGCCTTTTGAGAGCTCTGTGTCAGTGTATTGCAACAGACCTCCTATCCTTCCTGTCTTCTTAGTGAGAGTAACAGATACATGCATTAGAACCTGGGAAGTATGCATGGAGTCTAGTGATCTCAGCCAAGTACTAGGCTAACATCACCAGATGGGTGCCTCCAGGGTTACATATACCTTTATTTGTCTCTGCTTTCTTGAGGACAGACTGAAGAATAAGGCTTTCAGATCTCTGAAGGATGTCATCAAGGGGACTTCTTCCCATATTCTCGGTTCCTTCTGGAAGGGGCTCTTCCCCATTGAGGCAAACACCAGACAAGGTCATGCAGAGGAGAAGCAGTGGCAGCTGGATCGATGGCATTGTGGGACAGGGGTTCCTGCAGCTTCCATGGGAGAGAGAACAACAGGGAGGAGGGTGAAGCAGACAAACCTAGCAATAATAGCAGTATTTCCAGGCACTGAAAAAGAAATATGGCACTGCTCTAGGGATTAAAGTCTGTTATAAGCATCCTTCCTCATTTCTGTTACTAACCTCTCAGTGTATTTTATATTCTTCAAAGGATCTGTAAATTCTTCATAATTAAAACCAGGCACTTGTTCATTTTTCTGGCAGAATAAATATGAACATTTTAAATACCTAACTTCTGGATGCACACGTAGTTCTGAAAGCTAGTGATTGTGCTTTGCCTTCTGCCGAGAGGCAGAAATAATCTCCCTTTTGAACTCTGTTAACTGTACCCCACAACTAACAATCTCCCCCAGGCAATGCTTTCGGTGAGGGTTCATTTTCAACATTACTAGGATTTGCAGCACTTTCATTCTGCCTTTACTTAAAGCCTGAATTTTAATAGTCCATTAGGGTTTTTTTAATCTCAATGTCTATACATTTAAAATAGCAGTGTCTGTGTATTTGTCAACATAATAAGATAGCTATTTTCCATTGGTCAGGGAGATTTCTTACACTGGAGAAGCATTTAATGTTTCAGAGACATAATAATAATCATATCCTTTATTACCTTTTGTCTAGATTACAAATGTTGTTCTGTTTTTTCTAGGTAGCACTGGAATTCCTAACACACTTATCATAGATTTATTTCCCGGTAAGCAGAGTTCTTTTAGTAGAATGGGCTACATCTTTAACACTAGATATCAGTCATTTATCATAAGTATATATTCAGAACAGAAAAGAACAAATTTACAAAGTTCTACAGATTTTTAGAGTTCATTACCTCTCTTACTGGCAGCTTTCTATCACTTCTGAAGTCCTCTTTTGATATCAGCCCTAAGAATATAACATAGGCTGTTTGGCTTGGAGCAATCTTTAGAAGGAAGGTACAAAAGGAAATTATTTGGTACATTACCTGGTTTGTGGTTTCAGATTTTTGCTTGATGCATCTGCCAAGAAATATTTCTTTTAGTCCTTTAAAGCTGTTTGCACATCTGAGCTTCAAAGTTGCCTTTTTTCTGCTACAGACACACAGTATGCAATAGAACTGTTGCTAAGTTCTCTTTGGATGGCTTGTGTCTCTGTACTTATACTGTACTGCCTCTGGATCCTGTATGCAAATAGCTGTGAGGTAATTTAGGTGATGTGTTTGGGGTTTGTTTTCTTGGCTTTTTTGGTTGGTTTGGTTTTTTGTTTGTTTTTGGGGTGGGTTTTTTTTTTACACTGATGTCAGAGATCTGCATTTTGAATGCATTTTCAAACTCTGGTAGTTATTTGCTGACTTCCATATATCCATTCTCAACTCCCAGAAATTGCTGTTTTCTCATTCTCTGAAGAAACTAAGTTGAATTTTATGTAACACAGCACAGAGAAAAGGAGATTTTTCTCCACTTAACAAAAAGGAGCTTGTGTATCCTCTGTTAACAAGCACTGTGGAGTAAAAGCAGAGGCAGGTAATTTATTAAGCTAAGGAAGAAAAACAATGAACAAAAATGTAGTGGATTGTATTTAAATAGGTTTATACCATGGTTTCTTATTCTGAATGACACTATACAGCTTTCAGCTTACAATTCCAGATTTTCTTGGCATGGGCTTCCATAAACAGTGGGTGCAGAGCATTGTATATTAAAACAGAGTTATGTTGCTGCTCTGTGCTTCAAAAAGCATTGTATTGTTGTAACTAGAAATAAGACTCTCTCTTTAACTCATCTATTTAAGATATTCTTACACACAGTTCTACTAAAAATAGATCATGCAGGAGGCACAGATAAAGAGCTAGTGATTTTTTTGGTAATCTTAGTGATATGTGGGACTAAAACTGGAGTATGGGTTGCTCACAACATTGAAGCAACTCAGGGTTCTTTTATTGTTACTACATGAAGGTTTCAACCAAGTGAAGTCAATGTTTTTCTGCTTTCCCATTTACTACCTGTCATGAACACAAAATCACATTGGTGTGCCCTTCCTTCTGTCATCAGAAAGTTTCAGTTAAAATTTGTCCTCAGCGGTAAGTAGTGGCAAAACCCAGCACCTGTCCTCATGGCTTGAGAACACCTTTCCTGGTAGGACACTGGCATTTTAGCAAACCTCTAGGGTGCTGTGCCACAGTCTGACACTGTGGGATTGGGGATTTGGGAGATACTCCTAAAAGCACTGCACTTAAAAGTGGATTGGTTCTGTTTAAAGGGAATGTGGATCCTGTCCTCATGTGGCCTGTATAAATTAAAGTGGACATCAGTGGAATGGGAGCTGCATTTTTAAACATATCTTTAGAAAAGTGAAACAGAATGGTGAAGTTATGAATTGTGTTGCTGGCTCCCTGCAGTGCTTTCTTGATAAGCTGCTGAAGCCAAGCATGCCTTCTAAATAATAATTAAAAAAGGATGTTTTCATTGTGTGGTTGAAGGCTTCTGTAATTATGAATAGCTTCTCAATCTTACTTCATTATGTTTTTTTCTTCAGTTAGTCATATTTTTTTTATTCTTTTTAACACAAAATACATGGAGCACATTAAGCATTGTGACTACTGCCAGTCACATAGAGTTTATCTCTCCACAAAGCAGGAAGTGAGTGAAGTTAACTGGCTTGGTTTGGCAGGGTTTTTCAAAGTGAGCTTGCATGGATAGCTAGGTAGCTCTCTCTGTCCTCTGAAGGAGCAAGGTTAATAATTTGTCATGCCCTTGGAGCACAAGGTGGGGTTTGTACTGATCGTTATTTTCCAGTGAAGTTTATCCACAAATCTTGAGCCAATCCCTTAATCCCAGTGGGAAATTCTCTTACCTGCACAGAGCAGCAGTCAGGAAGGTTTAGAGTCAGCAGGTCTGAGCAGTCTTCCTACTCCATGTGTTTGGGGCATTGGTTCCTCAAAGCCAGCATTAGAGGAGTGAGCCTCTCTGCAGCAGACAGACCCAAGCAGAGGGGCTTTGCCAGAGCAGCACAGTGTGTCACAGCCCAGTTGGCTTTGTTGCAATTCATAAAAAAAAACAAAACACTGAGGAATGCAAACACATTTTCTATTCACTTTCAGTCATTGGGAATATAAAATCTAGGAGGGGAAATGAAGGCAACTCCTCTAGCATGTTCTCTGTTCCTTCCAGCACTGAGCCACAGCTATGGTGCTTCTGCTGTTGCTTAGTGCAAGCACCTCTGGTGGAAAGTAACTTCTGATACAAGCTCTGATGTATTTTGGGGGTAGCTCCTAGTTAAAGACAAGCAAATGAATTGGCTTAGAGGATCTGGTGAGATCACTAGAAGCTCTGCTGGCTAATGCTGAATGTCAGTTGAAGTGTGATCTGAAAATGGTGAGGAACATCAGTAAAGAGCCCCTTTTGAAGGCTTTGTAACTTTCAGTTGACACTTTCCTTCTCCAAAATTCCAGAAATGGCAAAATTTTCTGCTCTAACTGTAAGTCCTGGGGTTTTATGGTTTTGCAAACACAGAAGTGTTGATGCTTAATCTTTTGAATTCCTTGAAACTAATAGAAAATCCTTTGAGGAAACTTAATGCAGGGATAAATTAGGACTTCTGGTTTAAATAATGAATAGGATGAGTATTGAATCAGATGGGAACATTAATTTCTGTGCATGGAAGCTTTTAATAGAATTACTGAGTAAATTCCAGATGGAACACACACAGCTACCCTCACCAGTTAAAACCCAGAAAGGCCAGGGAGTGCTATTATACTAAAGGGGAGGGGGAGCATCCCACATAGCATTAAAACTTCTGCCAAAAAAGAGTATAAATAACATGTTGCTTGTATCAGCTAACTTGCTTTATAGTTTCATGGGGAAGCAAAACCAAAGCATTATGGCATTAATCCCACATACTGGTTTCCTGACAGACTTTTCAATACTAAACAGTATATTATGAAGTCAGAACTTGACAGGCTTAATTGTATACTTAAGAGTCAGTCTAAGTCACAGTCTGTTCCTTCTGGGATGATGCTAGTTTGGAATAAAGATCTCAATGGATTCACTGCAATGTTTCTTTGTTTTGTAATTATCTCTGCAATGTTTATGCAGGGTCATTGCTATAGTTTCCTATTCAAGGAATAGGAAATGTGACTTGGGAAGAAAGTGGCCATCTTCAGAAGGAGTGTCACTGTGCCCTGTCTCTCCTTTCGGGCACAGTCCAGGGTCTTTCAAACTAAGTAATGCCACTTAATGAAACGAGCAAAACCCTGTGCCTCTTGACACCAAAAAACCCAGCTGCCCAGCCTGTTCACAGCTGCTAATGACAGCACTCAAGGGATTCTTGTTCACTTCTGACAGGGAATTAGTCATTGGACAAAGTGAATTTCCAGCTCAGTATACCTTGCCAAAATACTCCTTTTAAGCTGGGGCAAGTTTCGTGATGTAGCAAGAAGAGATTCAGGGAAATTTGATTTGGTATGACAGAAATGGTGGACATCCAGCTTCCTTTTAAGAAGTAAGTCTGATTCACACTATCAGGTAACCTGCAAAGCCACTTGGAGGTTTGTAAATAAGAGGTCACTACTTCCCATGGCAATTAAAGGAGTAACATGCTAGTTTGTCTCCTTTATTCTATTCCTTCACACTTCCTGCTAACACATCCTAATCATGGTAGAGAATCCATTAATTGGATGTGAAAGGGAGCAAACTTGTGAGAGAGAGTATGTTGGGAAGAGATTTAGCGTTTGAAAACACTCGCTTGGATTTTAAAGGTGCCAGGCCTCAGCTTACAGCCAGTTCTCCTGTCAAGTTCCCTGTGAGCAGTCAGGACAGAGCATGTCTGAAAATCCTACCTACCAGTCCCTGCTTGTTCAGGTGTTAAAAGTCTCAGAAGCTCCTGAAGACTGGACACACATAATGCGTGCCTCGTGGTTAGAGATCAGAGACCACAGTAGGAGCACAAATAAGACAACCAAATAAAAGCAGAATGAGAAGTTCCAGAGCTGGCCCTTGTGGCTGACTGTGGAACATCTTCCTCTTGAAATTCAGACATTTCTAGAGCAGCTTTTAAAATTTAACTGTTTTGTTTCTTATTGTTGCTTTCAGTTGCTGTTAAAGGCCACTGTTCATTTGTAATAAATTATTCAGGAAAGTGACCTCAAGCCTTGCTTTAAGGATGCAGTGCAAGCGTGATTTGCCTTCAGGTTGTCTGTGTTGGTCTGACCAGGGAAACAGGGCCAGTGGCAGGACCTCATCAGCAAGGGATCTGCATTTGAGCCTACCTATGCACAACACCCAAGAGCAGTTATTTCTAATGGAGGTGCAGCCTGGAATCAGATGTAGAGAGAAATTTTGAGCAGGAATCTGGTGTTACATAACAGTAAAGTTAGTTTCAGGTACTAGTCATATCAGCTGATCTGACTGAAATAGATAACAGTGGATTCAACTATTGTTCCCTTCCCTGCTATTGCTTCTGTGTGCCTGTGAGTATGCATATGCATTATGTGTTTTTTATTAATGAACTGTTCCTGGCTTTCTTGTTTTTAGTAGTTACTAAGTTATTTGGTCTGCTCATTTTTGTGAGGGCTTAAATTTGCTCACCATGTGTTATTCTTCCTGCAGTAAGATTAGTCATTTCTTCTTTCAGGCTACTGTTTCCTGAGAGTCCTGTAGCACAGCACCAGTGAAGATCAGAATCCATTACAGTGAGTATTATATACAATTAAAGCAGAAACTGTCCATCCCAAGAGAGTTAGAATGCAGTGTAGGTGTACATACATACAGCTAGCTATACCTACACCCACCATACGTGCATAGATCTGTAGGACTATGAAAGGATTGAGCAAGTGAGAGGATGGAGAAATCATGTCAGTTGTGTGGAGCATAAATAGGATATGTCATGAATTTTGGTAGCTGTGGATCATCATCAAGCTAATCAGGGCTAGGTGACAGTTGGTTTGTAAGCTTTGCTGCAGTGTTTCAAAAAGACTTGAAGAAAGAAGGCTGTCATTTGAACCTGGCAAGGATTTCTTCCCTCTTATAAGGACAGGCTTGTAAGAAAGCTGGTCCCTTGGGATTACCAACAGGATGAAGACAATTGGAGTTTTGGCTCTCTGATTCCAGTATGGACTTCACAAATAGCAGTGGTGTAGCTTACAGTTTCTGGTACTGCCCATTAGTCCAACTGTGTCTGCAGAGCAAGGCAAAGAGAATATTTAGGGGCTTTTTATTTTTATCACTTAAAAGCATCACTGATGGCACCAGTGAAACTGGAAGCTGTTACTTAAAATCCAAGTCCTCACTGTATCAAAGGTGGCTAGAAAATCAACTGGGAAATGCTACATCTTGTACTTGGCTATCCACAGAAGCTGCCAGAGATCTAGCACAGTGCTGAGATGTGCACATTGCATGGAGCACAAGAGGTCAGCAGGTCATTCTCTGGAGAGTTGAGTGAATTTCCTGGTTAATAAGAGGAGGGTTGGTAGAGTACTGAGTTTAGAACTGTTCCCCTGCTGTCATTCCTTGTCATTTAGATGAAGCTTGATGCACAACAGAGACACCTGAGGGGGAGGAACAAGCTTTCCACAACCAGTTCTTCAAGTGAGATGATTTTCAGGTAGCACTACTAGTTACGTAAGGACAAACACCTTTATGTAATTTATACCTTTATCACTTTCATAGTCATTGTAATAACAATAGACTTCTCCACTGGTGCCTAATGGATTTGTTTACAAGCAAACAACATTAAGTGGGAACCAGTGAGTATTCAGCTGCCATTTGGGGTCAGAGATTATAATTAAAGCTGTTCTGTAGGCCAAATGTTGGATGTCACACTTTATGGGACAAGAAAGGCAAATGCATGACCAGTGAGGTGTGCCCTGAGAGTAGTATTGGCTTCCAGAAATGGCTTTTGTGATGTTCTCATAGCTTCCTCTTCACATCTGCCCAGCTGGCACACTCTGCATCCCAAGGGAAGCTGAGTGAATGAACATGTAGCACTGGAGTCATTTGATACCTCCTTCTGCTGAGAAAACTGTGAGGCACAAAGCCTATGCCTTCTCAACTCTTCTGTCAGTCTTCCCCCTGGGCCTTTTCAGCTGAGACTGAATCTGAAGCAAGATACATTTAAAAGCAGCTAGAGAATGGTTTGCAGATGCAAACTACAGCAGGTGGTGTATTTTTATAAGCACCAAGCTGGGAGGCCACATGGTTATTTGGTAAGAATGGAGTCTGAGAATTGGGACAGCTGTATTCTATTTCTGTCTCTCCCATAGAAGTGCTCTCTGACTCTTTGTGGTGCATAAAGGCAGAAATCTAACTGGACTCAAAATCAGAGTCAGACTTTCCATAGATGGTAACTGAAATTAGGTAGACCCTTAAATACCTGAGTTTTGTGTTCCCTGTTCACAAATAAGTGATAATGATACAATACAGTGACTTCTGATGCTAGTGACAGACTTTGTAAGTCTCAGGTCACAAGAGAAGTCAGAAGTGTTGTAAGTATTTGGGTGCTTTTTTTAGGAAGCAGGTGGAATGCACCAAGCCCAATGGGCCTGGTGTGCAGATTGAAATCAAGACAATGGTAAATAGAAAAGCTGTGTTTGATTGGACTGCACTGGAGCTTTGGTGTGACTGCTTGAGATGTGGACACTTCTTTGTCCATAAACAATGGTGTAACATCCTGTTAAATGAGCAATTTCATAGGCTTCTTTCTACAAACCACTTATTACATTAATAAACAGTTTTCTGCTGTCAGATTTGGAATGTCCTACACTGGCACCTAAATGGTGTGATGAAATTCTGGAATGCACTCCTGGAATGGCTAGTGGTGCTCTACTCTTGAATGCAGAGATAGCTGTAATGCAGCAGTGATGTTCAGCTTGTGGTAGGAGACAAGGCAGGGTTTAGAATGACTTCCAAAGGATAAGGAAAAGGTCATTAATAAAAGCAATCCTTATATTAAATTTGCTCTGTGATGATCTACAGGTCACCTAGAAAATGTTTGTACCTCTAGAAACTATGAAAAAGTAAATCAACTAGAGAAAGTAAAAAAAAATATCATCAGAAGTCCTCTTTAGACCTGCATTTTCATGACTGTGATTCAGAGGCCATTGTGCAAGATGCAGAGTTGAAACTTTTATCACAGTCCTCTTTTGTAGCTATTATTCAAAAGTGTGACCCAACATTTTGACATTTAAAATGGCTCATAAAGAACACAAAGCTGACAGACTGTTTTTAAAATATATTCTGGAAGATCTCCACAATAATCTGTGATGATTTCTGAGCCCCCACTGCGTGGAGAAGGTAAGGAAATGCCAAGGATTGCCTGATAAACAGGGAGAGCCATAGATCACTACCTGTACCTTTGTCATTTGTGTAACAAATGACCTCTAAGCCAACAGCAGAGTAAATCTCGCTGACCTTTTACAACTACTTGTGCTTTTCTTGACAAACAGCAACTCCATCTTCATTAGAATCACTTTCAATTCTGTATGGCAGCAGGTACCCAGCAAAGCAGTTGTATGAACACCTACTTGCATGGGAAGGAAGCAAGCATGGAGCTGCTTTCTTTACTTGAAGGTGCATAGCACTGGTCAGTACACCCTGTAGTGGGGAACTGGAAAACACTGCTAAATTTATGCTAAGGTCATGATACCTATGTCTGTGAGTGTGCTACATTGTTCAGCTGGAACTGGGTTATATTAAATATTTCATAGAATCATAGAATGTCCTGGATTGGAAAGGAGCTGTAAAAGTCATCTAGTGCAACCTCCTGCAGTGAACAGGGACATCTCCAACTCAGAGCCCAGACAACCAGACCTGGAACATTTCCAGTTAATGACCATGAACTGACAGTTACAGATGAAATTTTCAAAGGTTTCTCTTTGCCATTTAGATGCAAATGAAGCAGCCAGGTTTGCTGAATTAGTCATTGTCTTGGGCACTTTTGGCTTTTGAAGATGTGACAACCCGTGTAACAGTGGCAGCCTCTGGGTGCCAGGTATGTCTGGCAGCTCTCCCCTCTTTCTGGGTATGGGAGTGGAAGCAGAGCCATACTCTATACAGCATGTGAATCAACTTCAGCCCTTGAAAAGTAGTACAGATCTAGAATAAGTCTGTGATTTTAGCAGAATTTAGGTACTATCTCCTGGAAACCCAAGTGAAAAGACCAAGTTAAATGAGTGATAGTGTGTCACCTTCTTTGATATCACTAGAGGTTGCTAAAGGTCTTTGGCATTTAATGTTTTCCTGCTTCAGAAAACATGTTAACGTCCTTGATCACGTCCATGCTTCAGAGGCACTGGGATAAACAAATGATTTGTGAAGTGACAGCCTACTATTTTTGTTGTGATGGGGGGGGGAATAAAGTGAAATTGATGTCTGGTCTCAGAAGAAAGGTTTTTATAGTGATTTGAAAAAATAGCAGTTTTATGAAGCTTAGAAGTCTCTGATATAAGGTTCCTCACAAAGAAATCTCATGTAAGGATATTCAGTGGATGCAGCATGAGTTGGTGGGTCCTCTATTTTAAATTGGCACCAGCAATGTTTGATAACCCAGCAGAACTAAATTTCTCACTGTCAGCTCCCTTAATTTCAGGTTCAAGACTGAATCACGGTTGGGCTTGAGGCAATAATTTCAATGGTTTTATATCATGGATTAATTTACTTCTTTTTTAAAAAGATTCAGATAAATATTAAAGAGCATGAGGCTAGAAGTCTAGAGTTTTTCAGAGGTTTTTGCTTATGAATAGGAAATAGTCTATTAATTGTTCTGATCCAGTCTGGAGTAAATTTTACGCCTAGTAGACAACAGCAGCTTGCAGCTCAGTGGCATTTCTTTGCAGGTTTTGGTCTGTAGTGTCTGTGGCAAGCTGTCAGCTCAGGAGGTACTTGTCAGAGGGTTGCACTTGCCAGTGCTGCTATGCTGCTCAGAGCCCAGCGAAGCAAATGGGAGCTAGATCCACTATATCACCTTCTAGAGGGACTTTGGTTTCAACCTTCCCAAGATGTTGGCATACTTACGTTTTTTTGCCCATAAAAATGGAAGGGCCTAGATGTTTAGATGCACAGTGCAGCTGTTGTGAGGTTTGCATACATGAGGATATTTTCTGGGGCAATTCATCATCAAGATGCTTGCAGATGCTTATAACTAAGCAAAGTGACTGGGCCTGAATGTCTTCATTGCAGTGCAGTGGCAGTCGTGCTGCTTCTCAGGAGTGCCAAGGTTCAGGCTTCACTTGTTCAAACTCGTGTTTTTTATTGCAGTAGTGTTGACACAAGCCCTGTAGCCTGTCTAGCAGCAGGGCCAGGGCACAAATGACAAAACAGTTTCTGCTTTTAGAGAGACTCACACATCCAACTAAGGAGAAACAATCAATGACCATTTAGATGGTTCTGACTGAACAAGATGTCTTTAAATTAAATCTTGCTACTTCTCAGAGGAGTCTTGAAAATAAGAACACTCTGACTTCCTAATTTAGCCACTAAGCAGCAGAGAAAGAAGTTTTATTGGGTTGTTTGGCCAGGTGACTTCCACCAGGGTTCCTTGGCAGGGAAGCATTTTTCCTTAGGGTGTCTGTCATGGTGAACAGACTACCTTCAGGGGAGCTAAGGGCTAAGGAGAGAACTAAAATAATCAGTTGGTGACCTTGTAATAAAGCAGCAGTTGATCACAGAATCATTAAGGTTGGAAGAGACTTCTAAGATCATTAAGTCCAACCACACCTGCCCTCTCATGTGGAATTCTCTATTCAGCAGATTTGGTAAAACATCTCTTTGTCACAGTGCCTATCCTTCTGCCCTATGGCTTTCTTTGAACATCTCTTGAAGCAGATGTCTCTTGGGCCACATCCAGCCAGACAAGCAGAGTGTGGTCACAAAGACTGAGCATATTTCCAAGGTGAACATGCTGTGAATATCCTGGCAGTGGGCTTCTCTCTCCCCATTTTATCCTATAAGTGATGGTAGTTGTAGTGAAGTAATATAGGGAGAGGAGAGACTTCTTGACAGGAATGGACAATGCAAATTGGCCTTTATATGTGAAAGCCTTACTCTTATAACACTTGTGTACTCGCCCAGCAAGTCAGGAATTGGTGGAACTTTGTGCTGTCCACTTACATTGTGTGCCTCACATTTTCAGCAGGGCTTCATCCAGGTTCTGTTTTACTTGGGTGTCTCATAATAGCTACTGGTACTGATCTGAAATAAATGATATGCACTAGTATTAGGAATTAAAACCCTTAAAAAATCTCTTGGACCTGCTTCTAACTTGAACCACGAAAGAGGAGCTGCCAAGTTGCTCTCATAAATATCAGAAAGTTAAATCTGGTATGGAAGTAAGAGCCAGAGTGATTAAGAATTGATTTGCAAAGCAAGGATTACAAACTTGTTTGTTTTCTCACACCTGCTCTCCACTTCAGCAGTACAATAAAGCAAAGTATATCTAATGCACCGTCCCCCTAATTGGATAATGCACTCAAGGGAGTATGACCAACTGAGGCTTTTAAGATGACACCACCATTTGCCCAATTATAGCTAATGACAACACACTGTTCCTGCAGAATGCATCTTTATTCCTTGGTAGGTTACATTTCCTTTCAGCTTTTTACCTATTGATCCAGCAGTACCTCATGTAGAACAAACTTCCTTGTTGCCAAGTCTTGTTTATGAGACCAGAAAAATCTTTTCTATTGTCTTCTCAATGTCTGAGCAAGTCAGTGAGAGAAAAAGCATCTTCAACTACGTGAAGAAGGTGCCTGTGCCACATAGCACTCAGAGTGAATGATCCTTCTAGTCTTAAACTCCAAGTGGGAACATATTCCATTACACAAAGGGAGATGTTTGCTGAGCAAAGCTGCAGCATCATTAAGCTTGAGGCATATTTAGTACTTTTTTTTGTCAGAGTGGAAGTGCTTGAATAAAGTTGGAGAAATTATCTATCCCTAAATAAAACATTTCTGTCTGTCTTCTCTAAGCATTCATGACTACAAGTACAGGCTGATGAGTTAGGGCAGGGTGGGATTCTGATTGCTCTCACAAATGGTCTCCATACTTGCTTTCAGTAGTTGTAAATTACATCAGAAGAAATACTTTTCTACAAATGCAGAACCATTTTATAATGTGTAGTTGTCAGGCTAGCTCACTACTATCATTCAGCATTTCTAGTGGGATTAACCTCAGCCCACTGCTCTGCTCTCCAGACCCTTGCCTAAATGAAAAATCATGCATCCTTGTCCTTTCCAGAAGTAATTCTTATTTCTGCCCAGCCCTAA
Organism: Bucco capensis; assembly: GCA_013396975.1. NCBI lineage: Eukaryota > Metazoa > Chordata > Aves > Piciformes > Bucconidae > Bucco > Bucco capensis. Next base: position 18,802 of record VWZO01003677.1, read on the forward strand.
CTGTGATGTAGTTCCACTGCTGAGGGAATAGTTTCAGTATTGGCCAGCACACTACTTCTGTTTTCAGTAGTTCCCCCCAGAGTCTGCTATGGAATGTGATCATTCCTGTGTCACCCACATGTTGCCCCTCCTGACCCTTTTCCCAGGTCTCTCCATAGGAAAGCTGGAGCTGGTTCTATTGACTTGAGTGATTTTATTAGGTTTCTTCTTCAAAAAGAACAACACATCCAACTAGTAACTCTTACAGTCAGATACATTATTTCTTGGAGCCCATACTGGTATAATTGAGATCAGCATCTGACCTAGTGAGGTTTAAGGCTGCTCAGAATGAGCTCTGGTAGAATTGGGTTTGGAGGAGTGAGTAGCAGTTGTGACTGTGCCATGCATGTGTTAATTCCAGCTCCTTCACCTCAAGCAGCCCAGCACAAATGCCACTTTGCCAGGCTCTGAGTGTCCTCTGCAGTGTAGGCTAGCATGTGCACGTCTCACAGGCTTTGCTCAAGATCCTGTAGGAGCTCACGGACAGAGAGGATTAATGTCAAACAGCAACCCCTTCAGTCAGAATCCCTCTTTGCTGCTTACATACTGAACTGATAGAAAGAAATAATTAAATTGAAGAAGAGTTACTCCATTTAATGACTTTTCATATCCTCCAGCACAAATAGAAGTTGCAGATTTTGTTGCTGCTTTTGGCTGGTATCTGTTTGCATTTTCTCACCCATTATTACATGCATGGATCTCTAGCAGAAGGCCTGAGGAGCCTGCCTTTCTGAGGATGTCCCAGTCAATAGGTAACCTTACACGACTCAATTTGCAGCCTCATCATTCTTGCTTTCTTTCCAGCATTTCTCCTGAAAAGCTCCCCGCACAGTGGGCTCCTTCAATTTTGTTCTCTCAAAGGTTCTTGCCAGTAAATTGAGCTGGGGGAGTGTACATGGGTTTTGCACTTCGCTTGTGAAGGCTGAAAGCAGCGTCTCTGAGAAACAGAGCTGAGTACTCTGTGCTCACCTGTGTGAATCCATTTTGTCTCCTCCACAGGCTTCATTTTCTGCATGCAGCTGCAGGAAGATGGCAAACCTGGCAAGTTTGACTTGCACTGGAAAATGGAAACATGTTTTTTCTCTCCCAGTGTATGAGAACTGGGAGTTTAGCATGCACTGTCACCAAGAGAGAAACTCATTAAGCCACCAAATCATTCCTCCCAGGCTGTCTTGTCTGAGTATTGATCCCTTGTTCCTAAGTAAGTAAACCCTGCGGTTGATCCTAATTATTCTGGGACATCTCATTCCAGTGACTGGATCAATTGCCTCTTTCATTGCCTCCTGCAGTGTGTTCCTGTCATGCCTGGGCACCTCTGCATCACGTGCTCTTCATCAGGAGCCTAGTGGAATCGTTTGCTGTGGTGATGAGAATGGTGTCAGCCACTTCACACTCATTTAGGGCTCAGCCCGCACAGGACATGAACGCTTGGAGGTACAGCATTGGCAGTGAATGCAGCATTAACCTCACACTGCTCCAGCCCTTGAGGCTGTGAGGTTTGCCCTCAGTGTCACATCCTGTCAGGCATAATGCCAATAGGATGCTTGGCATGAGGCTCCCTTTGAGCAGAAACAGGGATAAATATACAAGTTCCCCTTTTCATCCAGAGGCTCAGAGCAAACCTGTCAGGGTGTAGGGAGGCCAAAGACATACTGAGGGATGGAGAACCAGGAGGTGAGTGGAAGCAAGGCCAGCAGGGCAGGGCTGCACTGACCAGGGCTCACACTGCAGTACTAACTGCAGCAAGCAGGGCAGGCTGAGGATGGCAACTGCTTCTGTAGTTCTTTGAGGAGAAGAAAAGTTTAACTTCAGAGAATGGAGATAACAGTGCCAATCTGCTAAGGAAATACACAGCACAGTGACTCATTCAACCTACACCCAAACAGCTATTGTTCTAAATATATTTCCCCTGCATGTCTACATGTTCTCATAGCATTCATTAGCTTTCTTATGAACATGGCCTGAACTGTGGCAGACAAGGTATCAGCAGCACTTCAGCCTGCTACTCAGAATGGACTTCAGGGAACAGGTCTCTTCCATAATAATCCTGCCTGCAAAGAGCTAGCACTTGAATTGCAGCACACTCCTTAAGCTCTGACCAATTTCTGTGGCATAAAATATCAAGGGCAGAAGCCTGTGTTTCTGTACCTCCATTGTGGCAATTTCCTGTTGTTCAGTGATCATCTTGCTACGGACAAGACTGGGTGGGCATCAGTCAGCTATCAGAGACTGACAAAGCCTGCCATAAACCAAGAGAGAGCTTCCCTGCAAGCATCTCTCACATTCCCATGGGGTGGGGATTCACCCAGAACAGGAGCATGTTCGATTTTTGTCATGTGCTCCCTCAATAACACAATCCCACAACTCCTTTCCTACATCAGCCTGCTGCTTTTTATCCCATCTGAGTGTTTCCTCTTGAGTTAAGTAAAGGCAAACAGTCCCAGTACAGCAGTGCTGGGAATGCTCTGTAACAGCTCCATGATGATGTGAGTCCCTACAGGGTCTGCCACATTAGACTTTTGGATTTCTAATGTTGATACAAAAATACATGAATATTTAATCTTTTCTAAAGTGTCAGTCCCATCTGCTGGGGCTCCTGAGATATGTAGCTGATAGGATAGTCCCAGAAAATAAACTCATGTTCTGTCCCTGGGTGAAAAAACTGTTAGGAGATGGAAAACCAAAATGTGCTGGAGATTGTGGTTTTCCCAGAGTCAAGCTGAACTCAGATAAGGCAATAGGCAAGACATTACTACATTTGAATGTAGACCCAACACATTGTTCCCATCTTCTTTCCTTACATTATTTTACTGCAAGCTGAGTTCATACTGGTTAATGAATTGGAGTGTGTCAAAGGCAGTTTTAGGTTAGTGCACTGGAACTGAAGCAGCTCTTACTGCACAGCCTTGGTGTGGCAGTCTGAATGGAGGCCTGGGTGCTCCAGAGCTCGGTGCTTCCCCTAGCTGCTGTGAAGGGAGTGAGGCTGAGCATGAGGGGAACAGCTTTAAGAGGATTCCCAGCAGTTCCTTAGCATAGAAATGGAACTGCCACAGCCCTTCTCTGGCTGGCTGCAACAACCACTGGTGTTTCTCTTAAGTCTTTAGATGAGGATCTTGACTTTTACAAAAGCAAATTTTGTATTGCCACTTGGAAACACAGAAAGCTGAGCTACAGCAAGGTACTGTGACCTCATTCCTGTCTGCAGAATGTATCTTTAATTCTGGGTTAAAATACCACAAATTCAGATGTTTCCATGCAGATCTGAACTCTATAACCTAAAATCATCGCAAAGTCGAGCATCAATTGCTCAGCTCAGACCATCTTTCAGTTCACAGATACTCTGCACTTCAGAACTTGCTGTTCTTAAGCCAGTGTTCACTCGTTCTCAAAAAATGGAAGACAGGCTAAAAAAAGGTAGAAAATAAGGACTTTCTGCATTTCTTGTCTCCCCAGTCTGATCTGTGCTCCTAGGCAGACTGTGAATACTCAGCTCACACTGTACAGCCAAAGCAGAGCCTACACCCAGCAGTCTCCTGAAAACAAAGACAAGATGCTCTAGACAAGTCTCTACTGCACAGTCTGTTCCCTGAACCAGCTCATGTGGCCTGAGTAACTCAAAAAGCCTACAGTTTGCACGCTTCACCTGTATCCAAGTGGTAGCTGCATTTTAGTGGATAAAAAGTTCTTAGGTATTTCAGCTGAAGTTTGCAAAGAACTTCGTGGGGAAAGAATGATGTATAAATGCATTTGTGAAGTAATAATAGTCAGGTTTGTCACTTTATTTCTGACTGACCTGAATCTCCCATGTTTCTTGAGTCCATCCTAGCACTAAATTGGTTTGAATACAACCCCATTGTTACTGGGTCACCCCTGCCTGTGTCAGCACTCTTCCAAGCTTAGAGGTGTGCGGCACAAGTATTGACCTGGAGCGGCGGTCGCTGCTGCCCTCTGCCGGCGGGAGGAGGTGAAGCAGCGCGGCCTGGGCTGCCGTCCTCAGCCGGGCCTCGAAAGACCGATGCTTAGGGAGTGTGGCCGTTCCCCGACCCATAAACCCGAGGAGAGTGCGACCTGCGGGTGCCAGGCAGCCCTGCTTTCAGCTCAGCGTGTGCAGCGCCACAAGGGCACAGCTGGACGCCTCGTTTGGTCACTGGGCACCTCCTGAGCTAACGCAGTGGAAGTACACCTGCTAGGTGAAGGGCACACAGCCCCCAGGGTGGGTACACTCCTGCTGGGTGAAGGGCACACAGCCCCCAGGGTGGGTACACTCCTGCTGGGTGAAGGGCACACAGACCCCAGGGTGGGTACACTTCTGCTGGGTGAAGGGCACACAGACCCCAGGGTGGGTACACTCCTGCTGGGTGAAGGGCACACAGACCCCAGGGTGGGTACACTCCTGCTGCCTGTACAGGTGCTACTTGGTCATTATGAATGTGAGTTGCTGGGTCTGAGATGCCCAAGGAGCCCTCCGATTTGTTACCTCTTTTAGGCTCCTTTGTCAGGCAGCTGCAGGGAGATGGTGGGAGCAGGAGGTGGCACTGCTGGGTTAAAAAAAGTAGATTTTATGTGTCAATTTGTTACGCTCATGGCTTCTTGCAGCAGCTATGCCTCACCAAGGGGGGAAAAAATGTCCAGAGTTTCATTCTAGTTCTCTTAAGAGTGCTGGGAATGAGTGGGAATCCCTTCACAAAATAAGGAAATGTAGAGGCATACTCAGCAAGCTGTAGTTCTGATCATCTCTGGGGCCCAGGCACAATCCCTGCTGGGAGCTGGGATGCAGAGCATCATGCTGGACTGGACCCTGTCCTCTCAGCCCTCTGAAATCCAGGAAACTTAGTGATGGATGCATCAACACTGAAAATGATATGTCACTCTAAATATTCTGTGTTGATTTTGTAGAGTTTGGACTTGGCTGAGTAAAAGGCATTTGAAAAATGAGTTCATCCTGAAACAGTGAGAAATGTGTGGGATCTGCTGCAGTGCTGAGGGCTGGTCAGCAGGGTGCCCATGGAGGCAAACAGCATGCTGGCAGATGACACAAACGGGCGAGGAGTGGCTGATGCTGCCGTTGAGAGGGACTGGGACAGGCTGGAATATGAGCTGATGTAGTGATTTGAGCCTAAAAGCCCATTGATTTATTGATGTAATTCTTTCTTCTTTCCTTAAATGTTCTTAAGTACTCTACTTGGTTGTTTGCTATCCTCTCTGCCTCTTCAGTGCATGGCAAGTGGTTATTTTGCACATTGATGAGCCACAGGCATCAGTGTTCAATACAGCATCTCCATCTGCAGAAGGGGTTGACCATATTTCTCTAGCTCAAGAGCAACGGCATCAGGCTGGCTTGCTTGGAAAAGCCACATGGAAGAGGCTACAATTTTATTGCTATTTGCATTAATTACTTTTATTAACTTCTTTGGCTGTATTGGAGCACTTAAAAGAGGCAGAGCACTTTGCAAATGAGCGTACATTATTTTTTCATCCTATTATTGCATTACACCATTATCTAGGGAGTAAAGTGCACCCTTCAAGTTATAACAAGCTGTAATTTCATTGAAGGCTTGCTAGGATTTCTGGACCATAAGAGCAAAGCTGCAGCAGCTTAGTCACAGGAGCCAGAAAATCAAATTACAACTCCTTTAATACCCAACTGGGGATACACTATTGCTCTGATATACCCCAGGTTGGATTAAGTGTTTCTGATATGCTGAAACTGAAACTGAATGGATTGTACCTTTTAGGGACATTTCAAGCAATAGTAACCTTTCAGAGCCAGCCTTGGCATCACTATCCTTTCCTGCTCCTTTGACATAGAGGTCAGATCCAAGAGCCTGTTTGGCAATGAAAGGTGTAGTTCTTCCTGCTCCTGGGGAGGCTGAGCTTTACTTTGTGAGCCAAGAGGAGCAAAAATGAGGTGGGAAATGTTTTCTGCAGCTGAAGGTAGCTGCTGACTTCAGGAGCTATGGAAGCAAGCCACTTGCTGGCAGAGTTCACAGGAAGTCTGTTTGCTTACAACACAGGGAGAAGATCTCATTGCTCTGTGATGAAGGTGTCACAGTTTGCCCCACTCAGCTCTCTTGCTAGTCTTGTAGCTGGGTGCATCTCACACTCATTTCCATCACTGCTATGCCACAGCTCATGAGACTTCATTGTTGTAAAACAACGATTTGGCTGGGCTTCAGTTTAACAGATGCCTTGCAGGCTTCTTCTAATGACACTAACTGGGGCTTTGTTTCTCGTGTGGGTATCACATGCCCTCCTAGATGTTAGACATTGCTGAGCACAGGAGGGGAAATAGGATGTAAATCTTTTAAACTAGTATTTTCTACCCATTTTATCTTTAATTAGGCATACATACAGAACATTTTTAAGGTCTAATTAATTTGAGATTCTTTCAACTTCTTCAAACTTCTGTAACCCTTTCTAAGTGAACAGTCTGAGTGTTGCAGTTTCTGTCTGGGCAAAACTACCAGCCAGTATGGAAAGAGTCCCCAGCTTTCTCACACAGAGACTAGGCCAGGCAAAATCAGTTACAACCACCGCCTCCTCTGAATCAGCTCAGGACCTAACAGAGCAGGCAGGATACAGAGCACTTTCTGGGAGGCCCTGGAAGTTTATGGAGCAAATTCTTAGTTACATCCATCAGCAGACAGTTTTCTATCTCTCTGAAGTTACTTCTGCTGAAGTAATGACTGAAAGGGTCCACTGATACCTGTGAAACACTTTGACTTCGTGCTTTGCCAGCATAAGTGTCTCCAAAGGCTGCGAAGGCATGGTGAACTGTGAAGGGTTCAGCTAGGTTTTGGCTGGTGAAGGTGAATACTGAAGGGATTTAGCAGAAATCCTCTCTCCTGGGAAAGATGTGCATCCCTTGTCCAGGCTCTGGGTTTGTTTCTCTCTCCTAGGGAGGGTCTTCCCATTAGGCAGTCTTTGCTTCAGAAATCTGCCTCTGCCTTGGTAATTTACAGGTAATAAATCTAACAGGTAATGAAGAAGCCATACTGATGCACCATAAAGTGTGTGTACAGCACATGCTAGCAGGATTTTGAGCCACTGTTTGCAGACCTTAAATGCTATCTAAGTCCCACACAATCCAGGGGAGAGGCCGTTTTTGTCTTCCGTCTGTGCAATGACTTCTGCACATACAAAGCCACATGGAAATCAGGCTTCATTTACAGCATGTGCAGCATGCCCTGCAATCTCTGGAGCATGACAAACAAGATGTTGCCCAGCTGTGTTTTCTGCAGGGTTTTCTGCCTCATTGAGAAGAAGCTGCAAAGCAAGGAGTGCTTCTTCTGCTCAGTGCCTTTTCCCCACATGCAGCATTGCAGCATTATCCCTGCTGTCCCTACTCTGACTTCGAATCCTAACTTCTGGCAGTCCTAGGATTCAGTACTGCCCTAAACGCTGATCTGAGATAACTCAGTTTCTGTCTGCATTGGTGTTTGGGTCTTGCTGTGTCACAGCTTCCCATGGAGCAGTCTGGGAGAACTGTATTTCCTATGTTATCCAGTCTTTCCAGATTGACCTCATTAACAGGTGTCATTTTGCCATAAAAGCACTGAAAATCCTCTTAGCAAACTCCTGACCCCTGTCCTGCTCTGTACTGCCAAGCTGATGGCCTGTTCCCAGTTAAGCCCAGCAGGCTAACTCTCTTTTTCCCCCTTACCCTTTTGTGAATGGTGAGTTTTGCAGCTCAGCACTTTGTGTTGCTGTTGTGTTGTTGTGACTGCTGACTCTTCTGTCAGAGCTTGCCAGTGAAGGGTGAAGGATATACCCAAGCAGCTGCCATTGTGTTTGCAAGCAAGGCTCCATCTTCTGATTTATTTCTTATTTTCAAAGAACAGATACAGTTTCTTCCTGTTCTTGGGCAACTGCTGGTGTGGCTGTTTCAGTGTGTGACTGAAATTCCATGCTTTAGGATATAAATGAGCTAGATTAGGAAGAAAATGTGCACAGGGAGATTTCTTCTGTGGCACTATCGTAGGATTGGCGTATGAAAAGAGAGTGTGATGAAGTGAAAGCTCAGCTTCCAGAGCTTTGGATCTCATGCCATAAGGACAGCAAAGTGCTCACACTCATGTGTCAGCAGAGGGCTACAGCAAATTCTGTGCTTCAATAATCAAATCTCATAGAATCATAGAATAGTTGGTGTTGGAAGGGAACCTTAAAGATTGTCAAGTTCCAGCCTCTCTGTAATGGACAAAGACATCTTCCACTAGACCAGGTTGCTCAAAGCTGACCCTAAGAACTTCCAGTGGCCATTGGGAAACATCTGTAACACAGCCATGTCTCCTGATGCCATGCAAGGAGGAGTGAAACTGCCATGTGAATGTAAAGGGAATGAACTTTCAGGATGGCAGTCAGGAAGCAAAGTCATGGTTGTGCTCTAGGGTCTCCCTGAGAGCTGATGCTGAATTACAAGGTACATCTTTTCTAGGTCAGAAAAGCAAAGATTTTTCACCATTCTAACCTGAACTGCTGTCCTAAGCTTGTGTTTCTCTCTGTAACAAACTCCCAGGCTAGCTCATGTCCTTTGTTCACCATTTCTGGCAGTACAGCTGATGCCTGCTGGTGCTTCTGAAATGGTATCCCAGCAGTCAGGCAGGGTTAGTTTCTATAGTGACTGGAGATGAAAGAACTAAGCTTTAATCTAATTGTAATTTATCAGCCTGTTACATTCAATTCACCTGGTTATTTCATATTTCACCTGGTTATTTCATCTTCAGTCTGCTACTTAGGTTCTCCCAGCAACTCCCTATTGAAAGAGCAAAAATTATACAAGGATAGGACCAAAAAAAAACCCATCTGGAGACACAGTGGTTCCTGTCTGCAAGGCTGGTGACTCTCATCTTACTGAAGGGCCTGGCTCTTCAAGGGTGGCATCAGAAGAACTGGTCAGGGTAGTGTAAGTGATGGTTTGAGGCAGGCATAGAAAGGTAAATCTCATCAGTCCACAAGCTGAGTTTTTTTTCCCACAGGAATCAAAATTAATTAGTAGAAGCACAAAGAGACCCTCCCCAGTTTCAGCCTCATGCCAAGGTATTTTCTCTGGTGTTTTAGCCCAGCTTTCATCCTCCTACATTCTATTTGGACCCACAGCCTGTCACAGGACTTGTTAAGAGCTGTGCTGAATGCCACCAGCTCAGAGCAATAACTGCTGTGCTGATTCTGCATTCCCTTTGTGCTGGCACAAGGCACAGAGTTGGACAGAGACCAGGGACGCCCAAAATGTTTCCTCCTGTGCAAGGAGTGAACTGCCTGTAAGTTGGCACATGATCACCTGAAATTCTAGAGCTCTATTACAGTGATAGCTCAGATCAGTGTCTAGAACAGAAGTCTCTGTAACAAGTGTTGCCTCCTGCCCATGGATGAGTGTAGGTCTACAGATTGGGGTTGTGCAGGCACAAAGATGTTGTGCTGTCTGGCTTTCAAAAATGCTGAGCTCCTTTGTCTTCAGCTGTTCTGAAAAAACAGAGAAGATGCTATTATGCTATGACAGAAATGCCATTCCCTGAGCATCTATTTGTGGATTTGCAATTTCCCCTCTTTGAATTAGTGAATATGAAATACTTGAAGAATTAATTCCACAGTACAAGATCAAATATGTAGAGCTATATTGCAGGAAGTCCAATTAGAAAGTATGTCAAGAAGGAATATAATTAATAAGTGAAAACATCAATACCCAGTACCAGCAGAGAGGGATAATTGTACTCTAATTACTTCCTTGGCTACCTGGTTCATTACTTCTCTGTGTTGTCTAAAACCAAAGGTTTCCTGTCAACTTTTGCATTTGATGTTCTTAATTATGTGGTATTGTTGTTAGACTTCAGGTGTTTAATGCCAAATATGCTGTCAACAGGAGATCTAATCCTAATGATTTGTTTCTTACTTGGATATTTGTTACTAATGCAGAAAAATTGCATGAATAAATACTTTGACTCTCAATGCCAGCACATGTGCTGTTTGTTCACACTGTGTATGCTCTGAATTCAGCCACTCAGGTTCACTCTCTGCTTTTGATCTCTCACTTGCTGTGCTCACCTGCTGACACAAGATCCCAGCCCTTGGTCACTCAGCTTTGGAAAAGAGGAGACGTGAAAAATGGTTTAAAGAGAAATTTAATAAGCTCTCTCTTTAGTCTGCGAAATGCTTTTTTAGGAGATGGGGAAGGAACAAAGTTCCCATAAGCTTTAAATATACTGTCCTGTTTTCCTAGATCCTGCAAACCATGCAGCACTCAGACAGGTCATAGGTGACCAATTGCTTATGAAAAGGCAGAAGGCTACTGAAGCATTGGAAAAGGAAGGCTGTAAGGAGGGAGAGGCCCTTGACAGAGGATATATCCATCACACTCCTCACTCCTCAGAGGAGTTCTGACTATGTCAGTGATGAATGTTCTCTTTAGTAGGCAAAGTTTCATCATCTCTTTCTTCCTGCCCTTCAGTTTTCTTGGCTTGTCAGGATCCATGTCCTCTCTGCACACTCTGTGACTGTAACTCCAAGTGGCAGTGCTTGAATTCAGCATACAGCTCTTGCCTTCCCTGTACACCCATCGTGTCACAGCCAGCTCTGCCCTAGCTTCAGGACACACTGGAGTGTGACCTGGGGGAGGCATGGGGGAGGAAGAGAGCTGGGAGCAGCAAGGAAGGGGTTTTAGTGGGAAAGGTATTGGCTGGTGTTCATTAATCCTTGAGCTTTATGTGAAAAAATGGAAAAAGTAATGAACAGTGGTTTGAAATAGAAGTCAAGCTGTATAAATTCCAACTTTTTTGTGGCTAAATACATTAATTACATCAGACAAACACAGATCGAGGCAAATTTTTCATCGAATCAGCTTCCAGAAAGGGTGCAGCTTTCTAAAAATACACAGGCACAGTCACCCCGGATAACACTGCTGCTCAGAGGAGAGATGGTTGGGCGAGCTGAAGAGTCTTTGAGATCCTGGACTCTGGTGTTTTCTCAGAGCACTTCATCTAACTTGCTGTTAGATGAAAATGATGGTGGAAAACCAGAAGCAGCTGATCAAGAAGCCCGTCTGAAAAAGGTACAATACAGTTTGACTGTTCTGGAAGTTTCTGTGGGGTCCTCACAACCCTAAGTGCTGTTCCGTATGGCAAACTATTAGTCATCAACCCATTTGCAACCCAACACCATCCATACGCAATCCTTCCTAGAGCATATTGTTACCTGGAGAACCTCAGGGACTGCAGACAGGAGCTGGTACAACCATTCCGTCAGGACTGCAGGAGCAGTACTGAGAGCTGCACAGGGGAGGTTACTGCTCAAGGCAGACAGTGGAGCTGGGCTCAGTTGTGTCTGTGGGAGAAGGAATGACAGACTCGAGAATAAACATTTTGAAAAGGTGATTTGAGGGGAGAGGGGCGAGTGTTGCCTGCAGCCCTGAGTGCTGGGAAGATGCTCACAAATGACCTGCAATGCAAGTGTTTCTTCGCACCGCAGTGGTCCCCGGGGCCTTTCTGGAAGCCTTGTCCAGTGGAGGGGGCTGCCGAGGGGCTCCCGGCTCCAGCCAAGTGTTACAAGAGTCACCTCAGGACGTCGCCGGGGCCGGGTTCGGTGAGCGGGTGCCACGGGATGGCCCTCGGCAGAATGCAGGCCGCGGCCCGCTGGCAACAGCAGACTCCCTGCCAGCCACAGGCTGGCAGCGCCGCTCCATGCCGCCAGGGCCAGAGCCGGCCAGGGCCCAGCGAGGCAGAGCAGTGCGGGGCCGATGCAAGCCCGGCCCGGCTGGGTCACAGGAAGAAGGCCCGAGCCTGGCCGCCCCGTCGCACAGGTTACCGCCGGGGGGGGGGCGGAGCTCCGGGCGCGGGGAGGTGTCAGCAGCGCCTCCGCCCCGCCCGTGGAGGCTGCGCGCTGACGTCGCGCGCGGCCGCGGCGAGCGTGGGGATGGAGCAGGCGCTGGCGGCGCACTCGGAGCGCCCTCGCTCGGCCGGTGAGTGAGCTCGCGCCGGCCCCGGGGGTGGGCTGAGGGCGCCCCGGGCCTCTCCGGGCCCGCGGAACGCGGGGGTCGAGGGCAGCGGCCCGGGCGGCGGCCTCGGCTGTCCCCGTCACGGGCGGCCTCAGCGGCTTCCAGACCTGTTGTTCGGCCGCGCTTGCCCGCCCCGTTTGTCTGTGACCGGCTCGGAGCCCCTTCGGGAGGGGGTGCGGGCCCGCCACCT